>JASTWQ010000198.1:0-376020 GCA_035220615.1 Leptothorax acervorum | reverse complement strand
TTTAAGATTTGGTTGATTAGACCCAGTTTTATAAAGCTTCTATACAGGGTGAATCTTAATGAATGCACCAACTTTTTACCATGGGAGATGGGTTACCGACTGCAACTGTAATGAACCGAAAGATCCATAGATGACACCTGGTTGGATCGACCGCTCCGATCGACATACAAGAAAGTCAAAAATTGTGCATCAAGTAACGTGTATCGTATTCTATACATACATACTTTTCTAGTATATCCAACTCTCTTCCCATACAGCACAAAAACCTCTTAAAATATACATATTTAAAATATTTTTTAGGAAGTTTAAAATAATTTAAACTAATTCACAAAAATATTTTTTCAATGTTTCTATGCCCGTCAAATCATGTCAAAAGAATATTTTCAAAAATTTTTTAAAAGATTGCATACAAATATGTTTAATAATATTTGTAAAATCTTTTAGAAATATTGCTTTAAAAAATAAAATGTTTAAGTTTCTAAAAGATTTTACAAATATTGTTAAATATATTTTTATGCAATCTTTTAAAAACATTGTTGAAAATATTTTTTTGACAATCTGGCGAACATAGAAACATTCTAAAAAGAAATTGTTGTAAACTATTTTAAAAAATATTTTGTGCTGTATGGACTACGCGTTCTTTTTACACAATTGCTTTCTAATAACGAGATTTCTTATTATTGCGCAACGTATGTACTGCATAAAAGAGATATCATTTATTTCTGTGTATCTCTTTTATACGATTTTGAAAAAATAATGATTCTTTAATAAAGTTACTTGGTAGCGATTTCTTTTCACGCTTACGCGGAACATTTCAGCGCGTAAAAAGAAAGTTAGATCTAAAGCGGCAAAAATATAAAAATGTTCCACCATTCTTATTAAAAAATGCGTAATTCTACTGCAAGAAATATTCTGCTGTATAGTACTTTATGGATATAAAAGAATAACTTAAATAACTAAATGTAATAACAGTGGAAAAAATGGATGGGGGACACTTCGAGCATCTAAAGTAAAAACATGATAAATTGGCGATATGTTGCGCACGGCCGCACGTTGATGCAATTTTTAATCTGCGTGCGCTCTTACGCAATATGACTTCAATTTATCTGTTTGAGCCATTACTGAAAAAGGTCTTCAACTGTGGTATAATATGGCTCCAGGCGAAGGTCCACTTTACAAAACCTAACGCGCCATTGGTGGTACCTCACAGGTGGTGCGGAAATCCACTGTTATTACATTTAGTTATTTAAGTTATTCTTTGATATCCATAAAGTACTATACAGCAGAATATTTCTTGCAGTAGAATTACGCATTTTTTAATAAGAATGGTGGAACATTTTTATATTTTTGCCGCTTTAGATCTAACTTTCTTTTTACGCGCTGAAATGTTCCGCGTAAGCGTGAAAAGAAATCGCTACCAAGTAACTTTATTAAAGAATCATTATTTTTTCAAAATCGTATAAAAGAGATACACAGAAATAAATGATATCTTTTTTATGCAGTACATACGTTGCGCAATAATAAGAAATCTCGTTATTAGAAAGCAATTGTGTAAAAAAACGCGTAGTCCATACAGCACAAAATATTTTTTAAAATAGTTTACAACAATTTCTTTTTAGAATGTTTCTATGTTCGCCAGATTGTCAAAAAAATATTTTCAACAATGTTTTTAAAAGATTGCATAAAAATATATTTAACAATATTTGTAAAATCTTTTAGAAACTTAAACATTTTATTTTTTAAAGCAATATTTCTAAAAGATTTTACAAATATTATTAAACATATTTGTATGCAATCTTTTAAAAAATTTTTGAAAATATTCTTTTGACATGATTTGACGGGCATAGAAACATTGAAAAAATATTTTTGTGAATTAGTTTAAATTATTTTAAACTTCCTAAAAAATATTTTAAATATGTATATTTTAAGAGGTTTTTGTGCTGTATGGGAAGAGAGTTGGATATACTAGAAAAGTATGTATGTATAGAATACGATACACGTTACTTGATGCACAATCTTTGACTTCCCTGTATGTCGATCGGAGCGGTCGATCCAACCAGGTGTCATCTATGGATCTTTTGGTTCATTACAGTTGCAGTCGGTAACCCATCTCCCATGGTAAAAAGTTGGTGCATTCATTAAGATTCACCCTGTATATGTACGAATTTTCCGAAATTTCAAATGTGTGTAACACGAGAACTGATCAATCAAATTTTAAAGAATTATATATGAAATAGGGGTAGAAAAGACCTAAGAATACAATAGAATTGTATACAATACAATAGAATTAGAAAAAATTGCCAATATAATAAAAAATGTGTGTCTCCAGAGAGTTTTTGCATTGATACATTTACAAAATTTGTAGGAACGAGTCTTTAATTTATATCGTAGCAACCTCATAAAACGCGTATTAGCACCGTTGGAATACGAGATATTAATTTCCATCGGACGATCTATCGGCCAATAGCGAATCTCGGAATCGAGAGAGGAAATGAAGTTTGCGGGAGGTAACCAACTGCGACTATACCGAGCGCAAACATATTTTAATTTTCCATTATCGACGGAACCACGTGCTCGGCGTGCTGCGTGGCGCGTCTACCGCGTCTCATTTGCGGCGTTGCGTGAGAGCACGTATAACAGTATGTGAGAGTCGGACGAGTGGTCGACTGGCCGGTCGTCTATAGTCACCTAGATTTTTTGGCCGCAGGGGGAAGTGATCCGCGCAGTTCCTTGGGATTAGCTCACCCACGGTTTCCCGAGCTCATCACCGAGGACATACACATACATATACACTGCACACACACACACAGACACACCCGCAGGGGGTCCTATACGTTAGCCCCTTATCTCTTATAGTTTAAGAGATATCAACGAAATAATTGATTTTTGTGTTTCTACGTCTTCTCTGACGGAATAGAGCTACGGGACCGGTGAACCCTTATAGTTTTCGACGCGCTGCACACATTTGGTCCTATACATTAGCCCCGTATCTCTTATAGTTTAAGAAATTTCAACGAAAAAATGGATTTTTGTGTTTGTACGCCTTCTCTGACGGAATAGACCTACGGGTCCGGTGTAATTTTATAGTTTTCGACGCGTTGCACACTTTTGGTTTTATACATTAGCCCCGTATCTCTTACAGTTTAAGAGATATGAACGAAATAATGGATTTTTGTGTTTGTCCGCCTTCTCTGACGGAATAGAGCTACGGGACCGGTGAAGACTTATAGTTTTCGACGCGCTGCACACTTTTTGTCCTATACATTAGCCCCTTATCTCTTATAGTTTAAGAGATATCAACGAAATAATTGATTTTTGTGTTTTTACGTCTTCTCTGACGGAATAGAGCTACGGGACCTGTGAACCCTTATAGTTTTCGACGCGCTGCACACATTTGGTCCTATACATTAGCCCCGTATCTCTTATAGTTTAAGAAATATCAACGAAATCATTGATTTTTGTGTTTCTACGTCTTCTCTGACGGAATAGAGCTATGGGACCGGTGAAGCCTTATAGTTTTCGACACGCTGCACACTTTTGGTCCTATACATTAGCCCCTTATCTCTTATAGTTTAAGGGGTCATCTCACTTTGAAAAATCCGCTATTTTTATGAATTTTTTTTTGGCAATACCTATGCAGATAATTGAATGAATGTTTTTAGTACTTATTAGGCATGCTTTAAACAACAAAACATATTTTTTGTAGAATTTTTAGTCAAGTTTATTTAATGGAAAATACAACAATGCAAACAAGTAAAAAAAAAAAGGTTGGTCCACTGCGGGCATTGTAACTGCTCGTAGAATTATCTGAAACAAAAAAACAAAAAAGATTCTTGATTAGTATGAGTGTCGCTATAGCGTGAACCTCCAGAAATAATTTATGTTTGAAAATAAAAAAATGGTGGAGGTTTAAAGAAAAAACTTGAATAATATTATTCAACTTTTTTCTTTAAACCTCCACCATTTTTTTATTTTCAAACATAAATTATTTCTGGAGGTTCACGCTATAGCGACACTCATACTAATCAAGAATCTTTTTTGTTTTTTTGTTTCAGATGATTCTACGAGCAATTACAATGCCCGCAGTGGACCAATCTTTTTTTTTTTACTTGTTCGCATTGTTGTATTTTCCATTAAATAAACTTGACTAAAAATTCTACAAAAAATATGTTTTGTTGTTTAAAGCATGCCTAATAAGTACTAAAAACATTCATTCAATTGTCTGCATTGGTATTGCCAAAAAAAAATTCATAAAAATAGCGGATTTTTCGAGCGTTCAAAGTGAGACGACCCCTTAAGAGATATCAACGAAATAATTGATTTTTGTGTTTCTACGTCTTCTCTGACTGATTAGAACTACCGGACCGGTGTAGCCATATAGTTTTCGACGCGCTGCACACTTTTGGTCCTATACATTAGCCCCGTATCTCTTATAGTTTAAGAGATATCAACAAAATAATGGATTTTTGTGTTTCTACGTCCTCTTTGACGGAAAAGAGCTACGGGACCGGTGAACCCTTATAGTTTTCGACGCGCTGCACACATTTGGTCCTATACATTAGCCCCGTATGTCTTATAGTTTTAGAAATTTCAACGAAAAAATGGATTTTTGTGTTTGTACGTCTTCTCTGACGGAATAGAGCTACGGGACTGGTGAAGCCTTATTGTTTTCGACGCGCTGAACACTTTTGGTCCTGTACATTAGCCCCGTATCACTTATAGTTTAAGAGATGTCAACGAAACAATGGATTTTTGTGTTTTTACGTCTTCTCTGACAGAATAGAGCTACGGGACCGGTGAAAACTTATAGTTTTCGACGCGCTGCATTCTTTTGGTCCTATACATTAGCCCCGTATCTCTTATAGTTTAAGAGATATAAACGAAATAATGGATTTTTGTGTTTCTACGTCTTCTCTGACTGATTAGAACTACCGGACCGGTGTAGCCTTATAGTTTTCGACGCGCTGCACACTTTTGGTCCTGTACATTAGCCCTGTATCTCTTATAGTGTAAGAGATATCAACGAAATAATTGATTTTTGTGTTTGTACGTTTTCTCTGACGGAATAGAGCTACGGGACCGGTGTAGCCTTATAGTTTTCGACGCGCTGCACACTTTTGGTCCTATACATTAGCCCCGTATCTCTTACAGTTTAAGAGATATGAACGAAATAATGGATTTTTGTGTTTGTACGTCTTCTCTGACGGAATAGAGCTACGGGACCGGTGAAGACTTATAGTTTTCAACGCGCTGCACACTTTTGGTCCTATACATTAGCCCCGTATCTCTTATAGTTTAAGAGATATCAACGAAATAATGGATTTTTGTGGTTCTACGTCTTCTCTGACTGATTAGAACTACCGGACCGGTGTAGCCTTATAGTTTTCGACGCGCTGCACACTTTTGGTCCTATACATTAGCCCCGTATCTCTTATAGTTTAAGAAATATCAACGAAATAATGGATTTTTGTGTTTGTACGTTTTCTCTGACGGAATAGAGCTACGGGACCGGTGTAGCCTTATAGTTTTCGACGCGCTGCACACTTTTGGTCCTATACATTAGCCCCGTATCTCTTACAGTTTAAGAGATATTAACGAAATAATGGATTTTTGTGTTTCTACGTCTTCTCTGACGGAATAGAGCTACGGGACCGGTGAACCCTTATAGTTTTCGACGCGCTGCATACTTTTGGTCCTATACATTAGCCCCGTATCTCTTGTAGTTTAAAAGATATTAACGAAATAATGGATTTTTGTGTTTCTACGTGTTCTCTGACTGATTAGAACTACCGGACCGGTGTAGCCTTATAGTTTTCGACGCGCTGCACACTTTTGGTCCTTTACATTAGCCCCTTATCTCTTATAGTTTAAGAGATATCAACGAAATAATTGATTTTTGTGTTTCTACGTCTTCTCTGACGGAATAGAATTACGGGACCGGTGAACCCTTATAGTTTTCGACGCGCTGCACACATTTGGTCCTATACATTAGCCTCGAATCTCTTATAGTTTAAGAAATATCAACGAAATAATGGATTTTTGTGTTTCTACGTCTTCTCTGACGGAATAGAGCTACGGGACCGGTGAAGCCTTATAGTTTTCGACGCTCTGCATACTTTTGGTCCTATACATTAGCCCCGTATCTCTTGTAGTTTAAAAGATATTAACGAAATAATGGATTTTTGTGTTTCTACGTCTTCTCTGACGGAATAGAGCTACGGGACCGGTGAACCCTTATAGTTTTCGACGCGCTGCACACATTTGGTCCTATACATTAGCCTCGAATCTCTTATAGTTTAAGAAATTTCAACGAAAAAATGGATTTTTGTTTTGTACGTCTTCTCTGACGGAATAGAGCTACGGGACCGGTGAACCCTTATAGTTTTCGACGCGCTGCACACATTTGGTCCTATGCATTAGCCCCGTATCTCTTATAGTTTAAGAGATATTAACAAAATAATGGATTTTTGTGTTTCTACATCTTCTCTGACTGATTGGAACTACCGGACCGGTGTAGGCTTATAGTTTTCGACGCGCTGCACACTTTTGGTCCTATACATTAGCCCCGTATCTCTTATAGTTTAAGAGATATCAACGAAATAATGGATTTTTGTGTCTCTACGTCTTCTCTGACGGAATAGAGCTACGGGACCGGTGAAGACTTATAGTTTTCAACGCGCTGCACAGTTTTGGTCCTATACATTAGCCCCGTATCTCTTATAGTTTAAGAGATATCAACGAAATAATGGATTTTTGTGTTTGTACGTCTTCTCTGACGGAATAGAACTACGGGACCGGTGAAGACTTATAGTTTTCGACGCGCTGCACACATTTGGTCCTATACATTAGCCCCGTATCTCTTATAGTTTAAGAGATATCAACGAAATAATGGATTTTTGTGTTTCTACGTCTTCTCTGACTGATTAGAACTACCGGACCGGTGCAGCCTTATAGTTTTCGACGCGCTGCGCACTTTTGGTCCTATACATTAGCCCTGTATCTCTTATAGTTTAAGAGATATCAACGAAATAATGGATTTTTGTGTTTCTACGTCTTCTCTGACGGAAAAGAGCTACGGGACCGGTGAATCCTTATAGTTTTCGACGCGCTGCACACATTTGGTCCTATACATTAGCCCCGTATCTCTTATAGTTTTAGAAATTTCAGCGAAAAAATGGATTTTTGTGTTTGTACGTCTTCTCTGTCGGAATAGAGCTACGGGACCGGTGAACCCTTATAGTTTCCGAGGCGCTGCACACATTTGGTCCTATACATTAGCCCCGTATCTCGTATAGTTTAAGAAATATCAACGAAATAATAAATTTTTGTGTTTTTACGTCTTCTTTGACGGAATAGAGCTACGGGACCGGTGAAGCCTTATAGTTTTCGACGCTCTGCATACTTTTGGTCCTATACATTAGCCCCGTATCTCTTGTAGTTTAAAAGATATTAACGAAATAATGGATTTTTGTGTTTCTACGTGTTCTCTGACTGATTAGAACTACCGGACCGGTGTAGCCTTATAGTTTTCGACGCGCTGCACACTTTTGGTCCTTTACATTAGCCCCTTATCTCTTATAGTTTAAGAGATATCAACGAAATAATTGATTTTTGTGTTTCTACGTCTTCTCTGACGGAATAGAATTACGGGACCGGTGAACCCTTATAGTTTTCGACGCGCTGCACACATTTGGTCCTATACATTAGCCTCGAATCTCTTATAGTTTAAGAAATATCAACGAAATAATGGATTTTTGTGTTTCTACGTCTTCTCTGACGGAATAGAGCTACGGGACCGGTGAAGCCTTATAGTTTTCGACGCTCTGCATACTTTTGGTCCTATACATTAGCCCCGTATCTCTTGTAGTTTAAAAGATATTAACGAAATAATGGATTTTTGTGTTTCTACGTCTTCTCTGACGGAATAGAGCTACGGGACCGGTGAACCCTTATAGTTTTCGACGCGCTGCACACATTTGGTCCTATACATTAGCCTCGAATCTCTTATAGTTTAAGAAATTTCAACGAAAAAATGGATTTTTGTTTTTACGTCTTCTCTGACGGAATAGAGCTACGGGACCGGTGAACCCTTATAGTTTTCGACGCGCTGCACACATTTGGTCCTATGCATTAGCCCCGTATCTCTTATAGTTTAAGAGATATTAACAAAATAATGGATTTTTGTGTTTCTACATCTTCTCTGACTGATTGGAACTACCGGACCGGTGTAGGCTTATAGTTTTCGACGCGCTGCACACTTTTGGTCCTATACATTAGCCCCGTATCTCTTATAGTTTAAGAGATATCAACGAAATAATGGATTTTTGTGTTTCTACGTCTTCTCTGACGGAATAGAGCTACGGGACCGGTGAATGACTTATAGTTTTCGACGCGCTGCACACTTTTGGTCCTATACATTAGCCCCGTATCTCTTATAGTTTAAGAGGTATCAACGAAATAATGGATTTTTGTGTTTGTACGTCTTCTCTGACGGAATAGAACTACGGGACCGGTGAAGACTTATAGTTTTCGACGCGCTGCACACATTTGGTCCTATACATTAGCCCCGTATCTCTTATAGTTTAAGAGATATCAACGAAATAATGGATTTTTGTGTTTATACGTCTTCTCTGATTGATTAGAACTACCGGACCGGTGCAGCCTTATAGTTTTCGACGCGCTGCGCACTTTTGGTCCTATACATTAGCCCCGTATCTCTTATAGTTTAAGAGATATCAACGAAATAATGGATTTTTGTGTTTCTACGTCTTCTCTGACGGAAAAGAGCTACGGGACCGGTGAATCCTTATAGTTTTCGACGCGCTGCACACATTTGGTCCTATACATTAGCCCCGTATCTCTTATAGTTTAAGAGATATCAACGAAATAATGGATTTTTGTGTTTGTACGTCTTCTCTGACGGAATAGAGCTACGGGACCGGTGTAATCTTATAGTTTTCGACGCGCTGCACACTTTTGGTCCTATACATTAGCCCCGTATCTCTTATAGTTTAAGAGGTATTAACGAAATAATGGATTTTTGTGTTTGTACGTCTTCTCTGACGGAATAGAACTACGGGACCGGTGAAGACTTATAGTTTTCGACGCGCTGCACACATTTGGTCCTATACATTAGCCCCGTATCTCTTATAGTTTAAGAGATATCAACGAAATAATGGATTTTTGTGTTTCTACGTCTTCTCTGACGGAATAGAGCTACGGGACCTGTGAAGCCTTATAGTTTTCGACGCGCTGCACACTTTTGGTCCTATACATTAACCCCGTATCTCTTATAGTTTAAGAGATATCAACGAAATAATGGATTTTTGTGCTTCTCCGTCTTCTCTGATGGAATAGAGCTACGGGACCGGTGAAGCCTTATAGTTTTCGACGCGCTGCACACTTTTGGTCCTATACATTAACCCCGTATCTCTTATAGTTTAAGAGATATCAACGAAATAATGGATTTTTGTGCTTCTCCGTCTTCTCTGATGGAATAGAGCTACGGGACCGGTGAAGCCTTATAGTTTTCGACGCGCTGCACACTTTTGGTCCTATACATTAACCCCGTATCTCTTATAGTTTAAGAGATATCAACGAAATAATGGATTTTTGTGCTTCTCCGTCTTCTCTGATGGAATAGAGCTACGGGACCGGTGAAGCCTTATAGTTTTCGACGCGCTGCACACTTTTGGTCCTATACATTAACCCCGTATCTCTTATAGTTTAAGAGATATCAACGAAATAATGGATTTTTGTGCTTCTCCGTCTTCTCTGATGGAATAGAGCTACGGGACCGGTGAAGCCTTATAGTTTTCGACGCGCTGCACACTTTTGGTCCTATACATTAACCCCGTATCTCTTATAGTTTAAGAGATATCAACGAAATAATGGATTTTTGTGCTTCTCCGTCTTCTCTGATGGAATAGAGCTACGGGACCGGTGAAGCCTTATAGTTTTCGACGCGCTGCACACTTTTGGTCCTATACATTAACCCCGTATCTCTTATAGTTTAAGAGATATCAACGAAATAATGGATTTTTGTGCTTCTCCGTCTTCTCTGATGGAATAGAGCTACGGGACCGGTGAAGCCTTATAGTTTTCGACGCGCTGCACACTTTTGGTCCTATACATTAACCCCGTATCTCTTATAGTTTAAGAGATATCAACGAAATAATGGATTTTTGTGCTTCTCCGTCTTCTCTGATGGAATAGAGCTACGGGACCGGTGAAGCCTTATAGTTTTCGACGCGCTGCACACTTTTGGTCCTATACATTAACCCCGTATCTCTTATAGTTTAAGAGATATCAACGAAATAATGGATTTTTGTGCTTCTCCGTCTTCTCTGATGGAATAGAGCTACGGGACCGGTGAAGCCTTATAGTTTTCGACGCGCTGCACACTTTTGGTCCTATACATTAACCCCGTATCTCTTATAGTTTAAGAGATATCAACGAAATAATGGATTTTTGTGCTTCTCCGTCTTCTCTGATGGAATAGAGCTACGGGACCGGTGAAGCCTTATAGTTTTCGACGCGCTGCACACTTTTGGTCCTATACATTAACCCCGTATCTCTTATAGTTTAAGAGATATCAACGAAATAATGGATTTTTGTGCTTCTCCGTCTTCTCTGATGGAATAGAGCTACGGGACCGGTGAAGCCTTATAGTTTTCGACGCGCTGCACACTTTTGGTCCTATACATTAACCCCGTATCTCTTATAGTTTAAGAGATATCAACGAAATAATGGATTTTTGTGCTTCTCCGTCTTCTCTGATGGAATAGAGCTACGGGACCGGTGAAGCCTTATAGTTTTCGACGCGCTGCACACTTTTGGTCCTATACATTAACCCCGTATCTCTTATAGTTTAAGAGATATCAACGAAATAATGGATTTTTGTGCTTCTCCGTCTTCTCTGATGGAATAGAGCTACGGGACCGGTGAAGCCTTATAGTTTTCGACGCGCTGCACACTTTTGGTCCTATACATTAACCCCGTATCTCTTATAGTTTAAGAGATATCAACGAAATAATGGATTTTTGTGCTTCTCCGTCTTCTCTGATGGAATAGAGCTACGGGACCGGTGAAGCCTTATAGTTTTCGACGCGCTGCACACTTTTGGTCCTATACATTAACCCCGTATCTCTTATAGTTTAAGAGATATCAACGAAATAATGGATTTTTGTGCTTCTCCGTCTTCTCTGATGGAATAGAGCTACGGGACCGGTGAAGCCTTATAGTTTTCGACGCGCTGCACACTTTTGGTCCTATACATTAACCCCGTATCTCTTATAGTTTAAGAGATATCAACGAAATAATGGATTTTTGTGCTTCTCCGTCTTCTCTGATGGAATAGAGCTACGGGACCGGTGAAGCCTTATAGTTTTCGACGCGCTGCACACTTTTGGTCCTATACATTAACCCCGTATCTCTTATAGTTTAAGAGATATCAACGAAATAATGGATTTTTGTGCTTCTCCGTCTTCTCTGATGGAATAGAGCTACGGGACCGGTGAAGCCTTATAGTTTTCGACGCGCTGCACACTTTTGGTCCTATACATTAACCCCGTATCTCTTATAGTTTAAGAGATATCAACGAAATAATGGATTTTTGTGCTTCTCCGTCTTCTCTGATGGAATAGAGCTACGGGACCGGTGAAGCCTTATAGTTTTCGACGCGCTGCACACTTTTGGTCCTATACATTAACCCCGTATCTCTTATAGTTTAAGAGATATCAACGAAATAATGGATTTTTGTGCTTCTCCGTCTTCTCTGATGGAATAGAGCTACGGGACCGGTGAAGCCTTATAGTTTTCGACGCGCTGCACACTTTTGGTCCTATACATTAACCCCGTATCTCTTATAGTTTAAGAGATATCAACGAAATAATGGATTTTTGTGCTTCTCCGTCTTCTCTGATGGAATAGAGCTACGGGACCGGTGAAGCCTTATAGTTTTCGACGCGCTGCACACTTTTGGTCCTATACATTAACCCCGTATCTCTTATAGTTTAAGAGATATCAACGAAATAATGGATTTTTGTGCTTCTCCGTCTTCTCTGATGGAATAGAGCTACGGGACCGGTGAAGCCTTATAGTTTTCGACGCGCTGCACACTTTTGGTCCTATACATTAACCCCGTATCTCTTATAGTTTAAGAGATATCAACGAAATAATGGATTTTTGTGCTTCTCCGTCTTCTCTGATGGAATAGAGCTACGGGACCGGTGAAGCCTTATAGTTTTCGACGCGCTGCACACTTTTGGTCCTATACATTAACCCCGTATCTCTTATAGTTTAAGAGATATCAACGAAATAATGGATTTTTGTGCTTCTCCGTCTTCTCTGATGGAATAGAGCTACGGGACCGGTGAAGCCTTATAGTTTTCGACGCGCTGCACACTTTTGGTCCTATACATTAACCCCGTATCTCTTATAGTTTAAGAGATATCAACGAAATAATGGATTTTTGTGCTTCTCCGTCTTCTCTGATGGAATAGAGCTACGGGACCGGTGAAGCCTTATAGTTTTCGACGCGCTGCACACTTTTGGTCCTATACATTAACCCCGTATCTCTTATAGTTTAAGAGATATCAACGAAATAATGGATTTTTGTGCTTCTCCGTCTTCTCTGATGGAATAGAGCTACGGGACCGGTGAAGCCTTATAGTTTTCGACGCGCTGCACACTTTTGGTCCTATACATTAACCCCGTATCTCTTATAGTTTAAGAGATATCAACGAAATAATGGATTTTTGTGCTTCTCCGTCTTCTCTGATGGAATAGAGCTACGGGACCGGTGAAGCCTTATAGTTTTCGACGCGCTGCACACTTTTGGTCCTATACATTAACCCCGTATCTCTTATAGTTTAAGAGATATCAACGAAATAATGGATTTTTGTGCTTCTCCGTCTTCTCTGATGGAATAGAGCTACGGGACCGGTGAAGCCTTATAGTTTTCGACGCGCTGCACACTTTTGGTCCTATACATTAACCCCGTATCTCTTATAGTTTAAGAGATATCAACGAAATAATGGATTTTTGTGCTTCTCCGTCTTCTCTGATGGAATAGAGCTACGGGACCGGTGAAGCCTTATAGTTTTCGACGCGCTGCACACTTTTGGTCCTATACATTAACCCCGTATCTCTTATAGTTTAAGAGATATCAACGAAATAATGGATTTTTGTGCTTCTCCGTCTTCTCTGATGGAATAGAGCTACGGGACCGGTGAAGCCTTATAGTTTTCGACGCGCTGCACACTTTTGGTCCTATACATTAACCCCGTATCTCTTATAGTTTAAGAGATATCAACGAAATAATGGATTTTTGTGCTTCTCCGTCTTCTCTGATGGAATAGAGCTACGGGACCGGTGAAGCCTTATAGTTTTCGACGCGCTGCACACTTTTGGTCCTATACATTAACCCCGTATCTCTTATAGTTTAAGAGATATCAACGAAATAATGGATTTTTGTGCTTCTCCGTCTTCTCTGATGGAATAGAGCTACGGGACCGGTGAAGCCTTATAGTTTTCGACGCGCTGCACACTTTTGGTCCTATACATTAACCCCGTATCTCTTATAGTTTAAGAGATATCAACGAAATAATGGATTTTTGTGCTTCTCCGTCTTCTCTGATGGAATAGAGCTACGGGACCGGTGAAGCCTTATAGTTTTCGACGCGCTGCACACTTTTGGTCCTATACATTAACCCCGTATCTCTTATAGTTTAAGAGATATCAACGAAATAATGGATTTTTGTGCTTCTCCGTCTTCTCTGATGGAATAGAGCTACGGGACCGGTGAAGCCTTATAGTTTTCGACGCGCTGCACACTTTTGGTCCTATACATTAACCCCGTATCTCTTATAGTTTAAGAGATATCAACGAAATAATGGATTTTTGTGCTTCTCCGTCTTCTCTGATGGAATAGAGCTACGGGACCGGTGAAGCCTTATAGTTTTCGACGCGCTGCACACTTTTGGTCCTATACATTAACCCCGTATCTCTTATAGTTTAAGAGATATCAACGAAATAATGGATTTTTGTGCTTCTCCGTCTTCTCTGATGGAATAGAGCTACGGGACCGGTGAAGCCTTATAGTTTTCGACGCGCTGCACACTTTTGGTCCTATACATTAACCCCGTATCTCTTATAGTTTAAGAGATATCAACGAAATAATGGATTTTTGTGCTTCTCCGTCTTCTCTGATGGAATAGAGCTACGGGACCGGTGAAGCCTTATAGTTTTCGACGCGCTGCACACTTTTGGTCCTATACATTAACCCCGTATCTCTTATAGTTTAAGAGATATCAACGAAATAATGGATTTTTGTGCTTCTCCGTCTTCTCTGATGGAATAGAGCTACGGGACCGGTGAAGCCTTATAGTTTTCGACGCGCTGCACACTTTTGGTCCTATACATTAACCCCGTATCTCTTATAGTTTAAGAGATATCAACGAAATAATGGATTTTTGTGCTTCTCCGTCTTCTCTGATGGAATAGAGCTACGGGACCGGTGAAGCCTTATAGTTTTCGACGCGCTGCACACTTTTGGTCCTATACATTAACCCCGTATCTCTTATAGTTATAGAGATATCATCGAATAATGGATTTTTGTGCTTCTCCGCCTTCTCTGATGGAATAGAGCTACGGGACCGGTAAAGCCTTATAGTTTTCGACGCGCTGCACACTTTTGGTCCTATACATTAACCCCGTATCTCTTATAGTTTAAGAGATATCAACGAAATAATGGATTTTTGTGCTTCTCCGTCTTCTCTGATGAAATAGAGCTACGGGACCGGTGAAGCCTTATAGTTTTCGACGCGCTGCACACTTTTGGTCCTATACATTAACCCCGTGTCTCTTATAGTTTAAGAGATATTAACGAAATAATGGATTTTTGTGCTTCTCCGTCTTCTCTGATGGAATAGAGCTACGGGACCGGTGAAGCCTTATAGTTTTCGACGCGCTGCACACTTTTGGTCCTACACATTAACCCCGTATCTCTTATAGTTTAAGAGATATCAACGAAATAATGGATTTTTGTGCTTCTCCGTCTTCTCTGATGGAATAGAGCTACGGGACCGGTGAAGCCTTATAGTTTTCGACGCGCTGCACACTTTTGGTCCTATACATTAACACCGTATCTCTTATAGTTTAAGAGATATCAACGAAATAATGGATTTTTGTGCTTCTCCGTCTTCTCTGATGGAATAGAGCTACGGGACCGGTGAAGACTTATAGTTTTCGACGCGCTGCACACTTTTGGTCCTATACATTAACCCCGTATCTCTTATAGTTTAAGAGATATCAACGAAATAATGGATTTTTGTGCTTTCTCCGTCTTCTCTGATGGAATAGAGCTACGGGACCGGTGAAGCCTTATAGTTTTCGACGCGCTGCACACTTTTGGTCCTATACATTAACCCCGTATCTCTTATAGTTTAAGAGATATCAACGAAATAATGGATTTTTGTGCTTCTTCCGTCTTCTCTGATGGAATAGAGCTACGGGACCGGTGAAGCCTTATAGTTTTCGACGCGCTGCACACTTTTGGTCCTATACATTAACCCCGTATCTCTTATAGTTTAAGAGATATCAACGAAATAATGGATTTTTGTGCTTCTCCGTCTTCTCTGATGGAATAGAGCTACGGGACAGGTGAAGACTTATAGTTTTCGACGCGCTGCACACTTTTGGTCCTATACATTAATTCCGTATCTCTTATAGTTTAAGAGATATCAACGAAATAATGGATTTTTGTGCTTCTCCGTCTTCTCTGATGGAATGGAGCTACGGGACCGGTGAAGACTTATAGTTTTCGACGCGCTGCACACTTTTGGTCCTATACATTAACCCCGTATCTCTTATAGTTTAAGAGATATCAACGAAATAATGGATTTTTGTGCTTCTCCGTCTTCTCTGATGGAATAGAGCTACGGGACCGGTGAAGCCTTATAGTTTTCGACGCGCTGCACACTTTTGGTCCTATACATTAACCCCGTATCTCTTATAGTTTAAGAGATATCAACGAAATAATGGATTTTTGTGCTTCTCCGTCTTCTCTGATCGAATAGAGCTACGGGACCGGTGAAGCCTTATAGTCTTCGACGCGCTGCACATTTTTGGTCCTATACATTAACCCCGTATCTCTTATAGTTTAAGAGATATCAACGAAATAATGGATTTTTGTGCTTCTCCGTCTTCTCTGATCGAATAGAGCTACGGGACCGGTGAAGCCTTATAGTCTTCGACGCGCTGCACATTTTTGGTCCTATACATTAACCCCGTATCTCTTATAGTTTAAGAGATATCAACGAAATAATGGATTTTTGTGCTTCTCCGTCTTCTCTGATGGAATGGAGCTACGGGACCGGTGAAGCCTTATAGTTTTCGACGCGCTGCACACTTTTAGTCCTTTTAGTCCTCTTATAGTTTAAGAGATATCAACGAAATAATGGATTTTTGTGCTTCTCCGTCTTCTCTGATGGAATAGAGCTACGGGACCGGTGAAGCCTTATAGTTTTCGACGCGCTGCACACTTTGGTCCTATACATTAACCCCGTATCTCTTATAGTTTAAGAGATATCAACGAAATAATGGATTTTTGTGCTTCTCCGTCTTCTCTGATGGAATAGAGCTACGGGACCGGTAAAGCCTTATAGTTTTCGACGCGCTGCACACTTTTGGTCCTATACATTAACCCCGTATCTCTTACAGTTTAAGAGATATCAACGAAATAATGGATTTTTGTGCTTCTCCGTCTTCTCTGATGAAATAGAGCTACGGGACCGGTGAAGCCTTATAGTTTTCGACGCGCTGCACACTTTTGGTCCTATACATTAACCCCGTGTCTCTTATAGTTTAAGAGATATCAACGAAATAATGGATTTTTGTGCTTCTCCGTCTTCTCTGATGGAATAGAGCTACGGGACCGGTGAAGCCTTATAGTGTTCGACGCGCTGCACACTTTTGGTCCTATACATTAACCCCGTATCTCTTATAGTTTAAGAGATATCAACGAAATAATAGATTTTTGTGCTTCTCCGTCTTCTCTGATGGAATAGAGTTACGGGACCGGTGAAGCCTTATAGTTTTCGACGCGCTGCACACTTTTGGTCCTATACATTAACCCCGTATCTCTTATAGTTTAAGAGATATCAACGAAATAATGGATTTTTGTGCTTCTCCGTCTTCTCTGATGGAATAGAGCTACGGGACCGGTGAAGCCTTATAGTTTTCGACGCGCTGCACACTTTTGGTCCTATACATTAACCCCGTATCTCTTATAGATTAAGAGATATCAACGAAATAATGGATTTTTGTGCTTCTCCGTCTTCTCTGATGGAATAGAGCTACGGGACCGGTGAAGACTTATAGTTTTCGACGCGCTGCACACTTTTGGTCCTATACATTAACCCGTATCTCTTATAGTTTAAGAGATATCAACGAAATAATGGATTTTTGTGCTTCTCCGTCTTCTCTGATGGAATAGAGCTACGGGACCGGTGAAGCCTTATAGTTTTCGACGCGCTGCACACTTTTGGTCCTATACATTAACCCCGTATCTCTTATAGTTTAAGAGATATCAACGAAATAATGGATTTTTGTGCTTCTCCGTCTTCTCTGATGGAATAGAGCTACGGGACCGGTGAAGCCTTATAGTTTCCGACGCGCTGCACACTTTTGGTCCTATACATTAACCCCGTATCTCTTATAGTTTAAGAGATATCAACGAAATAATGGATTTTTGTGCTTCTCCGTCTTCTCTGATGGAATAGAGCTACGGGACCGGTGAAGCCTTATAGTTTTCGACGCGCTGCACACTTTTGGTCCTATACATTAACCCCGTATCTCTTATAGTTTAAGCGATATCAACGAAATAATGGATTTTTGTGCTTCTCCGTCTTCTCTGATGGAATAGAGCTACGGGACCGGTAAAGCCTTATAGTTTTCGACGCGCTGCACACTTTTGGTCCTATACATTAACCCCGTATCTCTTATAGTTTAAGAGATATCAACGAAATAATGGATTTTTGTGCTTCTTCGTCTTTTCTGATGGAATAGAGCTACGGGACCGGTGAAGCCTTATAGTTTTCGACGCGCTGCACACTTTTGGTCCTATACATTAACCCCGTATCTCTTATGGATTAAGAGATATCAACGAAATAATGGATTTTTGTGCTTCTCCGTCTTCTCTGATGGAATAGAGCTACGGGACCGGTGAAGACTTATAGTTTTCGACGCGTTGCACACTTTTGGTCCTATACATTAACCCCGTATCTCTTATAGTTTAAGAGATATCAACGAAATAATGGATTTTTGTGCTTCTCCGTCTTCTCTGATGGAATAGAGCTACGGGACCGGTGAAGCCTTATAGTTTTCGACGCGCTGCACACTTTTGGTCCTATACATTAACCCCGTATCTCTTATAGTTTAAGAGATATCAACGAAATAATGGATTTTTTGCTTCTCCGTCTTCTCTGATGGAATAGAGCTACGGGACCGGTGAAGCCTTATAGTTTTCGACGCGCTGCACACTTTTGGTCCTATACATTAACCCCGTATCTCTTATAGTTTAAGAGATATCAACGAAATAATGGATTTTTGTGCTTCTCCGTCTTCTCTGATGGAATAGAGCTACGGGACCGGTGAAGACTTATAGTTTTCGACGCGCTGCACACTTTTGGTCCTATACATTAACCCCGTATCTCTTATAGTTTAAGAGATATCAACGAAATAATGGATTTTTGTGCTTCTCCGTCTTCTCTGATGGAATGGAGCTACGGGACCGGTGAAGACTTATAGTTTTCGACGCGCTGCACACTTTTGGTCCTATACATTAACCCCGTATCTCTTATAGTTTAAGAGATATCAACGAAATAATGGATTTTTGTGCTTCTCCGTCTTCTCTGATGGAATAGAGCTACGGGACCGGTGAAGCTTTATAGTTTTCGACGCGCTGCACACTTTTGGTCCTATACATTAACCCCGTATCTCTTATAGTTTAAGAGATATCAACGAAATAATGGGTTTTTGTGCTTCTCCGTCTTCTCTGATGGAATAGAGCTACGGGACCGGTGAAGCCTTATAGTTTTCGACGCGCTGCACACTTTTGGTCCTATACATTAACCCCGTATCTCTTATAGTTTAAGAGATATCAACGAAATAATGGATTTTTGTGCTTCTCCGTCTTCTCTGATGGAATAGAGCTACGGGACCGGTGAAGCCTTATAGTTTTCGACGCGCTGCACACTTTTGGTCCTATACATTAACCCCGTATCTCTTATAGTTTAAGAGATATCAACGAAATAATGGATTTTTGTGCTTCTCCGTCTTCTCTGATGGAATAGAGCTACGGGACCGGTGAATCCTTATAGTTTTCGACGCGCTGCACACTTTCGGTCCTATACATTAAACCCGTATCTCTTATAGTTTAAGAGATATTGTTGAGATGTGCAATTTAGCCTTAAGCATTTCGATTCAGCCTTTAGCTGAATTTCCTTTCAAGTTGGCAACCCTACATTCCTTTCGTTTCTTTTCACTGTACGTTGCCAGTCAGTCGAATGTAAAGCGTCGAGAAGGAAACACGTGTGACCAAAATTGATTCGAATAAACCATACTATACAAAATAGTGTATGAAGCTCACGCCCGCTATCCGTTTCCTAAAGCCCTAATCAACAGGTTATGGGCCCAGTGCTTTGATCGGTTGCGTCGCGGAAATTGATTCGAAAAAGCTCACGCGTTATCGACTCCGTGATCGAGTGCCACGTAAGCTACACGCGTCACGCTCAAGATGTCGGACGACAAGAAGAAAATACCGCCATTCGACGGAACTAACTACAGCAATTGGAAATTTCGAATGGAGACACTTCTCGACGAATTGGACCTACTGGACGCGATCCAGGAACCGTTGGACGAGTCCTTACAGGAAATTCGAGACTCAGGAGGGGAACCTGAAATCAGAATAAAAAGGGAAGAAGCTGTACGCAAAAGGGACAAACGCTGCAAATCGCAAATCGTGCAACGTGTCGCTGACACGCATCTTGAATATATCAAGGACAAAAACAACGCGTATGAGATCTGGATAGAGCTGAGAGACACCTTTGAAAGAAAGGGAATGGCAGGTCAGTTACTACATCGGAAAGAACTCCTCACTCTAAAATTCAATCCGGGTAAAGAAACGCTGGAATCTCATTTTCAACGTTTTGACCGTCTCATACGTGATCTCAAATCAACGGGTGCCAAGTTGGACGAAACAGATGTGGTGTGCCATCTGCTACTCACGATGCCGAGTGAGTATGATACCATAGTCACAGCGTTGGAAACGCTTACCGCAGAGGCACTCACGACGAATTTCGTCAAAGCTCGTCTCAGGGACGAGGAAATGAAGCGGCTATCCAAACAACGAGGGAGCAAGATCGAAGCATCGCAACCTTCAACCGCCTTCTCGACAAATCAAGATACACGGAAAGGTAAAGATAAACGGAATTATAAGTGCCACAACTGCGGGAAAGTCGGTCATTTTCGTTCGCAGTGCAAACGACCTCCAAAGTCGGAACAGAAAACAACTAAAGCGAACGTAGCGACCGACAACAAGGCACGTGATGTCGAAGAAGCTGAGGCCTACAGTTTTTCTGCTCATATCACTGAAGGTAAATCAACCTCAACTTGGTGTTTAGATTCTGGCGCATCGGAACATCTGGTAAGAACTTCACAAAATATAAACAATGTGCGTAAACTGAAATGCCCTGTAAACATTAAAATTGCCAAGTCAGGAGTAACTCTTAAAGCGGATAAGATCGGAGATCTGCGCGTTAAATCCAAAGTGGGAGACAAGTACAACAGAATTGTCATTTCGAACGTGTTGATTGTTCCCGGGCTGGAAATGAACCTCTTGTCTGTTCGTAGGCTCGAAATAAATGGACTTTCAGTGACATTCAAGGACGGCCAAGGCATCATCCAAAAGGGATGCACGGTCGTTGCAGTCGCCCAACGACGAAACAAGATCTATGAACTAAGCCTGATGCACGACAACGAGACGGCCAACCTAAGCGCAGCTGAACAAAATTTTAAACTTTGGCATTTGCGCCTCGGACACATCAGCGATGGAAGACTGCGGAAGCTCGCCAACATCGCAGAAGGAATCAACGTACGCTCTGAAGAGAAGTCATCTGAAATATGTGAGATCTGCGTTCGAGGGAAGCAGACGAAACTTCCACATAAGAAGGAACGACGACGAGCCACACGACCACTCCAGCTGATTCACAGCGATTTATTAGGCCCTGTGACTCCGACGTCACATGACGGAAAGCGATACCTTCTGACATTTATCGATGACTTTACGCATTTCACGGTGGCGTATCCTATCGAGGCGAAGTCAGAAGTTTATAGATACTTTAAGCTATATGAGTCAATGGTAACCGCACAGTTCAACTATAAGATATCTCGTTTTAGGTGCGACAATGGGCGTGAGTACATTTCTAAAAAGATCAAGGACCACTTCGAGGAACACGGGATTCAGCTTGAATACACAGTCCCGTATACGCCCGAGCAAAACGGGGTAGCGGAACGTCTAAATCGAACCATCGTGGAAAAGGCTCGATGCATGTTGCTGAACTCGAACTTGACTAAGTCCTTTTGGTCTGAAGCAGCGCTCACTGCAACATATCTGTTGAACAGATCGCCCACAGAAGCACTTCGAGACAAGACGCCTGCGGAAATGTGGTTTGGCGAAAGACCCTGCCTGGAAAAAGTTCGCACATTTGGATGCTTGGCATACCTACACATACCGAAGCAGCAACATGCACGGAAATTTGACTCCAAGTCAAATTACTGCATCATGGTGGGGTACGCACCAAACGGCTACAGACTCTGGATGCCGGAAAAGAGAAAAATTGTACATGGTCGAGATGTAATCTTTGACGAGACAAAATTTCCAACTCCCTACGATACAGAACTCACAACGAGGTGGGAGGTTAGTGATCCAGAGGAAGAAAACGAGGAAGAAAACTACACGGAGGAAGAAGAGGAAAAAGGGGAAGACTCGGACGACACATCTGACTCAGATCCACCGGAAATAATTGAGAAAGTGAAACTCTCATCGCCTCCAAAACACTCGTCACCTTCAGTGGAACTACCGAGACGAAGCAAACGAAAAAAGGGGCCACCAAAATACTTACAGGAATACACGGTACTGGCCTTGAATGCCGAAGCTTACGTCGATGATGTGCCAAATGACTTCCAAGAAATAGAAGGGAGAGACGATAGTCAGAACTGGTACCAAGCGGTGTCAGAGGAGTTACAGGCACTCAAGCAAAATAATACATGGACTACAACAAAGCTACCTCCGGGACGGCGCGCCATATCTAGTCGATGGATCTTTCGTCTAAAACGGGACGAAGATGGGAATCCAGAACGATATAAAGCAAGACTAGTCGTTAAAGGATGCTCGCAAAAAAAGGGACTGGATTATGACGAAGTATACGCTCCGGTAGCCAGACTTACCACCGTCAGGACACTACTCTCCGTCGTAAACCAGGAAAACTTACATGCAGTCCAAATGGATGTGAAGAATGCATTTCTTCACGGACATCTACAGGAGGAGATATACGTAAAAATACCAGAGGGAATTAAGGACAAACCCGGTTACGTACTAAAACTAAACAAATCTATTTACGGACTCAAACAAGCCCCAAGAGTTTGGAACGAGAGATTCGATGAGTTTGTGAAAGGAATTGGCTTCAAACAATCTCTTCATGACAGATGTCTGTATGTAAAGGTCAGTAAAGCACTAATAATCTATCTGTTATTGTATGTAGATGACATCATCCTGGCCAGCAGTGACTTAAAGGAGCTCAACAGGGTCAAAGATTCGTTCAAAGGAGAATTCAAGATGACGGATCTCGGAAATCTGCACAGTTTCCTCGGCATAAAAATTGCTCGGAGAAACAACGAGATGCTCCTCACACAAGCCGCATACATCAAGAAGTTGCTTACGCGCTTTCACATGGAAGACTGCAAGGGCTCGAGCACTCCCATGGAAGTAAAACCCGAATCTAATACGCAAGAAACAACGGAAATTGTCATTGATCAGAAGCCTTACAAGGAACTCGTGGGCTGCCTCATGTACATTATGCTGAATACCAGGCCAGACTTGAGCGCAGCCGTAAACTACTACAGCAGCTTTCAGAGCAATGCAACACAGCTGCACTGGAAGGGATTGAAGAGAATTCTTCGATATTTAAAGGAAACAATACATTACGGTCTCATATATCGCAAACAACAGTCCGCTGCACTCGTCACATACGCTGACTCCGACTGGGCCGGATCCAAGGACAGAAAGTCCACCACCGGTTTCCTACTGGAAGTCTTTGGAAACAACGTGTCGTGGACGACAAGGAAACAGACGACAGTAGCACTCTCTTCTACGGAAGCTGAGTACGTTGCACTAGCCAGTGCAGCAGCGGAACTGATCTGGCTCAAAAACCTACTCAAGGACCTACTAGTCACCTGTGAATTTCCGGTGACACTCTACGAAGATAACCAGTCAAGCATTCACCTGCTGAATAAATGGGAACACCGACGACTGAAACACTTGGACGTGAAATACCACTTCGTAAGAGACTTGGTGCTGCAAAAGATCATTGAAGTGAAATACATGCCATCCACAAGCCAAAAGGCGGACATTCTGACAAAAGGTCTGAGCAAAGGCTTGTTTGAAAAATTCAGACCTCAAATTGGTGTTGAACAATGTTAAATGGAGTTAAAGCTCAATATCTAATCCGTTTTGGTTAGCTAATTCAATTTTTTTTATTTTGTTCTATTTTTGTTTAAAGGTCAATATCTAATCCTTTGCTATATAAATTTTTTTCTCCATCTCTCACTCTAGTCTTTGTTGTGAACCATATAAGTGTAAATTCGTTTTGATTTATATAGAGACTCTAAATTGAGGGGGGGTGTTGAGATGTGCAATTTAGCCTTAAGCATTTCGATTCAGCCTTTAGCTGAATTTCCTTTCAAGTTGGCAACCCTACATTCCTTTCGTTTCTTTTCACTGTACGTTGCCAGTCAGTCGAATGTAAAGCGTCGAGAAGGAAACACGTGTGACCAAAATTGATTCGAATAAACCATACTATACAAAATAGTGTATGAAGCTCACGCCCGCTATCCGTTTCCTAAAGCCCTAATCAACAGATCACGTTTGAAACGCCTTTCCATAGACAGCAGTCGCTTCATCGCGATGTCTTTGGACTGTCCGATTTTGGCCATCACATGCTCCTTGACCGGAAGCTTCACGACGTATCTACCGGGCTGGGTTTGAGATACGTTGTCCGCAAAATGCTTTTACAGATAGCCTCCTCGATGGTGTAATTGGCTGCCTCGTTAGAGATGTCCTCCTGTTGCCAAAAACGTGTTAATTCCTTGTGTAACTGTACGTTGGTTACCGTTGCGTGGAACGATTGTATCCTCTGAGTTGGTTTCGAGGGATAACCTAACCTGCCTGCTATTATCCACCCCAGACGCGTCTTTTGTAGCGTCGGATGCGTTTGAGATGATTTGACTTGCCCCACGCATAACAGGTCCCAAAATAAGTCCGCGCCAATCAGAGCGTCGACCTCGGATGACTCGTGAAAGCGGGGATCGGCGAGCGGTAGATTGCGCGGGAGATTAAAATCGCCACGATTGAGAGTGAACGACGGAAGCTTGTCCGTGACTTGATCCGTTACGATGCATTCAACTTCGACGGAATATGAATTTATGCGCGATAGCATTTTTAATCGAATGATCTGAGTAGACCTTGTGGTTGCGCCATTTATTCCCGAGATTGAAACATTTAGTGAACGCGGCTTTAGACCGAGAGCAGATACGAAACCCTTTGAAACGAAATTAGCCTGGGAACCGCAATCTAGCAACATGCGACAGAGTTTTCGCGCGCCCGTATTATCGTAGACGTACACGACCACCGTGGATAGCATGACGTAATTGCCGTCAGAAAGACGCGACGCGTGCGCCACCAGTGCAGTCGGAAATGCCGCTGAAATCGGTTTCGCGTTTCCCTTTTGATCGCCCTCGGGCGTCTCGGAAGCCGTCGATGCATGTAGTAATGTGTTATGTTTCGCCTTACAGACTCGGCAATTACCTGATGGGCATTTGTTCGCGATATGAGTTGTAGAGCGTAAACAGTTATGACATAGCTTTAATTTGCGAATTTCCGCGTTTCTACGAGGGACAGGGAGAGCTAAAAAATCCTTGCAATGATATATAGAATGCTCCCCGCTGCAGTAGGTACACTTGAATTTCAGCGTCGCGACACACGCTGCTTGACGCTTCCCGTTTGCTGTTGAACGCGCGTTAACGTTCTTTGTCGGAATAGCGCTTGACTTGCCGGTAGCCTCGAGGACTTGGCAACGATGAGTAATGAAATCGACGAGCTGTTTGAAAGTCGGAAGCTCGGAACCAGTCAAAGAAGTTTGCCATTCTTGCAATGTGAGCAGGTCGAGTTTAGAGCTTCACACGTGCACGAGTAGATCGTCCCAATGAGATGTCGGACGTCTAAGTGCCTGAAGGGCATGTATGTGTTTTGACGCGCCGTCGGCAATTTGCCGCAATTCACAAGCGTTTTTTTTTGCTCATAAACGGGAGCTCCATAATGGCTTTAACATGCGTGTGCACGATAATACGCTTGTTATCGTAACGCTCTTTTAAAAGATTCCACGCGATTTCGTAATTGAGGTCCGATATCTCGAGGCAGTTAATCACGTCGCTCGCTTCGCCGGTAACTGACGCTCGTAAATATTGTAACTTCTGAACGTTGTTTAACGACGCGTTCGAATGTATGATCGAATTGAAAACGTCGAAAAAAGAAAATCACTCGTCGTACTTGCCGGAAAGTGTCGGAAGGTTCAGCTTAGGCAGGCGTACGTGGGTCACGGATTCTGGTGCTTCGGAAACTGTGGAATTTGACGGCGACGGTGCCGTAACATTGCGTGACGCGCCACGAAGTGAGTTTAGAAGTTCCCAAATTTTTGCGGATAGGCTATAAAAGGCTTCTTCGAACGCAGCGCGATCGTTAACTTCGCCGTCGTCTATGATTTCTAATTTTGACTGTACCGAATTGTACTCTGACCAACAGTTCTCTAGCTTTGACCGACGCTCCTCAAGCTGAGCCGTTACCGTCGGTGTAACGGTACCGACATTATCGACGTACGTATTGATCCGCGTACAGGATCCCTTGATAATCGCGCGCTGTTTCCGTAACGCGGCAGGATCCGGCTGGGTAGCCATCTTGAAATGACGCCGCGAAAGATTTCTCGAGAAAGAATGTATGAAACGCGAATGAATCGAACCGACGCGAACGCTGGGTTGCCACCCCTACCTGATAACGCAAGCGAGCGCTAAACCTCTCGGCGAGGCTCTGCACGTTGTTCCTCCTGGCACCCGGACGGACGTCGCTGGGCTGCGGACCCTCTCGATGCGTCGTGGTATGGCGGGATGTGGCGAACGCACGACGTTCGGCTGCGAAGAACCCCTGGTTCCGTCGTGGCACAGCGGGGCGGGAATGTGCGGCGTTAGGCTGCGTTGGAGCCTCTCGTACATTTGCGCGCCCTTGCGCTGCCTCCTAGACGGGCGTGTTCTCGCTCGTCCTGATAAGGACGCGAGCTGAGACTGGTAGCTCAATGGCGGGCCCCCTTGGCGGGCCTCTGGTATGGCGGGCTTCGCGCCCACGATGTTTCGACGGCGTGTCTGCAGTCTGGCGACAGGCTCGTCGTGTTTCTAGGCTGGGATCGTCGTAGCAACACATCGCGGTCGGGATATTGCTTGCGACCGGGCGCTTGTTAACCACCTCGAATGTCGGACGTCTCGGATGTCCTGTCACGGTCGCCAAATGTTTTGTAAGCCTCGTGGCCTCCACGCAGGTGATCCGGTAGCTCTTCCTCAGGATCGGGCGTGGTCGAGAAGGAAAAGATTCTCTCCTCTGCTTTGTATATTTATTAAGCACTCGGGTGGTACAGCGGATAAAGCGCAGTCAATCGCTCGACTTGAACGGCGCGTGCGACTCGTACGACGATCACAATGGTTCTCACGCGACCGGTAGATGCGGCCGGAAAGTCGCCGATGGTAGCGCGGCGGTAACTAGGCGGAAAAGACGAGAGCGCCCGCGAATAGCAGGCTCGATCGCGCGCGGTAATTATGAATGGTTAATACAGGAGCGGACCAGGAATATATCATACAATACGTAACGCTCATATTATAACAAATAGATAAATTCTACAAAGAAAACGAAGTTTGTGTGTTAGACTAAACTGAACGGTAAACTTTTTGACCCTAAATAACTCCCAAACGGATCAACGTATCGACCCTTTGGCGCCCCAGGGTAACTACAACTCAAAAATTTCAAATAGAACCACCCATATTGTAGTATATCGTTTGAAAGAGCATAAAAAAAGAAAACTTTTGGCTCAAACCAGAAGTTGATACGTTGATCCGTTCGGGAGTTATTTAGGGTCAAAGTTTGAGAACGCCAATATTTGACCCTAAATTATTTTTGAATGGGTCAACGTATCGACCTCTACCTTGCGCCAAAATCTTTCTTATTTTATGCCCTTTTAAACGATATAATACAATATAAGGAATTTCATGTAAAAAATTAAAGGTGTCGTTCACGTGAGCTTTAAACGACCATCCAAGGTCAAATAAATGACACCATCTTATGTACCCCTTAAAACCATACAACTTTTGTCTGAAACATTTTTCTCTAAAATGTTGCGTTTACAAATAAATCGGGTGATACGAGTGGTCTAAGACCTGTATATTGTTTATAGTTGATAGCAATTAATTTCTCTTTTTCTTTTTTCTCGCGCTTGTTTAGTTTTATAGATTATTATGATTGCTTGATTAAACTTGCTTCGTATAATATTAGTGGTAATTAGCATAGATTAGTTAGATTTAATTTGTTATTTGCGCGTATTCACGCGAAACGTCGGTGGATCGCGATCGGTAGAAATTTACAAATTTATGCGACTCACCAATTGGTACTGCCATCGTTCATCCACCGACGGCAGCAATTACCCCAAAAGGGAGCAAACTACTCGCTCGCGGCACACGTTACAGGACCGCGAGCTCACTTGCCGCCAAGAAGCTCTAGTACGCGCAACTATGCTTTCGGGACGCCCGACCGCGCTCTCATCCCTCTTAGGGACCGATCTCTCGCCTGCCTTGCTTTGCCTGCTTGCTTGTGCCTGCTTGTGCCTTTTCTATCCTGCGGATCTCGCTTCTATCTGTGTGATGCTGTGCCTGAATGCTGCATACCGGACCAGACAAGACGAGAATCCAGCGGCCACGAGACAGGACGAGAATCGGCGGATTCACCGGGAGACGACGGGCGGACCGAACGGTGAGTCGCTTAGCCTCTTTCGCTCGTTGCATGCGCACTTTCGCTACTCGTTTCTCGCATATTTTACACAAACTTAGTCGTGAGGGAATTTTAATTACCCCCCTCTGGTCCTTTGAGCAATTAGAAAATTTCGTCACCGGGGAACTGACACCCCCCCCCCCCCCCCCCGCTCAAATGTTATACTCCAATTTTTCTTATCGGGAAATTTATAAAGTTATATAAGGTACAGTGTAAATTGCAATTTTGTTGAACTCCACGCAGAAGATGAAAAAATAATAGCGTGGTCACTTACAGACTTGTAGAGCGCCAAAAGTCTGGGTCTAATAGAAATTTTCCGATAAGAAAATTTAGAGCACAATATCCATTGCAGAAAATCCCAGCAGTTCAAAACGAAAAAGAAAATTAACGGTTAAATTATACACTGCAGTAACAAAATTTACTTTATTATCAGAAACAATGCACAATTTTTAAAATTTAATATTTATAACACAAATGTAATTTGTATAATTTTAATTATATTCAATTATAAATTATGTTATTACATTATATTATATATTATGTCATTCATACTGTACATTCTTCCTACAAGAGATTTTTGAAGAAATCGATGTGCCCTCTGCTATTTGATCGAGCCAGAGCCACGAGCACAGTGCGGCACAACGCGGTGCAGCCTCAGTCATTAAAATTATGTAAAAAATAAAATCTATTGTTTCTTCATAAAATAAGAAATATGTATATACTATCAGAATAAAATAAAGAATAAGATAGCATTATTTTAAAAAATTTTTAAATGTATTTTTTAATGAAAAAATTAATTAAACATTTTAATTGCTTAAAAGAATTGGAATTTGTAATTTCTTGTAACTTAAAACTATTTTTTTTCGGAAAGATTGTCTTCTTAGCTTTAAATCCTTAGCTTAATTTTTTAAAGGTCTCTCAAGAATATATAGTAATAAAGTGTGGGGAACTCTAATGAGATCCTCTGCTTGAATTGCTTAAAAATGCTTTATTATAAACTGTTATACAATGCCGACCTGAACTGTATAGCAATCGTATCGAATCGAATCTAACGGAAATTGGTGGACGCCGCCCTGAGTTCCCTCTCTAACGCCATCTCTACATAATCTCTATGCGCACTAACTAACTATGCAAATACACTTCTGTGGATAAGCTGTAATATGGTACATCAAATAAAGTTCTAACAAGAGAAAACTGCATGTGATACTTTACATAAAGATTAAATTGTAGTAATTATTGCAACAAATAAATATATGTGATTGTATATAAATGTTATATTCGTAACGTAAACATAAAATTGTTATTTATAATAAGTATGTAAATAATCATTTACTCATAAGCCTTTGAGATTTCTTTGTCCTTTACTTACATAATTAAACAAGTTAATTGGTTTGTGAATTATCAACTTGGGAACTGTTTAGATGACAGCTATATTTTATCTTTATCATCGATATAACAAAAATATTGATGTAAATTAAAACAATATTATTGTAGTTAAATGAAGCAATGTATTTATTGATTTTACTTTATTATTACGGAACGATACAAAAGAAATAATTAGTTTTAATTTGTTTTAAATATAATGCCGTTTGAAAAAATCAGATAAAATTGGGAAAATAGTCTTTTATGTAACATATACATTTTCTAATTTTTTTCCAAGGGTTCTCTTCTGGAGCGTGCAAAATTTCTTGAATATTTTAAACAATTCTGCAAGTCGAGTTTTGGCGTGGAAAATTCTAAAGAAAAACGTGTTTCATAATGCCTTAAAATGATTTATGATACTTGATATCTATAATAGGGGCAGAGAAAACAATAAAATGTTAAAAACACGTTTTTTAATGATATTCCGGCAATGAGGCAAGAAAGAGCTAAATATGGAATTCTCTACAGATAATATTATCAATTATTAAACCTTCAAATTGTCCCTAATCCAAACTAATTTTGTTTGAGGACCTCTATAGATCCCCCCTTATCTTACTATATCCTAAAACAAATACATTTTTTATATATATTATATTAATATATTATACTGCATATGGGCAATTCCACGTCAAATCGAACGAGAAATGACCTGGTATTTTTTAAATTGATTGTGAAACTTCATTTACATGAAATATACATAAAATAAGCAGATACATATTTTTTATTCGTCCAAAATATTTTTTTTGCAAAAATCATAAGCAATACAATTTTCGTGAAAAATGAAGAAGTTGTCAACTTCAAAAATTTATATCTCTGGTTATATTTGTCGTAGAGAGATCTATAAAAAAAGAAGCTAAGGATTTAAAGCTAAGGAGACTATCTTTTTGAAAAAAATTGTTTTAAGTTACAAGAAATTACAAATTCCAATTGTTTTAAGCAATTAAAATGTTTAATTAATTTTTTCATTAAAAAATACATTTAAAAATTTTTTAAAATAATGTTAACTTATTCTTCATTTCATTCTGATAGTATATACATATTTCTTATTTTATGAAGAAACAATAGATTCTATTTTTTATATAATTTTAATGACTGAGGCTGCACCGCGTTGTGCCGCACTGTGCTCGTGGCTCTGGCTCGATCAAGTAGCAGAGGGCACATCGATTTCTTCGGAAATCTCTTGTAGGAAGAATGTACAGTATGAATGACATAATATATAATTGGAGCATAACATTCATTACATAAAATCCCGGCAATTCAAAACAGAAAAGAAAATTAACGATTAAATTATACAGCACAGTAAAACAAAACAATTTATTTTACAGGAATACAATTGTTAAAATGTAATATTCATAACAAAAATGTGATTTGTATAATTTTGATTATATTCAACATTATATATTATGTTATTCATAAGCTGTATGCATATACAAGAGATTTCCGAAGAAATCGATGTGCCATGCCACTTGGTCGAGCCAAAGACGCAAGCACGGCGCGGCATCTCAGTCATAAAAATTATATAAAAAGATAGAATCCATCGTTTCTTCATAAAATAAAAAATATGTGTACTTTCAGAATAAAGTAGAGAATAAGATATCATTATTTAAAAAATTTTTTTAAATGCACTTTTTAGTAAATTAATTAATTAAACATTTCAACTGCTTATAAAAATTGGAATTTGCAATTTCTTGTAACTTACTATTTTTTCAAAAATATTGTCTGCGTAGCTTTAAAATGCTTTTTTAAAGATTTCTCTACGACAAATATAACCAGAGATATTAATTTTTGAAGTTGAACGGAACGCAGCACGTAACAGAAGCAAGACTGAGCGAGACGGGTAAAAGGAAACTTCAGCTTCGCCGCTGCTAGCACGCCTACCGTAACGTGATACGTGAGACAAGGACGGAACGATTGTTTGTCGGTCCTTGTCTGACTCATTCACCTTATCGATTTTTAGTAGTTTGGACACCAACCATAGCACGGACACGCACCCATGTACCGTTACCGAGCGTGACGAGCGTAGTTTAGTCGCACTTCTTCAGGCGGCGCGTCGGAAAATGCATCCACCGCAAGAACAAGGGATGGCCGCTCTCAGGTTTCTCTCTGGTCGTACATACATACTAGTGCAGACATAGACTTATATAGATAGACCGGCCCCTGCCGTAAGAGCACGCGTCGGAAGATAGACGGTGCAGACATAGCCTGTGGTTATAGTCCTGTCTCTTTCTTGTGATTGCTTGGTGGGAATAGAAGTCTAGAGTGGGGACTAGTAGGGAATAGCCGGGCTAGACTTCTATCCTCACCAAGCGATCAGAGAAAAAAAAGAGGACTATAACCACGGGCTATGTCTGCACCGTCTATCTTCCGACGCGTGCTCTTACGGCAAGTGTAACGTCCCGCCAATAAAATTATTTCTTTTTACGAAAATCTTAAAATTTAAATTATAACCTTCAATTACTAACTAAATTTTTATTACTGTTCCACAGTACGATTGTATATTATAAATTCACTTACTTGCTCCTATGATAAATATCACCAAACCACTCAGGCGTCACAGTCACCCTCTTGCGCATGAAACTTACCGCCATAAACAAATAGTTCAAAAGCGATCCGCCAGTGTCGGAATGACAATAAGAAATTATTGAGGTTCGCCGCTGGTGCCGAAACGTCTGGTCGATAACATAAATAAAGATTTAATTTTACCACTGGTGCCGAAACGCCTCTAATAGAAGATCTAGTTTCGCCGCCGGTGTTGACGCGTCTAATAAATATGTGACAAGAAGGGTTTAGTCATCGCCGGTGCCGACAATGCAAAGAGGAAGGTTTAGTTTCACCGAGCGGGAACGCGAGGAAAATACTCGAGTTACCAACTCTAACCTTCCTGTTTACATTTTTGAATGACTCAAGCCGCCTCGAAAATTTAGACAACTCCGACCAATAACAGCGTAAGGAACCACCCCGAAAATGCCCCTCCAGTCGATCACTAGCCAATGGCGGCGCAGCAAACTCAGCGGTCTTTTGAATATAAAACCCAGCGTTTAGCCGGGACGAGCACTTATTAAACTGATTAACCTTATAAAACTTAGTAAAACCCTTTTATTATCAGTCATCTTTTTATTCTCAATTAGTTAGTACACACCTATTATTCACACGCAGTCTTATTACTTTGACTCTTACTCCGATTCAACTTCTAACTTCAAGTCTCAAAGTAAATTCAACTTAGAGTCAGTGCCTCCAGGCCTGAGAGTCTCCGAGAGCTGCGCCGGCCGTTTGCTGTTCGCACCTGCGACTTGCGATCTGCCCCTCAACCCCTAGAGAGAGGTTCCAGCGACCGAGCTATTATCTACGAGGTGGGATCCACACCATCCTATAAGTTTATTTCTAATATTCAACACGTTGTAACTGCGAGCGAGCGTTATTCCCCCGTGTACAAGCCATGAGAAGTTGTATTAAATCTATATAATATACATTTATATACTGGAAATATTCACAAACAGAATTCAATTTATTCAGATCCAACCTTATCCCCGTTATATATATATGTATATATATATATATATAAATTTTGCGATTCGATCTTTGTATAATTTTTATTATTTTAAGCAAGTGCTCCTTGACATTTGTTCGAATTACCAATCATTATCCCCAGTCATTCCTCCACTGATAAGTTCGCTAACAACAGCCGGTATCCTGGCTATTAAATAAAGGTTCTTTTAAAGACTAAAAGGTGTTTCGATTCCCAATTACCCCCGAACGATTGTCAAGGTAAATTTCAAATCAAGTATTTAATATTTTGATTTCGTTATTTTATCAAGAGACACGGTAGTGTCTCGCGCCAAGTACGCGCGGAACGAGACAGCCGTGGCTCTATATACGCGACGCGACGAGTTGCGAGTACCCGAGATTTTTAGATCTCGATAACCAGTGAACGGATCAAGTTCTAACTAGGCTTATCGTAAAGCTTGGACCAAATTTATATAAGAAAAGTGTTTTTATTTTTCCGCTACGTGTTCTACGAACGGAGATATTGCGATGCAAAACTCAAAGCTGAAAATTTACAATTAAGAAACATCCACGTATTACGGTTTCTGTATTCGCCACGGCGCGCGGCGCAGCACTGGAGTTGCTGATTTTATAACTTTCGTGTCCTTGCCGTTATGCGATGCGGCGCTGGCCCATTAGTTCGATCACATGTGATGTGACACATGTAACATAACATAACCATAAAGCGGCGCATACACGTCGCGAGTCCGGATCGGCTCGGTTTCTACTCGTTCGTGGGTGAGATGTTACGAGACGGGCTCGGCGTCCGACGAGCCAAATTTCGGGACTATTCGGGAGTGTGTGTGTGGTGAAAAACGTTTGAGTCCGGTTCGCGAATCAAGCTCGCCGAGCCGGACTCGCGAGTCAAACTCGTACATATAATGGGCCGCTTCAGACGTCCGCGTCGTCGAGAAATATTCCGTCCGCGTCGTCGCGTCCGAACACTCCGAACGGAGTACATGAGTGCTAGAGTGACAGAGTTCGCGCCTTGTGGATGGCTGGTTCCTGGGATACACCCTGAGCGAGGATGGCGAGGTTATATCTATCGTACATATTGCTCTTTCTCGCGGTCACGCTCGCGTTCCCCGCTCGCGTTCACCGCTCGCGTTCTCTCTCTCTCTCTCTCTCTCTCTCGTCTCTCTCTCTCTCTCTCTCTCTCTCTCTCTCTCTCTCTCTCTCTCTCTCTCACCCCAGCCGGTGGCAGCTCGTGACCGTACCTCACCGGTCTCTTCGATTAAGTCTTATATCGTCACTTTATCCTCCGGTGCGGTACGCAATACAGTTGTTTCCAAAAAGCCAGCACGACGTACGCTGAAGCAAAAAGATGTTTGCGATGGCTCTGATCGGAATGTGCATGTGAACGAGTTTCTGCCCAAGGACAGATATGATTTGCTGCAGCGAGCTAACGCGTTGTCAGAGAAAGGTCTTATAGATATATCTGGGTAAAAGGGGGTCGCATTCGTGTCAGACACTCTGACGGTGAGCCAGGTATTCAGGTCAATTCTGAGGCTGATCTTGAAAAACTCTTTTGACGTGCACGTTCCGACCGGTTATTGTCTGACCAACTGTTGTCAACCAATACACATTGTACATCCGTCTCGTCTGCTCATTTTCGCGTAGCTTAGTTTAATGCTAATTCCCTTCGGGGACATATAGATTTAATTAGAGTTTTATTTTGCTGCTAACTTATTTCATGTCATTTTCGGTATCCGAAACATGGCTGCATTCCGATGTTTCCGATGCTCTGGTGGCTTTAGATGGCTATTTTTTAATCCGAAATGACCGATTGAGTAGACGAGGCGGGGGGAGTCGCCTGCTTTGTTCATAATTCGTTGAAGGTCAGAGTTATAGCCTCTACGGGTGTTGACATTAACTCTCCAGAATATCTCATTATCGAAATCCGTGCACCTAATAATGAGACAGTTTTATTCGCGTCTGTCTACAGAAGACCTAAGGGTCTCCTCTTACACGAATTCGTTGATACACTTACGAGTGTATCGCATCTATATAAAAACATAATCATTGGCGGTGACTTCAACTGCGACCTCCTTTCGACGAGTTTTGAGGCGAACTATTTACGCGAACTTATGTCGGGCATTTCAATATTTATTGTACACTCCGATGCTACTCATCACACTGCCACTTCTGACTCGTGGCTTGATGTTCTCGCGGTAGATGACAGTGAAAAGATCTCGACGTTCGCCAAATCCGAGTGCCCTGTTTATAGCCGGTCACGATCTCATCGAGCTGTCGCTTTCACTCGGTATGTTCTTACCGATTGAGCGTAATATTTTAAGGCGCAGTTATAGAGCCATTGATGGTGATGAGTTTCGTGACCATCTTCAGTCTATCACTGAGAGTACTGGTTTTCTGGCGTGCATTCGAGAGATCATTGATGGTGGTTGTGTTGGGCTTGTTGACCAGCCGAGTGTTTCTGGTGTTGACGGACTCTGTGCGGTGCTGTCTGATACTTTGCTTGGGACGCTTGATGTTTTTGCTCCTGAGCATGTATTTGTTATCAGGAGGCCCCCTGCACGGTGGCTCACGGTCGAACTTAAAACCAGGCTTTGTACTCGTAATCAGCTATACAAGCAGGCAAAGCGCTCTAATAGTTTGCTCGGTTACGCCACCTACAGACTTTTTCGTAATCGGCTTAATATTGATATAAAGCGTGCCAAAAGCGAGTTTCAATTCAATTCTCTTAAAAACATCACTGATCCTGGTAAACTATGGAGAGAACTGGCTCGTTTGGGTCTTGTTAAATCATCCTTAGTTTCTCCTTTACGTTTTTTTACACCTGATCAATTAAATTCATTTTACGTTTCAGTTTCTAACGCTCAGTCGCCTTGCTTGTATGCTGACTTTATTTCCGCCATTGCTTCGGTTGCTCGTCCATCTCAGCGCCCAGAGTTTGTTTTCTCCGACATAACACCTGGCATGATTTTTAAGCTCATTTCTGTAGGACCACTTCACTCCTATGCGTCTGGTTCTGATGGAATTCCGCTTTATATTTTGCGTATTGCTTGGCCTATGATTTCATCGTATTTTACTGCTTTATTTAACCGCTCATTGGAAACATCTTTATTTCCGTCTCAGTGGAAGCGAGCGCTTATCCGCCCTCTCTCGAAGATTCGTATTCCACTATCCCCGTCTGACACGAGACCGATAGCCAATCTGCCTGAACTCTCTAAGATACTTGAGAGGATCGTCGCCTCACAAATTACTGACTACTTAACTGAACATGATATCTTAAATCCTAGACAGTCCGCATATCGACCGGGTCACAACACTCAGTCGGCACTTCTACGTGTTTGCGACGATATTAAAGAGGGGATTGATAATAGACTTATCACAATCATGATCCTCTTTGATTTTAGTAAGGTATTTGACACGGTTCCACATCTACGCTTGCTTATCAAGCTTAAGGAGATTGGTTTCTCGGACGCTGTCCTTACTTGGATATTTTCGTACTTAACCGGCCGTTCTCAGGCCGTAGTCGATGATGCTGGTAACTTCTCTGATTGGCTATCTACGTCCTCCGGTGTCCCTCAGGGCTCTGTGCTTGGCCCACTTTTATTCTCTCTATTTATCAACGATATTGGTCGCGTCTTGTTGTATGCACATCACATGATGTTTGCTGATGACATTCAAGTGTATCTCTCGTGCTCTCCGACCGAAATTTGTCACGGTTTAGAGTTGATTTCTATGGACGCGAATGCTATTTTTGATTATGCTGAGTCTAACAGTCTTAAACTGAATCCTGCCAAATCAAAGGTGCTTATTTATGGCAGTCAAGCTTATGTTAAGAATATTGATTGTAGTCTTTTACCACCTATTATTGTAAATCAGGTCCCTCTTCCTTTTGTGAGTGAAGTGAGGAACTTGGGCGTTGTATTTACGTCTACTCTTTCTTGGAGGAAACACATTTTGCAAGTCTCGCAAAGGGTCCATTATGCACTGCATAAACTAAAATTCAACAGAAATTCACTTTCAACCGAATTGAGAACTAAATTAGTTATGACCCTGATTATGCCTCATATAGACTACTGTTGTCTTGTCTACCACGGCTTAAGTAACGAGTTGAATATCAAACTGCAGAGACTTGTAAATTGCTGTATTAGATTTATTTTTGATCTTAGACGTGATGAACATATTACGCCATATAGACGTCGATTGAAATGGCTTTCGGTGGAAAATAGAAGGTTATATTTTCTCGGTTGTCAGATGTATCGCATCCTTTTTCTACATTCTCCATCCTACCTGAGCGAGCTCTTCACCCTTCTTGACCCATCTCTGAGAAGATCTGATCGCCTTGTTACTTCATCACAATCTTTTCATATTCCATCTTGTAGAACTACTATGTACATGCACTCCTTTCGCCTTTCTTCAATACGTTTTTGGCATACTCTCCCTAACAGCTTAACATCAGCATCTACTTTTTCATCCTTTAAAGACCTTCTCCGCTTGTTTTTACTTACATCAGAATCTATTTGATACTCTTAGCCATCTTGTGTGAATCATATTGTGCAATGTCGCCGTCGTCTAGTCAGACATCTAGTCTGCTGCGTTATATGTATATTATCTTGGTTTAAGTTATCTGCGCATTCTAATAAGTTTCTTAGCTTTAGTTTAGGTTAAGTTGCGGATTATCTAGAGCATCATTGTTCTTGCTTTTTTTTCAGTTTGTATATTAGTTTTAAGTTTTACAATAGTATGTAACATATATGTGACTTCTTTTCTTTCACTACTCGGCTACCGTTATGTTACATTCTATGTCTCTTGTTATTTGTATCTTTGCCCTTTAGCCTCGGATTGGGCATAATAAACTCAATCAATCAATCAATCAATAAATCTCTCTCTCTCTCTCTCTCTCTCTCTCTCTCTCTCTCTCTGGTCTGGTGAGTACCGCATGTTGCTCTGCTCTCTTGCTCTGGCTTTCTGTGAGCTGCATCGCTGCCGTAAACTGCCTTCGGGCAACTTTGTTACAGGTTTAAGCAGGCCTTTTGTTGCTTGACAAGATTGATATCTCATCCTTCTTCTCTTGCAACTGCAGTTCCAGATTTCTTGGATTTAAAATCTTTTCGGATTCTAACCTCGTTTTTCCCTGGTCTTGGAATTGTTGTTGACTTTTGCTGCGCATGCTCCTGCTTTCTCTTCTCTTGCATGATTTACCATCTGATTCATGCTTGTGGAGCCATCTGTGGGCTTTGTGACTCACCATCAACCGTTACCCACTGGAACGTGGTACTGCTCTGGTTCTACTCCTTGCTGATAGACTGATTTATTATGCTGCGTGCGTGCACTAAGTGTCGGAGGGTGGTTGCGACTACAATCATCGAGTGCGAGTGCAAAAACGTTTTCCATCCAAAATGTGTCAAGCTGTATTCTGCGAGCAAGAGTGCGGCCCAGTGTTGTAAAGCGTTGGCTTCTTCGTTGCCTCCGACGCCGGGAGCGGAAAGTGTTGAGCCGCGTAAGTCGTTGACTGTTTCTTTTGGTGTTCCTCCTACACTTGGAGTGGAGAGTGCTTCATCGGCTGCTCCTCTTACACCGGGCGTGGAGTGTACTGAGATGTCATTCGACTTTGCGAACATGACTGCCCCCGCGAGCACTCAGCTGCAATCGCGGATCGATGACTCGACCAATGAGCTTCTTCGTCAATTGATCGAGCAGATGAGAGTGTCTGAGGCAAGGTTCTCTGCTTTTGTGGAAGACCAGCGGCGTACAAACAGTGGATTAAATGTTTTTGTGGAAGACCAGCGGCGCACTAATGGTCAATTAAACGACAAACTGAATCGACTTAACTGTATTGCAGAGAGTGTGGATCGGAATAGTCAGCGTATTGCTGAGCTAGAGCGGCAGTGTGCTGCCCTCACAAGTGAGGTGCGCGATTTGAGGGGAGATCGGAGCGATTCTCATTCTGTTCCGCGGTCTCAGTCTTGTGAGAATATGCTGATTATTTCTGGGATACCTGCCGCAATGTCAATCACCCCTTCGGCATGTGTTCGGAATGTGTTCTCGTCTCTTGATGTCCCCGAGTTGTCGTGTCACATTCTCGATATCCGACCGGTTGTACGTAAGCCTCAGCCGGTGGCAGCTCGTGACCGTACCTCACCGGTCTCTTCGACTAAGTCTTATATTGTCACCTTAGCCTCCGGTGCAGTGCGCAATACAGTTGTTTCCAAAAAGCCAGCACGACGTACGCTGAAGCAAAAAGATGTTTGCGATGGCTCTGATCGGAATGTGCATGTGAACGAGTTTCTGCCCAAGGACAGATATGATTTCCTGCAGCGAGCTAAACGTGTTGTCAGAGAAAAGTCTTATAGATATATCTGGGTAAAAGATGGTCGCATCCGTGTCAGACACTCTGATGGTGAGCCAGTTATTCAGGTCAATTCTGAAGCTGATCTTGAAAAACTCGTTTGACGTGCGCGTTCCGACCAGTTATTGTCCGACCAACCGTTGTCAACCAATACACATTGTACATCCGTCTCGTCTGCTCATTTTCGCGTAGCTCAGTTTAATGCTAATTCCCTTCGGGGACATATAGATTTAATTAGAGTTCATTTTGCTGCTAACCTATTTCATGTCATTTCGGTATCTGAAACATGGCTGCATTCGGACGTTTCCGATGCTTTAGTGTCTTTAGATGGCTATTTTTTAATCCGAAATGATCGTTTGAGCAGACGAGGCGGAGGAGTCGCCTGCTTTGTCCATAATTCGTTGAAGGTCAGAGTTATAGCTGCTTCTACGGGTGTTGACATTAACTCTCCAGAATATCTCATTATCGAAATCCGTGCATCTACTAATGAGACAGTTTTATTCGCGTCTGTCTACAGAAGACCTAAAGGTCTCCTCTTAAACGAATTCGTTGATACACTTACGAGTGTATCGCATCTATATAAAAACATTATCATTGGCGGCGACTTTAACTGTGACCTCCTCTCGACGAGTTTCGAGGCGAATTATTTACGCGAACTTATGTCGGGCATTTCAATGTTTATAGTACACTCCGATGCTACACATCACACTGCCACTTCTGATTCGTGGATGGATGTTCTCGCGGTGGATGACAGTGAAAAGATCTTGACGTTTGCCAAATCTGAGTGCCCGTTCATAGCCGGTCATGATCTCATTGAGCTGTCGCTTTCACTTGGTATGTTCTTACCGATTGAGCGTAATATTTTAAGGCGCAGTTACAGAGCCATTGACGCTGACGAGTTTCGTGACCATCTTCAGTCTATCACTGAGAGTACTGATTTTCTGGCGTGCATTCGAGGGATTACTGATAGTAGTTGTGTCGGGCTTGTTGACCGGCCGAGTGTTTCTGGTGTTGATGGACTCTGCGCTGTGCTGTCTGATACTTTGCTTGGGTCGCTTGATGTTTTTGCTCCTGAGCGGATATTTGTTATCAGGAAGCCCCCTGCACGGTGGCTCACGGTCAAACTTAAAACCAGGCTTTGTACGCGTAATCAGCTATACAAGCAGGCAAAGCGCTCTAATAGTTTGCTCGGTTACGCCACCTATAGACTTTTTCGTAATCGGCTTAATATTGATATAAAGCGTGCCAAAAGCGAGTTTCAACTCAATTCTCTTAAAAACATCACTGATCCTGGAAAACTATGGAGAGAACTGGCTCGTTTGGGTCTTGTTAAATCATCCTTAGTTTCTCCTTTACGTTTTTTTACACCTGATCAATTAAATTCATTTTACGTTTCAGTTTCTAACGCTCAGTTGCCTTGCTCGTATGCTGACTTTATTTCCGCCATTGCTCCAGTTGCTCGTCCATCTCAGCGCCCAGAGTTTGTTTTCTCCGATATAACGCCTGGCATGTTTCTTAAGCTCATTTCTGTTGGACCACTTCACTCTTATGCGTCTGGTTCTGATGGAATTCCGCTTTATGTTTTGCGTATTGCTTGGCCTACGATTTCAACGTATATTACCGCTCTATTTAACCGCTCATTGGAAACATCTGTTTTTCCGTCTCAGTGGAAGCGAGCACTTATCCGCCCTCTCTCGAAGATTCGTACTCCACTATCCCCGTCTGACACGAGACCGATAGCCAATCTGCCTGAACTCTCTAAGACACTTGAGAGGATCGTCGCCTCTCAAATTACTGACTACTTGACTGAACATAGTATCTTAAATCCTAGACAGTGCGCATATCGACCGGGTCACAACACTCAGTCTGCACTTCTACGTGTCTGCGATGATATTAGAGAGGGGATTGATAATAGACTTATCTCAATCATGATCCTCTTTGATTTCAGTAAGGCATTTGACACGGTTCCACATCTGCGCTTGCTCATCAAGCTTAAGGAGATTGGTTTCTCGGACGCTGTCCTTACTTGGATATTTTCTTACTTAACCGGCCGTTCTCAGACTGTAGTCGATGATGCTGGTAACTTCTCTGATTGGCTATCTACGTCCTCCGGTGTCCCTCAGGGCTCCGTGCTTGGCCCACTTTTATTCTCTCTATTTATCAACGACATTGGTCGCGTCTTGTTGTATGCACATCACATGATGTTTGCTGATGACATTCAAGTGTATCTCTCGTGCTCTCCGACCGAAATTTGTCACGGTTTGGAGTTGATTTCTATGGACGCGAATGCTATTTTTGACTATGCTGAGTCTAACGGTCTAAAACTTAATCCTGCCAAATCCAAGGTGCTTGTTTATGGCAGTCAAGCTTATGTTAAGGATATTGATTATAGTCTTTTACCGCCTATTATTGTAAACCAGGTCCCTCTTCCTTTTGTGAGTGAAGTGAGGAACTTGGGCGTTGTATTTACGGCTACTCTTTCTTGGAGGAAACACGTTTTGAATGTTTCGCAAGGGGTCCATTATGCACTGCATAAACTGAAATTCAACAGAAATTCACTTTCCACCGAATTAAGAACTAAATTAGTGATGACCTTGATTATGCCTTATATAGATTATTGTTGTCTTGTATACCACGGCTTAAGTAGCGAGTTGAACACCAAACTGCAGAGACTAGTAAACTGCTGTATTAGATTTATTTTCGATCTAAGGCGAGATGAGCATATTACGCCATATAGACGTCGATTGAGATGGCTTTCGGTGGAAAATAGAAGGTTATATTTTCTCGGTTGTCAGATGTATCGCATCCTTTTTCTACACTCTCCATCATACCTGAGCGAGCTTTTCACCCTTCTTGACCCATCTCTGAGAAGATCTGATCGCCTTGTTACCTCATCACAATCTTTTCATATTCCGTCTTGCAGAACTACTATGTACATGCATTCCTTTCGCCTTTCTTCAATACGTTTTTGGCATACTCTTCCTAGCAACATAACATCAGCAGACACTTTTTCATCCTTTAAAGACCTTCTCCGCTTGTTTTTACTTGCATCAGAATCTATTTGATACTCTTAGCCATCTTGTGTTAATCACTTTGTGCAATGTTACCGTCGTCTAGTCAGACTTCTAGTCTGCTGCGTTATATATATATATATTGTTTGGGTTAAGGTATCTGCCCATACTAATGGGTCTCTTGCGTTAGTTTAGGTTAAGTTGCGGACTATTGTTTTTTGCAATGTTACCGTCGTCTAGTCAGACTTCTAGTCTGCTGCGTTATATATATATATTGTTTTTTGCTTTAGTTTAGGTTAAGTCGCGGATTATGGTTCTTGCTTTTTCTTTTAGTTTATATTTTAGTTTTAAGTTTTACATTAGTATGCAACATATTTGTAACTTCTTTTCTTTCTACTACTCGGCTACTATTATGTTACATTCTAAGTCTTTTGTTAATTGTATCTTTGCCCTTTAGCCTCGGCTTGGGCATATTAAACTCAATCAATCAATCAATCAATCTCTCTCTCTCTCTCTCTCTCTCTCTCTCTCTCTCTCTCTCTCTCTCTCTTACTTTAACTTAATCCAATTTAAACACTGTATATACTACGTTAACTATTGTTCTTAAGCTACATATCATGATATTTTCTGCTACTTAGCTCTTTCGATTTCTTAACTTTGCTGTATATTTTGCTATTATTTATCTTTTGCTACTATTTTATATCATATTGTATACTTTGCTATTATTATTGTATATGCTACGTTAACTATTGTCCTTAAGCTACATATCATGATATTTTCTGCTACTTAGCTCTTTCTATTTCTTAACATTGCTGTATATTTTGCTATTACTTATCTTTTGCTACTATTTTATATTATATTGTATACTTTGCTATTATGTATCTTTGCCCCTTAGCCTATGCTCGGGCATAATAAACAAATCAATCAATCAATCAATCTCTCTCTCTCTCTCTCTCTCTCTCTCTCTCTCTCTCTCTCTCTCTCTACCTCGTGGTGAGTACTGCACGTCGCATTGTGTCCTTGCTCCTGCTTTTTCTGAATTTTCTCGCTGCCGTGAACTGCCTTCGGGCTGCTTTGTTGCAGATTTGAGCATGTTTCCTGTTGCTTAGTGGAATTTATATTTTTCCTTCTCTCCTTGCAACTGCCGGGCTGGATATCTTCGAGTGAAGCTCTTCAAATTTTAACCTCACTTTCCTGGTCTCTGATTGCTGTTGCCGCTGCATGGGTTGCCTGAGTGGCGACATCTGTGAGCCTTGCGGTGTACCACTATCTATTACCCACTGGACCGCCGTGCCTCTTGGTTCTGCTCTCTGCTTCTGTCAGCCTATCGACCATGCAACGCGAGTGCGTGAGATGCAAGAAAACGGTTGCAACGGAGTCTGTTGTGTGCAAGTGCAACAGACTCTTCCATCCTGGTTGCGTTAAGGTGTACTTTTACTACAAATACGCGGGCCAGTGCTGCAGGGATTTGGCGATTAAGCTGTTTCCCGAGTTGGGTGGCGACGGTGTCGAGTCGACCATGCCATCGGCTGCCTCAACTCCTGCCCCTCTTACACCGGGGGTCGAGTGCACGGAGCTTTTGGACTTCACGGTTCCTGCCATTAGCACTCAGCCGCAATCTGTGAATGGCGACACGACGAATGCGCTCTTGCGCCAACTTGTTGAGCAGATGAGGTCGTCCGAGGCGCGATTCTCTGCATTTGCTGAGTCGTCCGAGGCGCGATTCTCGGCATTTGTCGAGTCGTCTGATGCGCGATTCTCGGCATTTGTCGAGTCGTCTGATGCGCGATTTGGTGAACTTAGTGACAAACTCAATCAGCTGAACTCAATAGCGAAAAGTGTTGACCGCAACACTCAGCGTATAGCTGAGTTGGAGCAGCACTGTGCTGCTCTCACGAACGAAGTGCGCGGTTTGAAAGGGGAATTAATGAGCGAACTTAAGAGCGAATTGAGGAATGATCTGAGTGGTTCTCGTCCTGCTCCGCGGTCTCCTTCGTCTCGAGTCTCACGAACTTCCCATATCATCATTTCCGGGATACCAAGTTCTTTAACCGATACATCCGAACAGCTCGTTACTAGTGTTTTTCGCGCGCTAGGTATACCACAGCTTACTTCCGATGTTCTTGAGACTCGAGACGTGGGGGTTAGCAACGTGTCTGCGACGCGTGAAATGGCGCCTAGCACCGTTTCCGCCTCCGACCGTACGGTCTCTATTGCTAAACCGCGATCAATTATCGTAGTACTTAAGTCGCGTGAGATTCGTGACTTTATTCTCGGGGCTATGCGCCGCAAGCGTCGCTTGACTGTCAGCGATGTTCTCTCGAGGGACGTCCCCTGGGCACATCTATATAAACGAGCTACTTCCTACAGATGTCTATAACTTGTTGCGCAGAACTCGTGTAAAGGCTAAGCAGTTGTCTTTTAAGCACGTATGGTGCAGAGACCGGCCAGATCTTTGTCCGTAGAGACCACGGTCAATCTCCGATTCCGATCGCTACTGAGGCTGATTTAGCGGAGCTTCAGTGACTCACGGTTGACACCGGCCGTGTTCCGTCTGCCTCGCACAATTGTCTCGCGATTGCTCACTTCAACGCAAGCTCCCTTCCTGCTCACCTCGAGTCTTTACAGGTCTTTTTATCGTCTAACTTTTTTCATATCATCTCAATTTCCGAGACCTGGCTTCACTCACATATTTCCGACGATCTAGTGCGTATCTCCGGCTATTATCTGTTGCGTGTAGACAGGGAGGGCAGGGAGGGAGGTGGTGTGGCCTGTTATGTGCATGAATCATTGCGTGCGCGCGTGCTGGCGTCGTCTGCCCTCCGCTTTTTCGAATGCACCCGAATACCTAATTCTCGACATCCGTTATGGCACGCACGAGCCTCTCTTATTCACCACCATGTATCGCAGACCGAAAGGCAAAAATCTTAGTAATTATATCGATGCACTTTCTACATTCACACCTAGTTATAAGAACATCATTATTACTGGCGACTTAAATTGTAACCTCCTAGCTTCATCATATGAGGCTAATCACCTCAGGAGCATTGTTTCTCAGTTGTCGCTTAATATCGTCGACTCACAACCGACTTTTCATACCAGCTCCTCAGACTCATGGTTAGACGTTTTTATAGTCGACAACCTTGAAAAAGTTTTATCTTACCGTAAGTCTGATGCCCCCTTCATCAATGGCCATGATCTCATCGAGCTTACCTATTCAGTCAAGGCTCCGTCCTTCACGGATCGTACTTTGGTTCGTCGCTGCTTTAAGAGATTCGATAACCAAAAGTTCGTAGAGACTCTTACCTCCAAGCTCCTTTCATCTTTTCCGAGCGATTTTAGTCTAATGAACCCAGGCGAGTCGGAGATTGACAACATCCTGAGCACCATTACTAACGACATCACTGCTAGTTTGGATCTACACGCTCCAATTCATTCATTTCGAGTGACTCGTCCGTCGGCGCCTTGGCTTACGGTTGACCTTATACGCCGTATTCGGCATCGGAACCGTCTCTTTAATGCGGCGCGCAGATCTGGCAATATTCTCGATTTCCAGATTTACAGGCTATTCAGGAATCAACTTACACTTGATTTGCGAGGAGCAAGAGAGCAGTTTCACACGATCAGATTGAGCACAGTTTCCGATCCGTCCAAGTTATGGCGTCAACTGGCCAATCTTGGTTTAGTTGAATCGCCTCTTTCCTCACCTCTCAACTTCTTTTCACGCGATCTTTTGAATGCTCACTATTCCTCTGTCTCTAATCGTTCTCCTTCTTGTACTCAATCTCAATTCTCTAACATCACTTTATCCATTGTGCCTGACGAACCTCAATTTAGCTTTACCGAAATATCTTATGACAACCTATGCTCCCCAATGGTCTCATCATCTTCCATTTCTTTCGCCTCGGGTTACGATCGACTGCCACTGTTTGCTATCGCCTTGGCCTTGCCTCAGATCGGTAACCTCCTGACAACCTTTTTCAACTGCTGCCTCAATCTGGGTTATTTTCCATCACTTTGGAAACGCGCTATTGTGCGCCCTCTCTCCAAGGTCAAATCACCTATCTCTCCTTCTGAAACGAGACCCATTGCTAACCTGTGCGAACTCTCGAAGCTGTTCGAAAAAATCTTGCACCGCCAAATCGTTGACTTTGTTAATATGCACCATATTCTGGACGACCGTCAATCGGGCTATCGCAAGGGTTATTCTACCCAGTCTGCCCTTCTAAGATTATTCCATGACATCAAGAGCGGCGTCGATGCGGGCGAGGTATTGATTCTTGTCCTCTTCGATTTCAGTAAAGCCTTCGATACTGTCTCCCATCCTTTACTTCTGACCAAACTGAGGAAGCTTGGGTTTTCAGATCTTGCCCTAAAATTAATTTTCTCGTACCTCACTGGTCGCTCTCAAGCGGTTGCCGATCTGGTTGATGGATTCTCTGATTGGCTATCTGTCACCTCTGGTGTTCCTCAGGGATCAGTATTGGGACCGCTCCTCTTTTCCCTATTTATCAACGACATCGGTGCTTCCCTAAGATTTACTCAACGTTTGATTTTTGCTGACGACACGCAAATTTACCGTAGGTGTCTTTTTAGCCAGCTGAATGTTGCCTTGCAGTTAGTGGCCCACGATGTTGGCGTCATCTTTGAATATGCGGCCACAAATGGATTGTCCCTCAATCTTAATAAATCTAAGGTCCTTATACTCGGCAGCAAGCGTTACGTTGACCAAATTAATCTCAATGATTTACCTCTCATCTCTGTTAGATGGCACCTCTATTCCGTTTGTCACCCAAGCACGGAATCTAGGTGTTATCATGAGCTCCGATCTATCTTGGGACAGCCACGTCGCCCATATTTCTAAGAGGGTACACTTCACTCTGCACAAGCTCAAGTATCACAAAAACTCCTTATCATTCCAACTGCGCGTAAAACTTGTGTCTGCATTGATATGGCCTTTGTTGGACTACTGTTCTCTCGTTTACAATGATGTCACTGATGAGCTTAATACTAAGCTACAAAGGCTTATCAATTGCGCGATAAGGTTTATCTTCAATTTAAGACGTGATGAACATATTACTCCCTACCGTCATCGACTCGGGTGGCTGACCGTGAGTAATAGACGTCTTTACTTCCTTGGTATTGAGATGTATAAGATATCTAATGGTTTGTCTCCTAGCTATCTCTCTGAAATTTTTGTAAAGGCTGATCTCTCGATTAGACGATCATCACGGTTAGCGCTTCCGCACACTTTTCTAATCCCCACTCACAGAACCGAGACTTATCACAGGTCCTTCCACCTTGCGGGCATTTACTTTTGGAATTCGCTTCCTATTGAGGTTGTGTTGTCTTCGTCTGCCAATGAATTCAAGCAAAAGCTCTATGACTATCTCTTTTCACTCGAGCTCAGTTCCGTTTGCGGTTCCACCGGAGGGCTTTCTACTGTTAAGTAGGACGTAGTGCAAGTGCGTGACACTGCGTGATCATGTTTATCATGTTTGGTATCACGTAGACTAAGTGTATTCTAGTCATTGTACATAAATAGTTGCTACGTCAAAATCTATACTAGTTTTAAGTTGCAATGTCATAATTCCGTCATTTGTTTTTGTTTAGTTAGAGTGAGCACAACGTCTGAATTTCGCTGAATCACTATTCTCAGCAATATTTCTCACAATTTATATTTATTCAGCGAAATTTAGTTATGCGACGCATTGCCATCATATCAATCATGTAGATTCCGACACGTTTCAATTGATTTGATTAGTTTTAACGGTGAAGTGGTGGCGAAAGGGTAGACGATTTATTACTTTTCGCTTTCCAGACATTATCATCTTCATTGTTTCCACTTCTGCTTACCGCTTTATTACAGTAATCACACTGCGTCTTTTTTTTTTAGTTCTTACTTATTCTATTTCTGTCTATTGTATTTTGCTTATTACTTATATACCTGTATTATTCATTAATTGCCTAAAGTCTTGACTATGGCATAATAAAGAATCAATCAATCAATCAATCTCTCTCTCTCTCTCTCTCTCTCTCTCTCTCTCTCTCTCTCTCTCTCTGGTGGTGAGTACTGCACGTCACGTTCTTTCCTCGCTCCTGCTTACTTTGATTTCTCTCGCTGCCGTGAATTGCCTTCGGGCCGTCTTGTTGCAGGTTTGAGCAAGTTTCTTGTTGCTTGGCAGAATTTATATATTATCCTTCTGTCCTCGCAACTTTCTGGCTGGATATCCTCGAGTGAACATTTTCTAGTTCTAACCTTACTTTTGCTTGGATTGCTGTCGCTTGTGCATGCGTTGCCTGGGTTTGCGCGTGTGGCGACATCTGTGGCCTTTGCGGCGTACCACCATCCGTTACCCACTGGACCGCTGTGCTTTTGGTTCTGCTTTCTACTGTCAGTTGATCGACCATGCAGCGCGCGTGCATCAGGTGCAAGAAAACAGTTGCGGCGGCTGCTGTTGTGTGCACGTGCACTAAGCTATTTTATCGTGGTTGCGTTAAGCCGTACGCCGCCAAAAACAGATATGCTGAGCCGTGCTGTAAAGAGCTTGCGGCCTCCCTGCATCCGGAATCGGATGTCGACGACGTCGAGCCGTGCCTGTCACTGGCTTCCTCATCTGCTGCCCCTCTTACACCGGGGGTTGAGTGTACGGAGCTGCTGGATTTCACCAGTGCGGCTTCTGCTGGTGTCCGTGCGCTGCCACAATCACAATCAGTGTCTGATGACACAACGAACGCGCTTTTGCGTCAAATTGTGGAGCAGATGAAACTGTCTGAAGCCCGATCCGAAGCGCGATTTTCCGCTTTAGATGACAAGCTCAATCAACTTAATAACGTAGCCAAAAGTGTCGACCGCAACAGTCAGCGTATTGCTGAGTTGGAGCAGCAGTGTGCTGCTCTCACGAAAGAGGTACACGATCTGAGGGGTGATCGGGGGGGCTCTCATTCTGTTCCGCTGACTCAGTCTAACTGTGAGAACAAGCTAATCATATCGGGCGTGCCAGCCGCGATGTCTATTACCCCTTCAGCGTGTGTTCGGAATGTGTTCAGGGCTCTCGATGTCACCGATCTGTCTTGCCACATTCTTGACGTCAGGCCCGTTATTCGTAGGCCTCTACCGGTGGCAGCTCGTGACAGACCCTTACCGGTCACCTCTTCAAACTCATATATCGTTACCTTAGCCTCGGGTGCGGTTCGCGATATAGTTATTGCTAAAAAACGAGCGCGGCGTACGCTTAAGCAGAGCGAGGTCTGTGATGGCGGCTCTGATCGGAGTGTGTACGTGAATGAGTTCTTACCCAAGGATAAATACGATTTACTGCAACAAACTAAGCGTGTTGTCAAAGAAAAGTCTTATCGGTATGTCTGGGTGAAGGACGGTTCTATTCGTGTTAGACACTCGGACGGTGAGCCTGTGATTCAGATTGATTCCAGTGCTGACCTTGATAAGCTCGTTTGACGTGCACGTTCCGATCGGGGGTTGTTGTCTGACCAATCATTGTCTTCCGCTAAACTTTGTAAATCTGTCCCGTCTACTCAATTTCGTGTAGCTCAGTTTAACGCAAACTCCCTATTGGGACATATTGATCTAATCAGATTACGTTTTGCCGCTGACTCATTTCACGTTATCTCGGTATCTGAGACATGGCTGCATTTGGCTGTTTCTGATGCTTTGGTGGCTTTAGATGGCTATTTTTTAATTCGAAATGATCGAGTGGGTAGACGGGGCGGAGGAGTTGCCTGCTTTGTTCATGATTCATTGAAGGTCGCAGTTATTGCTTCTTCTGCGGAAGTTGACATTAACTCTCCAGAATATCTTATTATTGAAATCCGCTTGCCTAATAATGAGACAGTGTTATTCGCGTCTATTTACAGAAGACCGAAGGATCACCTCTTTCACGAATTCGTCGAAACACTCACCAGCGTTTCGCATCTGTATAAAAACATAATCATCGGCGGTGACTTAAATTGCGACCTTCTTTCGAATAATTTCGAGGCTAATTATCTGCGAGAACTTATGTTGGGCATATCAATGCATATTGTGCACTCGGATGCTACGCATCATACGTCCACTTCTGACTCATGGTTGGATGTTTTCGCGGTGGATGATAGTGAAAAGGTCCTGACGTTTACTAAATCCGAGTGCCCGTTTGTGGCTGGTCATGATCTTATTGAATTGTCGCTGTCACTTGGAGTGAACTCAGTGATTGAACGAAACATCTTACGGCGTAGTTATAGAGCCATCGATTGCGACGAATTTCGCGAGCGCCTTCAGTCTGTCGTCGAGAGCACTGATTTCCTGGCGTCCATTCGAGTAATTACTGACGGTGATCATGTCGAACTGGATGACTGGACTGACGTTGCCAGTGTCGACAGGTTTTGTGCGGTGCTGTCCGATGCCTTGCTTGGAACACTCGATGTGTTTGCTCCTGAGCGCGTATTTGTGGTCAGGAAGCCCCCTGCGCGATGGCTTACGGCCGAGCTTAAGACCAGGCTGCGTACTCGTGATCAGCTATATAAGCAGGCAAAACGCTCCAACAGCTTACTTGGTTATGCCACCTACAGACTTTTTCGTAACCGGCTTAATTCTGATATAAAGCGTGCCAAGAGTGAGTTTCAATTTGACTCTCTTAAAAATATCATGGATCCTGCTAAACTTTGGAGAGAACTAGCTCGTTTGGGCCTTGTAAAGTCTACCTTGGTTTCTCCTTTACGGTTTTTTCAGCCTTATCTATTAAATTCATATTATGTTTCAGTCTCTAACGCTCATTTGCCTTGCTTGTATGCTGACTTTATTTCCGCCACTGCTCCGGTTATTCGTCCGTCTCAGCGTCCAGAGTTTGTTTTCTCCGCCATAACACCTGGCATGATTTTTAAGTTTATTTTTGTAGGACCACTTCACTCTTATGCGTCTGGCTCGGATGGAATTCCGCTTTACATTTTGCGTATCGCTTGGCCTACGATTTTATCGTATTTTTCTGCTTTATTCAACCGCTCATTAGAAACATCTGTATTTCCATCTCAGTGGAAGCGAGCGCTTATCCGCCCTCTCTCGAAGATTTGGATTCCTCTCTCCCCGTCCGACACGAGACCGATAGCCAATCTGCCTGAACTTTCTAAGTTACTTGAGAAGATTGTCGCCTCACAAATTACTGACTACTTAACTGAACACGATATCCTAAATCCTAGACAGTCCGCTTATCGACCGGGTCACAATACTCAGTCTGCACTTCTACGTGTTTGCGACGATATTAAAGAGGGGATTGATAATAGACTTATCACAATCATGATCCTCTTTGATTTTAGTAAGGCATTTGACACGGTTCCACATCTGCGCTTGCTCATCAAGCTTAAGGAGATTGGTTTCTCGGATGCTGTCCTTGCTTGGATATTCTCGTACTTAACCGGCCGTTCTCAGGCCGTGGTTCATGATGCTGGTAATTTCTCTGATTGGCTACCTACGTCCTCCGGTGTCCCTCAGGGCTCTGTGCTTGGCCCACTTTTATTCTCTCTATTTATCAACGACATTGGTCGCGTCTTGTTGTATGTGCATCACATGATGTTTGCTGATGACATTCAAATTTATCTCTCGTGCTTACCGGCCGACATTCGTCATGGTTTAGAGTTAATTTCTAGGGATGCGAATGCTATTTTTGACTATGCTGAGTCTAACGGTCTAAAACTTAATCCTGCCAAATCCAAGGTGCTTATTTATGGTAGTCAAGCTTATGTTAAGGATATTGATTGTAGTCTTTTACCGCCTATTATCGTAAACCAAGTCCCTCTTCCTTTTGTGAGTGAAGTGAGGAACTTGGGCGTTGTATTTACTTCTACTCTTTCTTGGAGGAAACATGTTTTGAATGTCTCGCAGAGGGTCCATTATGCACTGCATAAACTAAAATTCAACAGAAATTCACTTTCCACCGAATTGAGAACTAAATTAGTGATGACCTTGATTATGCCTCATATAGATTACTGTTGTCTTGTATACCACGGCTTAAGTAGCGAGTTGAACACCAGACTGCAGAGACTAGTAAACTGCTGTATTAGATTTATTTTTGATCTAAGGCGGGATGAGCATATTACGCCATATAGACGACGATTGAGATGGCTTTCGGTGGAGAATAGAAGGTTATATTTTCTTGGTTGTCAGATGTATCGCATCCTTTTTCTACACTCTCCATCATACCTGAGCGAGCTCTTCACCCTTCTCGACCCATCTCTGAGAAGATCTGATCGCCTTGTTGCCTCATCACAATCATTTCATATTCCGTCTTGCAGAACTACTATGTACATGCACTCCTTTCGCCTTTCTTCAATACGTTTTTGGCATACTCTTCCTAGCAGTATAACATCAGCAGCTACTTTTTCATCCTTTAAAGACCTTCTCCGCTTGTTTTTACTTGCATCTGAATCTAATTGATACTCTTAGCCATCTTGTGTGAATCATATTGTGCAATGTTACCGTCGTCTAGTCAGACTTCTAGTCTGCTACGTTATATGTATATTACTTAGTTTAAGTTTAAGTTAACCTGCGCATATTAATAAGTTTCCTAGCTTTAGTTTAGGTTAGTTGCGGATTATTGCTTAGTTCTTGAGCATCATTGTTCTTGCTTTTTCTTCAGTTTATTTATTAGTTTTAAGTTTTACATTAGTATGCAACATATATGTAACTTTTTTCTTTCTACTACTCAGCTACTATTATGTTACATTCTATGTCTCTTGCTATATGTATCTTTGCCCTTTAGCCTTGGCTTGGGCATAATAAATTTAATCAATCAATCAATCAATCTCTCTCTCTCTCTCTCTCTCTGGTGAGTACCGCATGTTGCCGTGTTTCTTCGCTCCGGCTTTCTTTGAGTTTTGTCGCTGCCGTAAACTGCCTTCGGGCTGTTTTGTTGCAGGTTTGGGCAAGTTTTTCGTTGCTTTTCACGTAACATATTTCATCATTCTGTCCTTGCAATCGCTGTGCCGGATATCTTCGTGTAAAGTTATTTCTAACTATAACCTCACTTTCGCCTTATCGCTGGATTGCTGTGGACCTTTGCTGCGCATGCTCCTGCTTTTCTCTCCTCTTGCGCTTTGTGACAAACCACCAACAGTTACCTACGGGGCCGCTGCTTTCTGGTTCTGCTCTCTGCTACTGACATGGCTTCTACCTCGCAGACAACCTACACACTTCTTCAGCTGATTTTATCCAGACTCGACGAATCTGAAAAGAGATTCACTGCCAGGCTTGATGAGTATAACAGGAGGATTACAGCCAGGTTCGACGGGTCTGACAAGAGGATTTCTGATTTCATCAAGCATCAGGAATCTGTCAACGCTAATTTTGCGCGAAAATTGGACCAAATGCAGGAGGTTGTATCTAATCTCGGCGAGAGGATTGCTGCGTTGGAGGCTCGCGGCGCGTCATTTAGCTCTCAACATAGTGATTGTGAGTCGTCGGCTACGTCGCGGGTCTCGCGAACTTCGGAAATAATAATCTCCGGCGTTCCATGTTTTCTTACCGACACGTCTGAAGGGCTTGTCGCCAGTGTTTTTCGCGCGCTTGATGTATCTCAGCTGACTTCCGACGTTCTCGAAACTTGTGACGTGGGGGTGAGCGATGCGTTTGCGATGTCTGCGATGCGTGGTGTGGCGCCTAGCACTGTTTCTGCCTCTGATCGTGCTGTCACTGCTGACAGACAGCGATCTATAATTGTTGTACTTAAGTCGCAACAGATTCGAGATTATATTCTCAGACTATATTCTGCTATGCGCCGTAAACGTCGACTGACTGTCCTTGACGTTTTCTCTAAAGATCTCCCCGGCCAAATTTGTATAAACGAACTGCTTCCTACGGATATTTACAAATTGTTGCGCCGGACTCGAGTAAAGGCCAGGCAGTTATCTTTCAAACATATATGGTGTACGAACGGAATGATTTTTGTCCGCAAGGCACATGGTCAGCCTCCCATATTGATTACTTCCGAGGCTGATTTAGCGGGGCTTCAATGACCCTCGGCTGATGCTGGCTGTGTTTCTTCTGCTTCTACGACTTGGCTTCACTTATATATTTCCGACGATCTTGTTGACTCTGACATTTGTGACGGCACATGCATGCCTCTCTTATTCACCACTATATGTAATATGATTTACATGCTTTTTCACTTTACGTTTAACGTGACAATCGCTTTAGGTTTAATGAAAGTTCTACAAATGCTCATGCGGGCCTCTCTTTTTCACCACTATGATATATTTAATGATTTATAAGCTTTTTCACTTTATGTTTAACTTTATAATCGTTTTAGGTTTAAGTAAGTTCTACATTCGTCTAATTTACGTGGTTACACTCGTTCTTTTGTTTGAGAGAGCACAACAACTGAATTCCGTTGATTTATTCGAATGCAATTTTGGAATGTAATATGTATGTAACTTAGCTGTATGTTACTTTAATCTGTAGTCGCTTTATATCAATATTGCCTACTTCAACTTAATCCAATTTAAATACTGTATACACTACGTTAACTATTAGTTCCTAAGCTACATATCAGGATATTTTCTGCTACTTAGCTCCTTTCATTTCCTAACATTGCTGTATATTTTGCTATTTTTATCTTTTGCTACTATTTTATATTATATTGTATACTTTGCTATTATTGTACCTTTGCCCTTTAGCCTATGCTTGGGCATAATAAACAAATCAATCAATCAATCTCTCTCTCTCTTTCTCTCTCTCTCTCTCTCTCTCTCTCTCTCTCTCTCTCTCTCTCTCTCTCTCTCTCTCTCTCTCTCTCTTTCTCTCTCTCTCTCTCTTTCTCTAATAATGACTATCGAATATATCTGATAGAATTAAATCTAAACATTTTTTGTATTATAACACAAGAATTATATCTGACAGTGACATCCTTAATTAAATGTGCAGTGTAGTTTGTATTATAAATTATTAATTGTCTTATTTTGTTAACAAACTTTACTATACATATATTATCTACTATAACATTTTGCCAATAGCATCGTACATGCCAAATTCTGTATCAAATCTGTTTTTCTTTCGACAAAATTTATTAGCAAACACTGCATAATGTGCTCTCGACAAACTTGACTTTGCCTAATATATTCATATTTTGTGTCTTAATTTTTTAAATAATTTATAAATTTATACAAACTACACTGCACATTTAAGGATGTCAAACTCTCAGATATAATTCTTGTAAGTTATAATACAAAAAATATTTACATTTGATTTTATCAGACATAAATGTCAATGTCGATAGACATTATGGCGTTTGATGTATCTGTAACAAAAAGGGGTGATATCCGTACAAAATTACCTTTTACAAAAAGGTAAAAAAGAGACGCCAAGCACGCGTGGTGTACTTTAAAAAAGTCGAAGTAGTTATCTTTGTACCTCGAAAAAATTCAAATAATATCTTTACCTTGAAAAAATCGAAGTAATATATTTATTACGAAAAAAAAGAAATAATATTTTTAAATTGCGCCAATTAAATATATATTATATCGAAAAATAACTATTGTTCTTTTAAAAAATGTATTCCCATTGAAGTGAAAAAATTAATATGAAATGTAAAAAATTTTAGTGAAAAAAACTTGGCGCTTCTAAATTTTAAAATATTTGAAAGCAATAAATAGAGTGTGTGAAGTTGGCCCCCCCACATCATCCAAATATAGTCCTGTTTAGAGTTCTAGCATCTTTCGGGCAATAGGAAGAGTTCCTGATAAGTTTTAAAAAGAGTTCTGGCGATTTGGGTAACGAAAACACCTTTTGAAAAAAGGGGGGCCAACTTCACGACTTTTTTTATCGAATTTTGAGATCGAATAGTTCTGAATGGCCTAAACGCTTCATTTTGCGATTATCTAGAGTTCCTGATACATAAAAAATTTTTTTGATTAATTAAAAAAAAATAAAAAATTTTGAAAATTTTATTTTGAGATTGAATAGTTCTGAATGGCTTAAACGCTTTATTTTGCGATTACCTAGAGTTCCTGATACATAAAAAAATTTTTGGATTGATTAAAAACAATTTTTTTGGCAAAAGAAAATTTTCAATTATCTCGTTCAAATATTGGTTATCTTGGAAACCGTTAGCCTAATCGCTTTGAGCCATAAGACTTTTTGTCACAACTCGTCGAGAAGTGTCCAAAAGTCCCATCAGAACTATTCGAAACTCCAAAAAAATTTTCGACCCCGGGACTTAGAAAACTTTCGCAATCATCTCTCGATCAAATATCGGTTATCTTGCAAATCGTTGGCCTAATCGCTTTGCTCAAGCAATAGAAAGAGTTCCTGATAAGTTTTAAAAAGAGTTCTGGCGATTAAGGTAACGAAAACACCTTTTGAAAAAAGAAGTTCACAAAAAAATTTTTTTAATTATTTTAAAAAAAAATAAAAAAATTTTGAAAATTTGATTTTGAGATCGAGTAGTTCTGAATGGCTTAAACGCTTTATTTTGCAATTACCTACAGTTCCTGATACATAAAAAATTTTTTGGATTGATTAAAAACAATTTTTTGGCGAAAGAAAATTTTCAATCATCTCTCGTTCAAATATCGGTTATTGGTTGGAGCTCACATGTAAATATTGTACATACACATTTGTTAGTAGATAAATAGCGTTTATAAGTTGTGTTATACTGCATGACAGTTTAAATATTATTCGCGTTACCGTCGGTAACGGCTACCTCGCGTCGGTAGACTCGCGCGAAACGTTGGCGGGCCGCGATCGAATTGCCAATTTTCGTGCGACTCACCCGACTCGTGCTGCCCGCCCGCGGGTGGCCCCCTAGCCCCTCTTGGAATTTGGTACTCGCGCGCGACTTGCTTCGCAGGAGCGCGAGCCAAGAAGGATCGGAGCACTCACTCACATTCCGACCTGCTTCGAGTACACACTTCAAACGGATAAGTTTCGTGCCTGACTTTCGAGTGCCTGTGCCGTGCTTGCTTGCTGCCTTGCTTGCTTCCTTCCTGCCTTGCCTGCTAACGCACGATAGCCTGCCTAGCTCTCCCGCTACCACGGAGGCCCGGCCAAGCGGGACGAAGGATACGACCAGGAGAACGGGCATCGATACGGTGAGTCGCCTTTGCTCTCGCCATTTTTCGCTGCACGTTGTGCGTAATTTCGTAATCGCGAGGGGCCGACACCCCCCTCTGGTCCTTCGAACCAGCCGTCGATTGCAGGCCAATTGCAAATCCGGGGACCTTTAACACCCCCCCGAGCATTGGTCCTTCGAGCCGGATCAGATTTTCGAGTTTTTTAGAGAACTCCGCCGACCTTTCGCGCGAGTCTACCAATCAATATTAATCGTTTTCGCATTACATCAAACAATCGGCGCGTGCACCCTCGCACCGCGTGATTGCTCTCTCGCTCGCACGTCGCATCGACACGCCGCGGCGAGGACATCCGCGTGATATTATCGTTTGCGCGTACCATTGTTTCGCTCATTTTTGCTCGCTGCATCTCGTTGCACTTCTCATCAATAAATTCAGATAATCGGCGCGTGCACGCCCTCATCACGTGATCGCTCGCCGCACCGCGTGATCGCTATCTCTCTCGCACGTCGCATCGGCACGTCGCGGTGAAGATATCAGCGATGATAGTTTCGAGCGCGCGTCATTGTCTGTCATCGCTTTCGCCGCTGCATAGTCGTTGCAGCCCTCATTAATTATCGCGTCGACTGATCGGCGCGTGCACGCGCGCCCTGCGTGATCTCGTCCTTCGCGCGCGCGCCATCAGCACGACCACACCGCGTGATCGCTCTCTCGCTCGCACGTCGCATAGGCACGTCGCGACGAAGACATCCGCATAGTAGTTGTAAACGAATCACGAAAAATTGTAAAGGCACGCGCACGTGCCATTATTCGTTTGCGGCGCCACGGAATTCTGCATAATCGTTCCAGACCTCGCATTGCAAATTTGATAGTGTCGAGGGCGATCGAATATTCGAACATATTCCATCGTCTTCGATCTTTTGTTCGAACTCGAGCCGTCCGCCCCCCCCCCTCCCCCTTTTGGCCTTGGCGAGCGGCGCGGTATTTTCGCCTATTTGTTTCGAATTGTTTGCTCTCGGCTTTCCAAGGCGCGACATATTTTCGTGCGTTTTGTTTTGACCGGCTGCCATCCTCCTGACTGATCGACCTTTCGATTTCGAAATCGTTCGTCGGGTTTTTCGGTTGCGTGCGTACACATATATCACCTTGTCGACGGATCGACCCTTCAATATGCCTAAGGGATCTAGATCGCGGCGCGAATTGTGTATCCGTCGTATGAGGGAGATACACCAATACTCGATGCTCGCAATAGACAACGCGGCTCAAAGACCGAATTTCCTCGTTCGCTATCCAACCGTGCGCCAAGTAGTCGCGGATTTTGAGGAAGCTCATCTCAAAATCATACAAGATGCCACGGATGACGAGTTCGCGACCGAGGACGCGATTCGCGACGACTTTGACAAGATGCGCTTCGCGGTAATAGGGCGATATGAAAACTTCGTCGCCGCAGAGCGAGCAGCCGCCCCACAGCCGTCGCAACCCGCGCCTACTTCGGCCATCCGATTACCGAAGATCGATCTCCCGAAATTCGCGGGTGATCTCGCCCTATGGCCGTCTTTCATCGCGTTATTCGACACAGCAATTCACTCGAATGCTGGGATTTCCAATATACAGAAATTCCAATATCTATTAGCCTCGTTGTCGGGAGAGGCGCTGGGCGTCGTAAAGAATCTGCCGTTGACCGCCGAGAATTACGTGATCGCGTACGATGCGCTTCGGGGGCGCTATGAGAACAAACGTAAATTAGCTACGCACTACTGGCGCTCGTTTGCACACGCCAAACCCTTGGTCGCGGATACCGCCGAGTCGCTTCGCGCTCTGTTGGACGTATTCACCGAGAACACGCGCGCCCTGCAGATGATGGGCTACCCCGTGGACGCGTGGGATTTTGTGCTGCTGAATCATTTGTTTGAGAAACTCACTCCTACGTTACGGGAGAAATTCGAGGCGACCCACATGTCGGTGGAACCGCCCCGGTATAAAAAACTGACAAATTTTCTAACGGGATATTGCACGGTCCTCGCGTCGGTATCGGACGCTTCGCCGCGGTCAAACAAGCCGAAAGCGCAGAATCAGTCGGGGAGGGCCGCGTCAACGACTTCGCTCGTCGCGCAGAACGCCGCGTGCCCCAAATGTAGGGGACAGCATCTACTGGCTAAGTGCCCCGAGTTCTTAAAACTCTCACCCAAAGACCGACATAGCCTCGCTCGTGGACAGGGACTTTGTTTGAACTGCCTCCGCGCAGGACATAATTTGAAGAGCTGCCCTAGCTCTTGGACTTGCCGGTCTTGCCAGGCGAAGCACCACTCTCTCCTGCATTTCGAGCAGGCTAGTGTCTCGTCGATCGCGGCCTCCCCGGCGATCGCTCCGGTCGTTGGCGAGCCCGGGGCGTCCGTGAGCGCTGTCGAGAAACCGATCGTCTCGATGGCGAGTCTTTCAAGCAGCGTCGTCCTACTATCGACCGTTCGGGCGGAGGCGCTCGACGCTTATGGGAACGCGTTTCCGGTTCGCCTATTACTCGATAGCGCGAGTCAGGCAAACTTCGTCACCGAGAGATGCCTTAGACGGGGCGGCTTTGCGCGAACAAGGCATCGCGCAACGGTGTTGGGCGTCAATGACACCAAAACCGCCACTACGAAGGGCCTTACCTCGTTCGTCGTTCGGGCGCGAGATAGGGACAACCTTCGTTTCCCGGTCGAAGCTACGGTGCTCTCTCGCATTACCTCGCCGCTGCCCCATAGCCGCGTCGAGTCAAAATCGTGGAGTCACCTACGGGGGCTGCCGCTCGCGGACCCGGAGTACAACTCGCCCGACTCCGTCGACATTCTATTGGGGGCAGACTCTTTTGTGTCTGTGTTGCGCGACGGGCGGCGCACCGGCAGAAGTGGAGAACCGGACGCGTTCAACACGGCTTTCGGCTGGGTATTGATGGGCGCGGTCTCGCCGTCGTTCCATGAGCAACCTTTGCATTCTTTCACCACCACCATTGAATCGATCGACGCCGCGGTGGGGCAGTTCTGGAGGCTAGAGGAGGTTCCGGAACAGACTCCTTGCTCCGAGGAGGATCGACGTTGCATGGAGTATTTCGACCAAACCACCTATCGCGATCATTCGGGTCGCTTCGTCGTGAAATACCCTTTCGCGTCCGACCCCCCTACCTTCGTAGATTCTTGGCCGATCGCCGTGAACAGATTGCGCGCACTCGAGCGCCGACTCAGGGCGAACCGGGAACTTCGTGACAGCTATAATGCATTCATGCAGGATTACCTTGATAGCGGGCACATGGAATTAGCGAGCGAGCCACCCCCCGCCGACGGTCGCGTCTACTATCTCCCACACCACGGTGTCCACAAGCTGGATAGCACCACTACCAAACTTCGAGTCGTTCTCGACGCCTTGTCGAAGTTTCCGAACGGGCTGTCGCTAAACAATACGCTCCTCAGTGGCCCGAAGCTGCAACCGAACATTGACGCGGTCCTACTCCGATTTTGCGCGGAACCCGTGGCCATCACCGCGGACGTAAAACAGATGTTCCGACAAATATGGATGCACCCGGAACATCGCAACTATCAGCGCATCGTCTGGCGTTTTTCGGAGTCGGACCCCATTCTCGACTACTTGCTCACGACGGTGATTTTCGGTAGCGCGGCCTCTCCGTTTCTGGCGATTAATTGCCTCCTTAAGTTGGCTCGCGACAATCGGGATAGGTACCCTTTGGTCTACGCTATGCTGCTCGAGTCTCTATACGTAGACGACGTCGTGGCCAGCGTCCGCACCGTCGAACGAGCCATCGCGCTTCGCGATCAATTACTCGAATTATTTCGGAGCGCCGGTTTCGAGCTGCGAAAATGGGCAAGCAGCCATCCTGCCGCGTTGTCGGGACTCGACCCGGAAATCTGCAGTCAGACGGTGTTGTCGTTTGAGACGCCCGAAGACCAAGCACTCAAGGTTCTGGGCCTTCGCTGGCACTCGCAATCGGATAGTTTTGGGTTTTCGCTAAACCCTCTGACTCGAAAGTGCACTAAACAGACGATCTTATCGGAGGTAGCGCGTATTTTCGACCCCTTGGGATTTTTGGCGCCACTGACCTTTACAGCGAAGCGATTGATACAGCGATTGTGGACGCTAAAGCTCGAGTGGGACGACGAACCACCGGTAGATGTTCGCCGACAATGGGAACGCTATTAGGCGGAATTTGACGCGCTGGCTTCCCTGCGTATTCCTCGTACATTCCCCGCGGGTGACAGAATCCGCCGCAAATTACACGGTTTCTGCGACGCGAGCGAACAAGGATACGGGGCGGTGGTGTACCTACGTGTTATAACCCTTTCGGAGACTAAAGTCGTGATTCTCAGTGCCAAATCGAAGGTGGCTCCGCTGCGCGCTATCTCTCTACCGCGATTGGAGCTCTGCGCCGCGCTGCTCCTAGCCAATTTACTGGCTTAATTCGTTCGTTAAGTCCTACGGGGACATTTAGACATCGATGAGGAATATGCCTGGTCGGACGCCAAGGTTGTCCTCTATTGGATCCGCTCCTCCCCGCACCGATGGAAGACGTTCGTTCGGAATCGCGTCGCTCGGATACAGGAGAAGATAGCAGTATCGGCCTGGGGTCACGTGGCCACCGAATTCAATCCAGCCGATCACTGCTCGCGTGGACTTTTCCCTCGCGAACTCGTGGCGAACTCGATATGGTGGGAAGGCCCTGAGTGGCTGATAGATTTCGAGTCCCGCACCGAGCCTGCCCTTGACGAGGAAATTCCGTGCGAGGAGGAGAGGATCGTCACGCTCGTCGCGTGCGAGACACCCAATGTCATCTCGTTATTGTTAAGTAGATTTTCGTCATTAGATAAAATTAGTAGGGTAATCGCGTATATTATAAGGTTTACGACTCGATCCAGGGCCAAGCCGGTACCCGCGACCTTGGCCGTGGATCAACTCGAAGCGCATTCCGCGCTACTAACGGTGGTAAGATTGGTCCAGCTGGAGTCCTTCGGCGAGGAAATCGATCGACTGAGGAACGGGAAGAGGCTCCCCAAGCCGCTCCGCAAACTCGCTCCGTTTTTGGACCCGACGGGACTTCTCAGGGTGGGCGGCAGACTCGGCCACTCGGGCCTGAGTTTCGAAGCCAAACATCCAGTGCTGCTGCCAAATAACCACCGACTAACCGAGCTCGTTATCGAACAGGTTCACCGCACACACCTACACCCCGGGAGACGCACACTCCAGTACCTGCTCGCCCGACGGTATTGGATAATCGGAGTGCACCGCGCGATCCGACGAGTGCTCTCCGGTTGCTACGGGTGTTTCCGCGCGAATCCCCGCACGCTCCAACCCCCTATGGCGGATCTCCCGATCGAGAGAGTTGGCGCAGCCAGGCCGTTCTCAATAAGCGGCGTGGATTTTGCGGGGCCGTTCTCGATAACCCCCCGCCGAGCTCGGGGAGTTTCTTCCTTTAAGGCCTATGTATGCCTGTTCGTCTGCTTCGCCGTTAAGGCGATCCATTTGGAGGTCGCTCTTTCGCTGTCCACAAACTCCTTTCTCGCTGCGCTGCGACGCTTCGTGGCCCGTCGCGGACGCTGCTCACTCCTCTATAGTGATTGCGGCACCAATTTCGTGGGAGCATCGCGAGAACTCGAGCACCACATGTGCCGCGCAGCGGAGCGAGAAAGGATCAAATGGTCCTTTAATCCTCCCTCTACGCCCCATTTCGGGGGCCTCTGGGAGACAGGAGTCAAATCCTTCAAAACCCATCTTCGTCGGGTGGTGGGGGATCAAATCCTGACCGTAGAGGAGTTCACGACGGTCCTCGCCCAGGTCGAGGCCGTCCTGAATTCTCGACCCCTCTGCCCATTGAGCACCGATCCGTTGGATCTCGAAGTCCTTTCCCCGGGACACTTCCTAACCACGGAGCCTCTCGTAGCCGTCCCCTCGCCCGATCTGACTCCACTGCCGATGAATCACTTAGGTCGATGGCAGCTGGTACAGCGAATTCATCAAGACCTTTGGAAACGCTGGCACCGGGAGTATCTCAACACCTTACAGCAGCGTCCCAAGTGGGTGACCTCTGCCAACCCTCTCGCCGTGGGCGCCTTAGTGCTCGTTAAAGATGACAACGCGCCCCCCTTGCGCTGGAAGCGCGGCCGGGTGGAGGCGCTACATCCGGGTAGCGATGGCGTCCCGCGCGTCGCCACGGTTCGGGTCGCAGACGGCTCGAATTCAGCGTCCCCTGGTGAAGCTGTGCCCTCTGCCCATGGGCACACTACCACGGGCGACCGTCGCCGATTAGAAGGAAAAAAATACAAACTTGTATTTTGGTGGGCGGTATGGTTGGAGCTCACATGTAAATATTGTACATACACATTTGTTAGTAGATAAATAGCGTTTATAAGTTGTGTTATACTGCATGACAGTTTAAATATTATTCGCGTTACCGTCGGTAACGGCTACCTCGCGTCGGTAGACTCGCGCGAAACGTTGGCGGGCAGCGATCGAATTGCCAATTTTCGTGCGACTCACCCGACTCGTGCTGCCCGCCCGCGGGTGGCCCCCTAGCCCCTCTTGGAATTTGGTACTCGCGCGCGACTTGCTTCGCAGGAGCGCGAGCCAAGAAGGATCGGAGCACTCACTCACATTCCGACCTGCTTCGAGTACACACTTCAAACGGATAAGTTTCGTGCCTGACTTTCGAGTGCCTGTGCCGTGCTTGCTTGCTTCCTTCCTGCCTTGCCTGCTAACGCACGATAGCCTGCCTAGCTCTCCCGCTACCACGGAGGCCCGGCCAAGCGGAAGGACGAAGGATACGACCAGGAGAACGGGCATCGATACGGTGAGTCGCCTTTGCTCTCGCCTTTTTTCGCTGCACGTTGTGCGTAATTTCGTAATCGCGAGGGGCCGACACCCCCCTCTGGTCCTTCGAACCAGCCGTCGATTGCAGGCCAATTGCAAATCCGGGGACCTTTAACACCCCCCCGAGCAGTTATCTTGCAAACCGTTATGGAGGATTCACACTGCGTTCGATTGCGTCCGATGTTCGACGTACGACGATCCGACATACAATAAAATAATTTATTATTAGAGACAATGGGATGTCGGATCGTCGTACGTCGAACATCGGACGCAGTGTGAATCCTCCATTAGCCTAATCGCTTTGAGCCATAAGACTTTTCTAAGACTGCGGCATACTGCGTGAAGATCGGTCCGCGTCATAGAAAAGGATAGAGCGCGTGTGCAAACAATATCTATCTCTTTCTATTCAACACCGTGATATTGGTTGAAAAGAGACAGAGATTGGCCGTACACGCGCTCTATCCTTTTCTATGACGCGGACCGATCTTCACGCAGTATGCCGCAGTCTTAAGCCAGCGGCACACGGTGCTATTTTATCTGCTGGATTACTAGCTGGATTTGCGTGCTTGCTACCTTGTGGGCAACATTGCTGGCAGTGCTGCTGACCGTGTTGCTGGCTTGGCGTCAGACGATGCAGGCTTTCGTACTGGCTTTCGTACTGGCATCCAGTAAATAAATATGGAACTGGCCATTATTACGGCTGTACAACGTCGAAAAAAGGCAATTGCCTTATTTCTAATTATTGATCAATTACGACGGAACCAACGTCACCGACGTTTGTGGAGTCGACAATGGTTGCAGCGACGCGCTATAACTTCTTTCACATAACCTTAACCTCAGACTGTGTCTTGATTGGCTCTCGCAATGAGCCAGCACAGGACTATGCAAGAAAAATAGCACCTGTTCTATCACAGAAATCTAGCAGATCAGTCAGCAGCGTGACCAGCAGACATACAATTTTCTAGCCTAGCAGACAGCAAGAGTGCCAGCACAGGCGCACGCAAGTAATCCAGCAGACAAAATAGCACCGTGTGCCGCTGGCTTTAGAAAAGTCTTATGGCTCAAAGCGATTAGGCTAATGGAGGATTCACACTGCGTCCGATGTTCGACGTACGACGATCCGACATCCCATTGTCTCTAATAATAAATTATTTTATTGTATGTCGGATCGTCGTACGTCGAACATCGGACGCAATCGGACGCAGTGTGAATCCTTCATAACGGTTTGCAAGATAACCGATATTTGAACGAGAGATGATTGAAAATTTTCTTTCGCCAAAAAATTGTTTTTAATCAATCCAAAAAATTTTTTATGTATCAGGAACTGTAGGTAATTGCAAAATAAAGCGTTTAAGCCATTCAGAACTACTCGATCTCAAAATCAAATTTTAAAATTTTTTTATTTTTTTTAAAATAATTAAAAAAATTTTTTGTGAACCCTTTTTTTCAAAAGGTGTTTTCGTTACCTTAATCGCCAGAACTCTTTTTAAAACTTATCAGGAACTCTTTCTATTGCTCGAGCAAAGCGATTAGGCCAACGATTTGCAAGATAACCGATATTTGATCGAGAGATGATTGCGAAAGTTTTCTAAGTCCCGGGGTCGAAAATTTTTTTGGAGTTTCGAATAGTTCTGATGGGACTTTTGGACATTTCTCGACGAGTTGTGACGAAAAGTCTTATGACTGAAAGCGATTAGGCTAACGATTTGCAAGATAACCAATATTTGATCGAGAGATGATTGAAAGTTTTCTAAGTTTCGGGGTCGAAAATTTTTTTGGAGTTCCGAATAGTTCTGATGCGACTTTTGGACACTTCTCGACGAGTTGTGACGAAAAGTCTTATGGCTCAAAGCGATTAGGCTAACGGTTTCCAAGATAACCAATATTTGAACGAGATAATTGAAAATTTTCTTTTGCCAAAAAAATTGTTTTTAATCAATCCAAAAATTTTTTTATGTATCAGGAACTCTAGGTAATCGCAAAATAAAGCGTTTACGCCATTCAGAACTATTTAATCTTAAAATAAAATTTTCAAAATTTTTTATTTTTTTTTAATTAATCAAAAAAATTTTTTATGTATCAGGAACTCTAGATAATCGCAAAATAAAGCGTTTAGGCCATTCAGAACTATTCGATCTCAAAATTTGATAAAAAAAGTCGTGAAGTTGGCCCCCCTTTTTTCAAAAGGTGTTTTCGTTACCCAAATCGCCAGAACTCTTTTTAAAACTTATCAGGAACTCTTCCTATTGCCCGAAAGATGCTAGAACTCTAAACAGAACTATATTTGGATGATGTGGGGGGGCCAACTTCACACACTCAATAAATACCTAATTTAAAATATTAAATTAATAATTACAATGTAAATGTAGAGACTTTCACACATTAATTTAAAGTACTTTTTCCATTTATAGAAATTGTTTTATTAATATGTATTATTATGTTTAGCAGCGCCAAGTTTTTTTCACTAAAATTTTTCACATTTTATATTAATTTTTTCACTTCAATGGGAATACATTTTTTAAAAGAACAATAGTTATTTTTCGATATAATATATATTTAATTGGCGCAATTTAAAGATATCATTTCTTTTTTTTTTGTAATAAATATATTACTTCGATTTTTTCAAGGTAAAGATATTATTTGGATTTTTTCGAGGTACAAAGATAACTACTTCGACTTTTTCAAGGTACACCACGCGTGCTTGGCGTCTTTTTTTTACCTTTTTTATTTTTCCCTATTTCCCTTCCATACCGTTTTAACAACGAATCCTCTCGCCTGTCCCGGGTTATAGTCGGTGCATGCAGACTGACCCTAAACAACGAAAGGAGAGGGCCTTTTGCGCTGCGCCGAGGTAGTGGTGCTAAAAGGTAAAGAAAACAACGTTACTAGCGGATTCTCAAACCGCGACGTAACAGTCTACCTATATAAGTCTATGGCCGGTATTCATAGTCGATTCTTATATTTAAGACCGTCTTAAGTTCAATCTTAAGATGTCATAAACCAATCACAGAGCCGTATTAGCGTCTTAAGACATTACTTAAGACGGTCTTGAAATAAGATCCGACTATGAATAAGTTCCATATATTTAGCAGACAAATTTGGTATTTCTTATTATTGACTATTGTAATAGTTTGGGAATCGTTTGGGCAAATTTAGGAATATAGTTTCATAGTTTACGAAATAATAGTTTATTTATAATTAATAAAAATCAATCAATCAATCAATCAATCAATTTATTATTAACTTCAGCTACATAGCCAAGAAGTGGACTTGGTTTACAAAATAACCTTAATCATTCATACCCATACCGCACACTCCTAATACATTCTTATTTTCTTTTTCTTATTTTACACTCTTTCTCTCTCCACAGTTTCGTCAATACGTCGCCTTTCTTTTTCTCCAATACATCATTACATAATCTGTTTACAATCTCATTACTGCTACTCCCTAATCCTATGAACCAGTCTTTGGTGTAATCACAGTCTTCGATATAGTGCCTAAGATTATCTTTACCTTGACGGCAGAACACACACATCAATTTCTCTTCCTCCAACCAATTAATAAAAATAAATTGAGTCTATAGTTAGCAGACATAATTTAAAAAAAAAATTTTTTTTTTTAAATTAACGTGAAATTATTTGGGAAACACGTCTGTAATGTTTTGAACGTTTAGGAAATAATTATTTCATCAGAAAATCAAGTTTATACATGTGCGATTTCTGGACAGTTTCACCATGGTTTGTGAGTCATCCAATCAGCTGAGAATGTGGAAAGTGCTGCTAAAAGCATCAAAAAACGTTCACTTTCCCAAAATGGATTCATTATTAGCGCTAATTGTTGCTTTATTCTTGGTATGTACATACGTAAAGTTATATTATTTTAGAACTTTACAAAAGAAATATGTAATGCGAATTGTATCATTACGCATAACATATTTGTAAAATGAAATGTATATAATATTACCGTATTATTTTATCTGTTTAGGTTATTATGCTACATGTTGTATTTACATAATGCTGAATGCTGAAAGCAGCATATATGCTCAGCAAAGTCCAACCCCACGTCCGTGCAAAATAATGTGAGCCACGTGCTGAGCGGGCAACATCTTACAATAGATGGCTAACGGTGCAATGGCAAATCCTGGAGTAAAGATAAAAAATATTTGAGGTAAGAAAACTTTTATGACACTTAGTAAGTATTTTACTATTTAACTCCGAAATCTAATCAACAACATTAACTTATTTGCATTCTATAAAAAATATAGTGTTGATCTGCTGTATTAATTATATAACAGATTATAATACTTATTTATAGATTCGAACCCGGGGTAATTCCATATAATATCGTGTATATTAAGTCTTATTTAAAAAATTCTGACTTTATAGATACTCTACGATTGTGCGTGGAAGCACCGTAATTCTTCAAAGTTGTATAAAATTGAAAGTGGAGCAACTCTCGTAAAGATAATGGCACACTGGTTACCTCTGAACGAGATCTATTCTTCGGAAGCATCGAATACAGGTAAAATATTTATAAATAAATATTAACAAAATGTATTCAATATTACAGCTAATGCCATTATCAAATATCAATTTTCAATTATTAGGACTTAACATTTTAACTTATAATTATTAATAGTATTTATTATTGAGTTTTTATTATATGAAAAATAAAATTATGTAATTAAAGTTAATTACTTTGTTAACATTATTATATTATTTATTAATAGGAATAAATTTTCTAATTCTTGTCAAATTCTAGTTCTTATAAAATGATTTTATATTTAGTTTTTTATGTAAACTTTGTGTTGTTTGGGTTTTACATAGACTTCATACGAGATCGCTAGCGAATTTAGAATGTTGATGCAGTCCAGTGTACATGTAAAACTTACCATGTATATTACCAGTGACGTACTAGAGAGGTGTCCGCACAAAGGCATGATGGAATGTGCTGGTGCAGCGATTGCAAATTTATCCAGGTAATTGCAGTATATCGACAGAATTTTATTTAATATAATGTAATATATTTGTATAAAACAATGTTTAAGTTAACGTAATAAAAAGTGCATTATGGAGACAATCGATATGTGGAATGAAAATAACGAATTTATAGTAATAGTGTAATAATACTTTAGTAACGATGTAATAATTAATTAAAATAATTTATTTATTTCTCATTATAATAATTTTGTTAACAGCTATTCATTAATCAAAAATTGTTTTAAATGTTTGTACATTTGCACTCTTCTAAGATAATCGGTTAGATTCAACTGTACAATGGGGAGCAAAAATGAGTTCCTTTTTCGGTGTAGATGAGCATAGGTAAGTAGGTGCAGTAAGTGCAGCGACTGTCCCTACAGATAGCGCGCTCATCTACACCGAAAAAGGAACCCATTTTTGCTCTCCATATTGTACATCAGATTGATAGCGCGATACAAATGACCCCAATCGGTGTGATTACTGTTGTCTCGTCACATCCTTCGACATTTAATTGCATATCATCACATTTCAGCCATCGTCCTGAAGGTTTTCGACAGTAGCCAATAAAGTGACCAGGAATGTGTTCGATGACACCTATCAAGCTGAAAATAAACAGATTATTATATTTAATAAGCAAATAAAACGATACATAATAAGCGATATCTATGTATATTACTAAGCATACCGGTACTGTTTTACAAAATTCAGTGTAACTGGAACATCTTCTAACTGGCATTTGAGGCCATGTGTTTTCTTGCGATGTATCCTCGTATCCAAATCAATAAAGATGTGGAAATTTGAACGAGTTGTTTCAATTACTGTTCCTGGGCATTTGTTCGACAAATGTCAGTTTATTTATTCCCAGACGCGTGTCTTCTCAGTTCATTATATAATCGTTTATAGCTTCACAAAACTTGGAAATTACTGAAAACGAAGAAATCAGTATAAGTTAATGGTGTTTATTAGATTTCGGAGTTAAATATAGTAAAATACTTATTAAGTGTCATAAAAGTTTTCTTACCTCAGATATTTTTTATTTTTACTCCAGGATTTGCCATTGCCCCGTTAGCCATCTAAGATGTTGCCCGCTCAGCACGTGGCTCACATTATTTTGCACGGACATGGGGTTGGACTTTGCTGAGCATATATGCTGCTTTCAGCATTCAGCATTATGTCCATACAACATGTAGCATAATAACCTAAACAGATAAAATGATACGGTAATATTATGCATTTCAAATTACAAATATGTTATGCGTAATGATACAATTTGCATTACATATTTCTTTTGTAAAGTTCTAAAATAATATAACTTTACGTATGTACATACCAAGAATAAAGCAACAATTAGCGCTAATAATGAATCCATTTTGGGAAAGTGAACGTTTTTTGATGCTTTTAGCAGCACTTTCCACATTCTCAGCTGATTGGATGACTCACAAACCATGGTGAAACTGTCCAGAAATCGCACATGTATAAACTTGATTTTCTGATGAAATAATTATTTCCTAAACGTTTAAAACATTACAGACGTGTTTCCCAAATGATTTCACGTTAATTTAAAAAAAAAATTTTTTTTTTTAAATTTATGTCTGCTAACTATAAACTCAATTTATTTTTATTAATTATAAATAAACTATTATTTCGTAAACTATGAAACTATATTCCTAAATTTGCCCAAACGATTCCCAAACTATTACAATAGTCAATAATAAGAAATACCAAATTTGTCTGCTAAATATATGGAACTCTATGAATACCGGCCTATGAGTGCAGACCACAGTATATACTGTGGTGCAGACTGTGCAGAAAGTGGCAGGAAGTTCAGTTCAGCGGGTTCAGCCACAGACATTTACTGTGCATAGACCTCTTATTATTGATTAGATATCGACAAATATTTACACGGTTGATATATTTGCACTTAGATTTTAATAAAAATAATTATTTCTTTTTGGATTATTATGACAAAATTTTGGAAAATAATTTCTTGGCACTGTGAAAAGTATAATATAAAAAAATATTAATCTTTAATGTTGCTTCTAGGTTAGATTAGATTATGAAATTTGTTGTTTATCTGAAATTTCGACAATACATTTATTTAATTCTACAAAAATTTAGTCGGAACAATAATATTTAAAAATAAGAAAATTGTTTCAACTTTTTTTCTCTACAAAAATAGTAACTAAATGTTAAAAGAAAGTGGTTTACTAAAGGTTACATCTGTCATCAACGGAATTTAAGAATGTAGAGAAACACGAATAATTATTAATATTTTATATCTTTGCTAACAATATTTATTGTCTATTATTTTCTGCTCATTGAAGCAAAGATATAAAATATTAATAATTATTCGTGTTTCTTTACATTCTTAAATTCTTATAATTGATCAATTAATTATTTAATTAATTTTGTTCTAACCTAAATTAACTTATTAAAAGGAGTTTGGTTATTTTTGGCCATCCAATCGTGTTTGATATGATCTATATATCACATAAAGTGTATAGGACCCTGATTGCTAAACTAAAATTTTGTTACGTGCAACGTGCAATGGCCTTAATATGCAACTATCTATTCTGAGCAGTTGAGGTCAACTTATACGGAGTCGAAAGTATACAAACTAAGAATGTATTTTTTAAAATAAAGTTTTAACCAGGTTAAAAGCAATTAAAAAAGCATGAAAGTAAGAGTATAAAGTTAATAACTAAAGTATAAAAATATTGCGTACAAAGATAAAGTTTAATTAGTATTGGGAAATGGTGAAGTTGGCGGTATTAAAAATTGCCAATGCTGCGTTTCGTTTCTCCGCCAACTTCATCATTTCCCAACACCAACCAAACTTTATTTTCGAACGCACTCTATGTAATAGCTGAAATCATTGGCTGTCTAGTCAGTACTGTATCTGTTTCGAGGACCTTGTATAATAATTATTTAGTGCTTTCTAGAATAGACAACAAAGGCTTCCTCAGCGAATTGTTTACTCCTAAATCTCGGATTGGAACCTGCCATAACCAAGATAATACAGGATTGTCGTAGTATGGATACAACAGTCTACAGTCCTGAGGCTATTTTGGTACTGACAGGAAATACTCTAAAATCAACTCAATCCCGATTTTTGCTTTCTCTACTATAGTGTAGACCAAATATTTGGTTGAAATACAGTGGCAGAATTGTATCTGCCTGCATCAGTTCCTTGGTTGCAAGATTATACAACCAAAGGAGACTATAAGAAGAGAGGTCCAACATATCAGCATACCTAGATTTCAAATCCTCTATCAGGCTGAATTTCAACATCATAACATTTTACTTATTTTAATTGAACCTGAAGCTATTTTATGAAAATCAGCTAATGTTAATATTGTTGCTTTAATGTTAATATTGCCAGATTTCCCATTTCAATATTGTCCGCCGTCACCACTAACAATAAAATATGGCAACCAGAGATAGAATAAGTTTTAAAAAATATATTAACATCTTATTTTTAATGCCCTTATGAAATAAGCCAACTCGTGAAGGAATAAACATAAAAAAAACATCAAGAAAACATCAAAAAAAGAATTAGAATGAAAAAAGATGCAATAATTATTAAAAATATATTTTTAAAGGTAAAGAAGTTTAATTAGCAATTGGATATTTGTTTCAAATAATGTTTTTCTCTCTAAGAATTTTGGAGTCACAAGAAAGAGTAACACATGTTCTTAATATTGAAGAAAAAAGAAAAAGAGACATTTTTCACAACATGAAACATACGGCAACTTTGACTGCGATATCTAGACTCAAGGATTTGAGATTAAAATAAGTTTCATATAGTTGAGTACTTTCGACAAAAGCTTTCAAATAATCTGTTTTATTAAAATAAGTTGGAGGGTCAAAAACATCCTTTTGACCAAACCTTTTTTTAAGTTAATTAGATTTTAACTTTTAATAATTAGAATTCTTTTTATAGCATCCAATAATATAGTGCCAAAATAATTATACTTATAACTTATTAAATTTGTAACTTATTAAATCTTGTTTTTTAACAAATAAATAAAATAAAGGTTGTTTTTTATTAAATTCTAAAAAGTGGTATCAAAAGTTGATAACTATTATAACAATTGTGTTTTTGCAAATGTTTCTTATAATAACGTTAATATTAATAAACATTATATTAGGTGTACATAGACATATTTTATTAAATAAAACTAGATTTATATGATAATGAGTATACATCAGTGTCTTATTCATACTCATATAAGAAATCATGCATACGTCTTATCAAGGAGCTATGTAAAAAATTTAAAACATTCCACAGCAGGAATAATTGGTTAGAATATATAATAAGCTATATATAAAGATTTAAATACAATAAAAGCAGCTATCATATATGTTCTAATAATATAATATATAAAATATATATTCATAAATTTCTAGTTATTGGAGATGAAATATTAAAAGCTCAAGTAAAAGATACAAATTCCTATTATATATGTAGTTTATTATATAAATGTGGGATTAATGTAAAAAAGGTGAGCAAGTATATGATATGATAATTCCATACTTGATATTTCATACATCAAATTTATTCTTATTTACTCTTATAATAATATTGAACAATCTGCTTTTCACAGATTTCTGTTATAAGTGACGATGTTGAAGAAATCTCAAAAGAAATTAAAGATGCCTCCAACAAATATACTTATGTTATAACATCTGGTGGAATTGGGCCAACACATGATGATGTTACATATAAAGGTAAATATATATATATATATGTAATAAAATATAATCAATAATTATATAGTTTATTAATATGTTATAACATGGTTTACAGGTCTTGCTAAAGCTTTTAATGATAAACTACGTTATCATCCCAAATTGGTAGATATAATAAAAAATCATTTTGAGATCAATGATGCTTCATCCCCTGTTTATAAGATAGCTCAAATTCCTCAGAAAGCATCTCTCAAATTTGGTTTAAATACAAACATAAACAAATCAAATATTTTTCCATACATTACATTAGGAAACGTATATGTATTTCCTGGTTCACCTGTATATCTTAAGAAATCCTTTCAAAGTTTGTATGAGGTAAATATCTTCATGAGAATCTATTTTCATTAATTGTTTTACCTAATTAAACTACTGTACCGTATTTACTTACTTTATTTCAGGAATTGCTTTCTACAAACAAGAGATTTGTAAAGGAAGAGGTGTTTGTTAATGCTGGGGAAGATTTATTTGCAAATGCTTTATCAACTGTAGTAAAAGAATTTCCCAATGTTTCTTTTGGTTCTTATCCAGTGAACAATTGCAGGTAATACAGGGTTAGGCATTATATTGTAAATAAGCCACACGGGCATTTAAGTTTTATTTTTAAATACTTTCGTATACAATACTGATGATTAATATTAAGTACAGCTATAAAAAATGTAGTGTTGATATATCTTGCATAAATTTAAATCTGCTTATTTTAAGGGGGACGGTAAGGTTTAAACGGCCGAAAATTGGATAACATTCAAATATCGTTTGTGGACAGACAAATAAATATACATTTTTTTTTTAAGCATGTTTTTAGTGCTTTCTTAATGAACAAAACGAGAAAAAATCCTAAAAATATAAACAATGGTGATATTAACAATTGAAGGCAACCGCGTAATTTGCGGTTTTGCCACAATTCTGGGTGAACGAGTTAGAATTTTTCAATTTTCTTGGTGTCATTTTATTGGTGAGACCCCCCTCTATAAACTGAACCTAAAATCTGAAAACGGACGTCAAGATTAGAATAATGGCAGCTAAAAATAAAGAAACTTCGAAAAATTCAAGTTATTTGTTGTTAAAACTGTTGCAAAAAATAAATCTTTGTGCGCAGAAATAGGTTCAGTTTACAGAAAAATTCGTTCTTTATTTAAAAAAAAATTCAAGTCGATATCTGCAGCCGTTCTTGAGTTGTAAAACTAACGAAAAATGCCATTTCGAGAAAAACGCAGTTAAAGTTTGAAAAACTAGTTCCGCCGGCCATGCACGGTCTCACATTTTTGGCTCTCCTGAGCTCAATTTAGCGAATTTCTCAAGAAATCAAAAAGGTAAATATTCTTGAAGGATTACACTATCAGAATATGTAAAAAAAACGAAAAATCGAATTTTTTGAAATGTTAAACCTTACCATCCTCCTTAACAATAAGCCATTTTTTGAAAAATTAACAAGAGATAAACACAAAGTATATGTGCAGGTATTTTAAAGCATTTATAACCATAGAAAGTGATAACAAAAATGATACTAACAGAGCGAAACAGAGATTTTACGAACTAAATCCTGCAAATATTTTCGTAAATTTTGATAAAACGCCGCATATAAATTGTATTACCAAGTATAATAATTTTCTTCAAAATTGCTCACATCGATGGATTTATGAGCAATCTCTTGAAAACCTTAGGTAAATAAAATAATAAATTTTATATTTTATATTATATTATATCAATATTATCATATTAAATATTAATTTTTATTACTTTTAGACAATTTTACCAGAATCCTGAATATGTTTCAATATGTTTCGATGGTAGTATAGAATCAAGCGTTGTTATTCATCTCGTTCATATATGTAAAACTCAATTACATTCTGATAAAAAATTGCAAGTGGTTTACTTCAAAAAGGAAATGCTGATTGACATGGAAGAATTCGTCAAGGAAATGGTTGACAAGTAATACAGAATAATCTATTTCTCAAATTACAATCTAAAAAATATAATCTAAAAAATTCATTGACATATATAAATCTGTTATACAATATACCTACTATGTAATAGGTGTTTTGTTACAATATTAGACGTAAATAAAAAGTAAATTATGTATTTCTTAGATATAATTTAATAATACATACCGTGGGAACTGCAGCTGATAATAAGATAAATAAGATCGTTCAATCGCACTTACGGCCAATATTACTGATTGGAAAGATTGAAGAGAGTGGTGAAAGTAAAATTAACTCTAATTATAACAGCATGGATAATGTGAATCAATTACAAATCCATAATCCCTTGCACAACTGGACAAAGAAAGACGTATTGACTTTTGCTTCATCGCTGTATCTACCATATAAATTGACAGCTTGAAAAAAAAAATGGTAAGAAGAAATTATATTTTAAAAACTGTAATTGCAACAGACATATTATATGATCTGTTTTCATGTCATTATTTTGCGTGTTATATTGTACAGCATGAATGTTGTGCTTAATAAAGAAAAATAATAATATAACAGTAAACGTATGGGACAGAACTTGTAACATTTAGGATCAGTTTTTCAATAGTCGTTTAACTTTAATCTTAGCTTAACTCACTCTTCGTCTTTTCCTAACTATCCCTTTTAGAAAAAGATGAAGAGGTCCCTACTGAAAAATTTTTATTGATCATAATTGAGAACTCCATAAATAATGGGATGAGAACTGTTGTGAGAAATCGAATATGATTATTGCAAAATTACTCATATTAAATCTCAACTAGAATATTATATGAGAAACAGAAATTTTTCCATTTTTTAATTTAAAAATCCTAGTGAACACAAAGTAACATAACACAAAATAACATAATAGAAGATAAAATATAACATAAGGTATGTGTCTCTTGATACCGTTTTTATATAGGCTGTTCGGTCAAATTTTAAATAGCTTTCAATCTTCCGTCTTAATGTTGTACGTGGAACATTAAACTTTTTATTTTCCTGTGAAACAGGAGTCCGTCTGCGTATAGCATCTAAAGCATTTTGGACTTGCTGCTGAGAGTATATGTAAAAAATTTTCTTTTTCTACCGGATATTCTTTCTTTTATGTTGATTTTTTTTGTGGCGGCATTGTAGCCTAGAATCGCAAACAAATTTTAATTACCACCAGAAATCATTAAATAAGGTAAAAACATTAAATATTATGCTACTATAGGTCTGTTCTTTAATTATAGCTGAACTGGTCGCATTAGTTCAGAGAATTTATTTTTCTCCCTCTACATTGTGTGGAAAAAGAAAGATAAACTCTGGAAACTATAATGCCAGTTCAGTTATAAAAAATAGACCTTGTGTAATACTTAATTTTGACAAGTAAACACCAGTTTTAACAGGATGGCCAAAACTGGGACAAAGGGATAATTTAATGTACCGATGTTGGCCATCGTTATTATACGAATATTTTTTAGTATTTTCGCTTTTGAACACCTTAAACCTTTTAGGGAAATGTTGTTGCACATCTAACCTCGACGTCTTCTCGTTCGTCGTAACAATTTAAGATTTTCGTATCACTTCCTGTTACAACGTACACTATTTTATTAAAGTGTTAACAAATGCATGTTGTTTCAACTTTGAATGCTGCTTAAATATATAACGTTTCGAAAAATCACTGCTTTGTATCGTCACTGACCATGTGTAGACACAAAAAATCCTCGAAAGTGTTTGTGGTGGCCATACCGGTGCAGTGGCCAAAACAGGTACTTCTACCCTATGTTGTTAGAACTTTCAGCCCTTAAAAAGAATTTCTGTGGATTATGGTTAAAAAGATATTGATGATTAACATAGAGTTTATCGCGTCAAAGTTGCGACTTTCATAGCTATATTAAGGATCTATGAAATATTTCATAAATTATGTTATTCAAATTTAAGGTTTTTTTTAGATCACTGAATTCTGATGTCAAAGTTGATAAATTCAAAATGCAAAGCCAATATGGCGGATATAAAAAATTAAAATAGTCGAATTTTTACTTTTGATATCCGCAACATTGGCTCTGCATTTTTAATTTACCAACTTTGACATCAGATTGGTATTCAGCGATCTAAAGAAAACCCTTGAATAACAATTATATTTCATAAATCCTTAATAGTTACAATATGTAAGTCGCAATTGTGACGCAATAGACTATGTTGATCATGAATATCTTTTTAACCATAATTGACACAACAAATTCCTTTTGATGACAAAGTCCTAACAACATATGTATACTTAATTTTAATTGCAATAAAACTTCTCCAACACGTTACATGTCGTAATTATAAGGTGCCAAAATACACTAAAATAGTTCTTTCTTGCAATTTTAATTGTAAATTTCTCACAATTGTGACGTAATAAAGAATTGCAATTTAATAAACGGGACCGTATTTAACGTCCAAAAAACTGTAGGAAATTATAATATTATTCTCGTCCTTATGCATACATATCGCGATTACTTTTTAGTTTCCAAGAAAAATGCATTTGAAATAGAAAAAAGGTAATAAAAACCATTTAAATGAAAATGTAAAATAGTTAAAAAATGTTTTTTAAATACAATGTATTTTAAATACAAAATATAAAATAGGCATTTTACATTTTGTATTTCCATTTTAAATGCATTTATTTCAAATAATGCACATCTCTGAGTTGATTAGAAAGTGATTGTGTCGACTTATTGAGTGCGCCACTAATTTTGTAAGTGCTATCGCTGAACTACATCGCAATTCCAACTCCCAAAAATTCTAAAATGTTTCCAAATATTGTTTAATACTTCTAAGGACAAACATGACGCACACGCACAATAGCAACTTTGTATTATCTGTGCGCGGTTTTCAATATGTCCGCTCAACCATTAGAATAGTAAAACTGGAAGATATACCTAATACATCATGAAAGAGAAAGGTAATAGAGGGATAGCAGGACCGTGAGGCTAGAACGAGGTATCCTTCGAGAGTGGGGGCAAACTACAAGCTCGTATTACACATTTTTCAGCTGAAGAAAGCCATCTGTCTGGAGAGAGAACATCCTTGTCGTCTTCTTTTATTCTTTCACTATCCCTGTTCCATTCTTTTGAAATTTTATTTCGAGTTGAAGTATTCCCACTTTTATCCGTTGAAACTTTAAATTGAGAGCGAGTTAAAGTGTCGACGTGTCTTATACTGGTGTTCCATGCTATATTGCAAGTTGTCCATCCAGAACTTTATTAAAGCTTAGTTAGACCTTTATCAAACCTATCCTGTAAGCCTATATCCTAAAATTCAAGTTTTACGTACAACAAAAATAAAAAGATTAATAATTTTTAACGAAATATAAAGCAATAAGACACGCGTCGATATGCATGCTCGCACATACGCATGGACATTGTTGTATGTATACATTGAAAAAGATGAGAAAAGAGAGGCCGGTACTAGAGATGGAAATGAAACGAACGTATATTTCTAGAACAAATATTTACGCGAAAGATGTATAAAAAGAGCGAAAATGTGTTTTCTGTTTGATTTTCGACTGTATTTTTCTTTCCGATCTAACGTTCCTTTCCTCTTCCTCCCTCGTCGGTGCTGCCATCACTTAGGCAACTACCCAACCGCTCACTTACTCTCGACTAGCTCTCCCCTCTTCCGTACTTCTTCTCACGGATTCTCCGCGCTTGCGCCTGTTGGTGGACAGAAGGCTGAAAGAAGGGACAATCCTGCGGGCATAAGTAGGGGTGCAGCACTACAGTTGAACCGCTGGGGGCTCCGTCCGGGGGGGTCGGGACGGGCCGCTGAGAGGCGTGGGGTTTGCTGTGAGGGGCGGGCGAGGGGCAAGTGGGCGACAAGGGGGAAATTTCTTTCCCCTTACAGCAGCGGACCTCCCCGCGCCCAGGGGCGAATCGTCGAGATTTTCCCCCGGTCTTCGGTCAGGGGCGGCGCGGCGAGATTTTTTTTCTCCCGGGGCGAGATTTTTTCTCGCGGGGCGGCGGGCGCAGAGGTCGCCACCGCGGACTTGCCTCGTCGATCGTCCCCTCTCGCGAGGCGCGATCAGTGGCGCGATGGCGAGACGCGCGATCGCTCCTCGCGACACTCGGGGACGGGGGTGCGGTCATCCCCGGCGCGCGTGGACGCCGGGGGTGCGTGAGTTTCGAGGACGAGGGATGTGGTCGTCCGACGGAAATCGGGTTTTATCGGGGCGATAACGACGCGTTTCGGACCGACTTCCCGTGGTTCGACGATTACTGGCGGAGAGGACTCTTCGTTTTATCGGACCGATTTCCCGTGGTTCAGCGATTGTCGGCGGAGAGGACTCTTCGTTTTATCGGATCGATTAATTTCGCTGGAGCGCTATATAAAACGCGGGGTAGCGCAAGAGATCTATTGAGACTCGGTCGAGAGCGCGAGGAACGTCGCGAAGAGTCAGCAGAAGGACGCGGAGATGATGGTGATCCTGGACGATTCGCTGTTGGGCGTGCGGACGAAGGTCGAATCGTCGACCTTCGCCCTGGTCGATCTGCTGAACGAGATGTGGAGACCGGAGCGCTCGGCGACGCGGAACCTGAGAGAGTTTCTCGCGAGCGTGTCGAGATACTTGACGAATCAGGGGGATACCTGTGCGCGCCGCGTGCGCGAGGGCGAGGAGATAAGGAGCGCGATCACGGAGCTCTACGGATTGTGGCTGAAGGAAGGTCAGGTGAGTCCGACCTGTTCTGTGGATGATATGTATCGTTTCGTTCGCGTTCAATTTCCGTCTAAGGTGTACTCGTCGCTGGTGAAGGGTCTGATGACGCACGGTACGTTCTACGAGTGGATCAGCGATCACGAGAGCTACGTCAACGCTGCGCCAACCGTCAAAGCGGCGGACGCTTCCACGTCGCACGCGGTCTCGACGGATTCGCCCGTGGACGCTTTTGCGTCGCGCGCGGTTTCGACGGATCACGCGTACAGCGCGAACGAGCCACGCGAGGAGGACGAGGAAAACATCGGCGGCGGATTCGACGCGCTGTTCGATCTGTCGTCGGACCGCGATCTGGATCGCGTACAGCAGTACGTCTCGAGCATGAAGGACCGACGACTCTTCACCCTCAGGTGGCCGGGGGAGCTCGGGTCTCAGCTGGTTCGCATGGACGTCTTCGACGTCAAGGACATCGTCAGCAGGGACAAGCACGAATGGTGGAGATGCGCGAAGGTGAGAGCTCAGTTTCTCACCTCTCTCTCGCGCTCGGATCGCAAGCGGCAGTTGATGCTGCAAATGATGGATCTCGTGGCGGACGATCTGAAGAAGGTTCCGGGGGTCCAGAGGGAGACGAAGAATCTTACCTACGAGAGCGGGCGGGGCAACTTTTAAGATGTACCTCGCGGGAGAAATATACGCGTGTTCGAGAAATTTTTGTTTTCTTATTTTCCCGCCTCCTTCCCACCTCGTTTTAGATATAGGGAAAAAATTAAAGATAGACAATAAGGTTCGTTTTTTTTCTTTATTGTTTTTTTACTACTACTACATCGTTACAATCTCTCGTTTCCAAAGCACAGAGCGGCTAACTCGCAGTCGACAATATCGCTGCGGTCGAAGGTCTCGCTCTCGCGTATCGCCCTCGAGACGTTTGCGCGATCCGCCACGGTGGCCGCGATGGCGAGGAAACGCGATAGCCTCGAGTCGACCTTGCCTGTCATCGAGGACAGAGTAATGATGACGCGGTTGATGCACAACTCCAGATCGAACAGGAACAGCACCGTGCTCATCGACGCGACAAGACGCGTCGTGGACGTTTCTATGCGCAGGATCGGTTGATTGTGTATCCTTCCGAATCGCAGCGTCAGGTTTCCGTCAGCGATGCATATCGGAGGCGGCGGAGCGTGGTTCTCGTTCTTACCGCTGTACAGATGGGACAGCACGGCGCATCTCTGGTCGAGAAATTCCCTCCACGTCTCGAGCGAGAGCGATATCTCCTTGCCGATCTCGACGAACTTGTATCCCGTTCTCATCAATTCGTATCTCCTTCCCAGAATCCGCTGCGGACGCTCCGCGTCGCGTTTCGAGGCGTCGCTTCTGTGAAACGATGAGAATCGTAACAACGACGAGAATCGTGACAACGATATCGCGCGTCGACTTACGTCTTTCTCCGCCCGTCGCCGTTGCTCCGGCTTGGTTCCGCCGATCGCTCGTCGAGTCCTCTCTTTCTCGCTCCACCGGCGACATTATCGCGGTCTCCGTCTGAGTAGCGCGCCTCGAAGAGCGTGGGCTGCGGCGTTGAATACATATCGTCGCGCGACTGATCGCGCAATAATGGCAGTCTCAGGGGATGATGGTATACATATATCGCAACCCTCCTCGCCGATTTAAGGGTGACGCGCGAAACCGCGACTTATCGCTCCGCTTCCTGTTCCTCCCCCCTCCTCCGACAGATTATCGCCGCTCGCGAGCGCGTCGATTCTGACGAATCGATTCAAGAGATCCCGCAACTACTGCAGCAATCCGTCTCTCGGGCAAACGACGCCGAGGATTTCCAGGTCGAATTTACCGGCCGCCGTCACGGTCCTCGCGAAGTCGTTGAATCTGTAGAACTGTTTCCTGCCGACGAAATACAGATTACCGTCCGTGTACCGAAACGCCAACGTTACACCGGAGGGTATTCCCGGAAATATCTTCTCGTGTAAAATTTTACGATTCTCATCGAGCAATCGTCCATCTCGCCAACGATCTAATCGTTGTATATCACGAAGGTCCGTCCTTTGTTTGTGCTCACCACGGCGTTGATCCTTGCGTCCGCGGGAATTCCGAGCTCGGCAAAGGATCTCGGCCAAGTCGGAACCAGCGCCAGACGCGGATAGGTGACCATGTAGACTTTTCTGTCCGCGAACAGCGCGAGACCACCCGAGGGCGTCTCGGACGCGGCCGTCAGATGCGTAAAGTTTTCGGGGAGAAAATTCATATAGTCCGTCAGCAGGAGGAGGGGGTGGATGAGGAGTTGTGAAGGAGGGGAGAGGGAGGAAGGGAGGGGGTGAGGGAGGTTAGAGGGGAAGACAGAGGACGGACGGACGGAGAGGAACAGGTGTGAGAGGGAGAGAGTGGAGGGATGGAAAGCGTGAGAGAGAGAGAGAGAGGGTGTGAGGGGGGAAGGTGCGGAGAGTGAGAGGAGCGATAAGCGAATTTTGCGAATTTTGCGAGCGGAGCGTGGCGAGAGACGGGTAGGGAACTCGGCGCGAGGAAAATGAGAGAAGGTTAATAGATTATGCGCTAGAGAGAGAAAAAATGCGCGGCATGGCGAGCGAGATAATGTGAATGCGGAGGACATGGGCGATAAGCGTAGAAGAATTGTAAGAGAGCGGAGATGTTGAGGGCAAAGAGGAAGGGAGTTTCAGAGAAGGGAGATGATATGTATATATAGGTGTAAATATACGCGCGTTGTAAAACATGCGCGCGTTTAAGGCCGCAAGCGGTATATAACGCGGTAACGACTAGTGCTGAATTTCGGCTAGTCATGCCCCCTTCTCCCTGTACAACTATGGCGGGGAGAATACCGAAACGCGGTAGACGGTCCTTCTCCGAAAGGCGATTCGTCATCCGAGTGTGTACCGAGAAGGACAGTTTTGAAATATACATTTGATACGCAAAGATACTTCTAAACGTTCCTTTCTTCTACCTCGGGCCTCTCCCGTTCCAAGCAAGGATACAACAGCTGGCGACGAGGATAAAGAGGAGCAATTAAAAATGCCGACCACAGGGTCAAATATACCAAGCCCAGTGTCAGGAACGATTCCAGGGCAGACAGTGGCGATGGCAAATCCGTTGCGTCGACGTTTTCGACCCGGGGCGACAGCTACTGGGAAGATGGCTACAACGGCTAGAAGGCACCTTCAGAGTTTTCCAAATTCGGGAGGAGGCAGACAGAGTGGCGTACCTGTTACATTTCGTAGGAGTAGAAGCCTTCGGAATTTTGTGCGACCGGCTGGATCCAGTGGACCCGTATACGCAACGATACGACATGTTAGTGGAGAAGCTGAAAGAGTTCTACGAGCCAGAACCGTTGAAAATTGCGGAGATATATATTTACAGGAAGAGAATGCAAGACCCACAGGAGAGCGCGCAAGAATACATGGCGGCTCTGCAAAAACTGTTTTTGCATTGTAAAGGAGGAGGGTCCCTAAGGCCTGTTTTCGGCACCCTTCAAAATTGGACCAAAATGGCTGGAATCACTTCCTCATACCCTTGGAAGTAATGTTTAGTCAATTCCAGCCTAAACGGAAGTATTTAGAGTGTATACTTCAAATATACATGGTGCATCAGCGTGCCCGTATCAAGCATTTCTTTGGAAAACTAAGCGTTTTTGAGAAAAATGTTTCAGATAAAAGTTGTATGGTTTCAAGGGGGACATAAAATGGTGTCATTGGTTTGACCTTGGATAGTTATTTGAAGGTCACGTGAATGTCGATTTCAATATTTTATGTAGAACCCCCCCTATTTTTACATATCTTGTTGCTAGGGGGTTCTATATAAAATATTGAAATCGATATTCACGTGACCTTCAAATGACTATCCAAGGTCAAACCAATGACACCATTTTATGTCCCCCTTGAAACCATACAACTTTTATCTGAAACATTTTTCTCAAAAACGCTCAGTTTTCCAAAGAAATGCTTGATACGGGCGCGCTGATGCACCATGTATACTTGAAGTATACACTCTAAATACTTCCGTTTAGGCTGGAATTGACTAAATATTACCATTTTATGTCCCCCTTGAAACCATACAACTTTTATCTGAAACATTTTTCTCAAAAACGCTTAGTTTTCCAAAGAAATGCTTGCACCATGTATACTTGAAGTATACACTCTAAATACTTCCGTTTAGGCTGGAATTGACTAAATATTACTTCCAAGGGTATAAGGAAGTGATTCCAGCCATTTTGGTCTAATTTTGAAGGGTGCCGAAAACAGGCCTTAGGGACCCTCCTCCTTTGGAGAGTATTTACAAACGGAGTTGAGAAATCAATTTGTCTTTGGTTTAAAAAACCAGAGGATCCAGGCGAGGCTGTTAGAGACGGCCAACCTTACCAAGGAATCCGCGCTGAAAATTGCGTGCGGCATGGATTTGGCGGAAAAAGGAGTCAGCAAATTGAAGGAGGAAAGACCAACGGAAGCAGCCGTTGATTTCATAGGAGCGAAACCAAAACAGAAGAAGACAAAGGGGCAAGAAGAACGAAGCAGAGTCAAAGGAAGTCAACATGGAGCAAAAAAGGAGCCGCAACAAAGCAACCGTTCCAAGTTTAAATATAATAATACGAGTAACCATTGAAATAAGCGTGATAAAAATAATGATGTTATTTGCTTTAGGTGCGGACAGGCTCATTTTGCAACCAGTTGTACCCTTCCTCGGACTGTAAAATGCAGAGAATGCGGAGGTTTCGGACATTTACAGAAAGTCTGCAAAAAGAAAGGCCAGGCACATATGCTCGAAGAAGTTTGCAGCGTGATGGATCGAGAGCATATCGAGCACAGAGCGAAATTTACGGTAACTCTCCAAATCAAAAACCGAGACGTTGTATTCGATGTAGATTGCGGCTCAGCGGTTACCCTGGTAAGCGAGAAATGGGTGAAAAATACGTTTCCAAAGCTCCCGTTGTATAAAACTGAGACCGGCGTTAAGATTTTTGACGAAGATTCTTGGATTTTTACATATTACGCCGACACCTGGCGCGGCCTGGGTCAAGGGCTGCCAGGACTCTAAGGATTGACTTTACTTTTAATAATTGGGCGCCAGTTAGTTTTGTGAGAACTAACAAACTCACGCTTTACTCTTACTGTATAAGGCACTCAGGGGGAGTTCCGTCAAGGACCCGAGGATATTGCGAAAGTCAAGAGGAGAGAGATAAGCAAGCTATACAAGCGTATTAATTTAATTAAACTTACGTACAATTTAAATGGCTGCTACCGTGACGACGCACGACCCGCTCACAATTTCTGTATCCCTGTCGATTCGGGATATCCGTATCACACAATGCTCTGTCGAACGGCAGGTTATGTCGCTGCTACCGGGTACGTGTTGACAACGTTAAATATTCGCACTAAGGTTCGCTTTGACAAATAGAAATCGCGACGCTCTATAGCCCTACACGTCGAAAACCGGCGAGCGGTACTCTATCGCTCTACTATACGGTGGACTACACACGCCGAAGACCGACGAGAGAGTCCTCGATCGATATCTCTCCGTCGTCCTGCTACCACGCGTCCGCGCTTCGATCCTGATCGTCGTCAGTCGATACATTTCGTCGCGTGCGGCCACGCTATTGGCCCTTTGTCTCGGCGGTTTTCGGGGCTCGGCGTTCGCATAGCGCGGGCAGTATGACAATCAGTAGCCCTACCGGATTGGTCATTACATCGAGTGCCGATGTCGAGGGGAAAGATTACATTTTCCTGTCACACTCTCCCCCCTCGAACCTTGACATCGTGAATGAGATGCTTGGAAGGCCTTGTACGGGCCGTGCCTTCGCCCTGTTGCTCCACTTGTAATCACCTGAAAATCTCCCTTTCACCCACAATTTATGGGTATGACATTTCTCATTGACTTTAGCAGATTGAGGAAGGGATGTTAGTAAATGAGGCTGGAAATGGTACACCTGTTATTTTGGTGACAAATGTATTTAAAGTCACGGTATGCTAATTATGCTTTATAAACTTGTAATGCTTATTTGCTAAGTGAGACAAAAGAACACAACGGAAGACTTATCTATACTTGTTTCGACGATCCTTACTTAAATTAAATTTGACAAACTCACCGAAATAACGCAAACCAATCTTGTCAATTATTATGGTAGGCCATAAACTTGGCAAAACAAACATATAAAATAAAATATTTAGGACAAAGTGCTTAACATTGGTCGTAATAACGCAAATTAAATTTGTTAATTGTTACGGTGAGCAATAAACTTAGCAAAACAAACGTATAAAATAAAATGTTTAGAACAAGTGTTTAACATTGGTCGTCAAAGTCTTCATGAGGATGGTAGCCTACGCCTTCTTCTTGTACTTGGTGGGTACTAGGACGCGGATCTCCTCCCCGTCTCGCATTTCTGGCCTTTCTCGCATAATCTCATCCAGCGTTTTCTTATTGCGCGGTGCGCATACTGCTTGAATCGCAAGGAGGTTCTTTTTTATTGATAGCTCTCTTGCTGATGACGCAGCGGGGTTAGCGACGACCGGTGCGGCGAAAAGGGCGTTCTCCCGAATTAGGAAGGCGCGTACGCGGTTCGGATAATCCGTGGGGTCGTCAAACTTCGCCTTGACTTTCCTTTTAGGATTTCTGTACCCTCATTAACCAGATATCGGTGGTCTTTGGGTATCAGTGCTGTAGGCCAGGTCACGTAGTTAAGCCTCAACCAGTCGACAATGTCTCCATACCGGATATTACAATCCGGGCATTCCGGACAGTAGAGTGACAGATCCGTAGCGCATCCGGGGCACCGATTGAGGGCGAGCTCGTGTTCTATTCCGTGTGGGTAGACACAGTCATCGGTGTCAAAGCCATCAGCCCCACAGACCTGGCAAAATCCGGGACGATAGGGCAGTCTGCAGTCTTTAAAGTGATGCTCCCTAGAGCGGCAGTTGACGCACCCAGCGACGTGCTTTTTGCCTACGGAGGTGACGAAAGTTTGAGTGCCCCGATCCACCTTAGTTGACTGCATGCGTTCGACTAGGATTTTGGCTCGCTTGATAATGAGATCTTTGAGCATGCTTTCGCTGATTATCCGACAGTCGGCAAAATATAATGGCGTTTTTCCACCCGTGGCATCGGGAAGCTCCGGGACGCCGAGTTCCTTCAGCACCTCGTCGAAGGACGGCAATTTTGCCAGTGGAAGTGGCATTACGGCTACCGAGGGGGCGACCGATGCCCTAGGGTCGTCGGTTGTCTTCAACTCCCTTTTCCATTTTGACGATGTCTGCAAGGGATGATCCTTGCTGGGGATGCGGTTCCGTTTTATGTTTTCCGCATGGACTTCGGTAGCGGAAACCCTCGTTGGTTTCGTCAACTTAAGGCGAGGAGGGGGAAGGGCCCGGATTTCCTTGAGCAGTCGAAGGACTTCGGAACTTGTTGCGGGCGTGACTTCCCTAACTTCCTCCTCTAGGAGTGGCTGGTCGTAGCTACCTGTCATGGAAGTCTCCGACGTGGTATGCGAATGCGGGAATTGTCCCGTAACTCCGAAGTGTCGACGGACGCGTGCATATTTTATATCAAGATGGTCTAGTCTCGTCGTCACGGTCCCGAGTGTCGTTTCTAGTGATTGCCAACGCGGATTCTCATTAAATATCGGAGTCGCCCCACGCGAACCTCTTCCTCTACCCACTGGCGTACCCTCCCGAATGATTTTGGGGATGGCACCGATGGCTCGCTGTATCGAAGCGGCCGCGTTCGAGTTTCGAGCGGCAGGCGGGCCCTCCGCCCCCGCGCCCTCAACGGTTAGCGACGGGGTGGGCTCGGTCTGTAAATCTCCGCTTAACGCGTCTCCCTTTGGGAACGTCTCGTTGAGCGACATTTGTGGATTCTGGTCCTTTGACGATTTTTTACTACTTGTCTCTATTATTTTTGTTCCGGCTCTAGTCGTTCGTTTAGGCGGCGAAGCAAACATAGACGCCATAACGTTGAGCTCAATTTAGTCTGCTAGGGCCTTGTTGACGATAATTCTCTAATTCGGTTAATTATTCGGTAGTTGTGCAAATGCTTGCTTTACCGACTTAATGAGGTTTTACTAAGAATTAGTAGCTAAATTAATTTACAATTATTCGGCAAGCCGACAACCGAGACAGAGTTCAAGCTATCTAAATACAATAACTTAATTTACGATTAATCAGCGACTGAGACAAACTCAAGTCGCTGAAATATCATTGACTTTTCCGTAATAACACGTAAGGACAGACCCGTCAATAATCCACAACGATATATGCTAGCGCGAACATGATAAGCTAATACACGCTACGGAATATAACAAGGCATGAACCAACGGAGCACGTACTCGCTTAATTATTTTTTTGGCGAATGCAAAATCGTTACTCGTTGACGACAAAATTTTATTAATTCTTCCAGGATTTACTAGTTATTTATTCTTTATAATAGTTTGTCAACAAATAAGAGCAAGATCCTCACTCGCAGCATTTTCCCTATTCAAAGCTCTCGCGCTCGACCTTGTCGTTTCTTAGGCGATGAATTGAACGTATTCACCGAAAATTTCCGAGTTAATACTCCTCAACGATTCGTCTTGCCAAGACAATATCGGAATTCAATTAAAGTTTCCAATCATTTACTTGACCGTGATAACTTATATTCATTTATAATCGGGCCAAGATTCACAATTCAAATAAATAAATTAAATAAGCAGATAGATAATGAACGCAAAGTTACAAATAATAAATAATAATAAATAATTGAACACATTCGAATAACAATCAAATAAATAATCAATCAATTTATACATAATCAAATAACACACAATACTGCTGCAGAAAGAAATTTTGAAAGCATCGTAGGATATTATACAAGCAAAGAAAGCGAGTCGAACTTGACAAGAACTGCTGCCTGAACTATCACTGAAAGTCTCTCAGTGTTTATGTTTTCGATCTCAGTCGCTCGTGCGAATTCCACATACTATTGTTCTCTGAGCTATTATTGTCCGAATAGTTTCTCGTCATGTTCGGCTTTACAGACAAACTCCTCCGGATTTCAGCATCTCCTGAATGGCTCACAAAATTTTGCAATTTACAAGATACAAATTTATACGATTCATTACAGTTAAATTTTGCAATTTACAAATATTCAATTTATTGCTGACGTCGCCCCACGTTGGGCGCCAAATGAGACCGGCGTTAAGATTTTTGACGAAGATTCTTGGATTTTTACATATTACGCCGACACCTGGCGCGGCCTGGGTCAAGGGCTGCCAGGGCTCTAAGGATTGACTTTACTTTTAATAATTGGGCGCCAGTTAGTTTTGTGAGAACTAACAAACTCACGCTTTACTCTTACTGTATAAGGCACTCAGGGGGAGTTCCGTCAAGGACCCGAGGATATTGCGAAAGTCAAGAGGAGAGAGATAAGCAAGCTATACAAGCGTATTAATTTAATTAAACTTACGTACAATTTAAATGGCTGCTACCGTGACGAACGCACGACCCGCTCACAATTTCTGTATCCCTGTCGATTCGGGATATCCGTATCACACAATGCTCTGTCGAACGGCAGGTTATGTCGCTGCTACCGGGTACGTGTTGACAACGTTAAATATTCGCACTAAGGTTCGCTTTGACAAATAGAAATCGCGACGCTCTATAGCCCTACACGCCGAAAATCGGCGAGCGGTACTCTATCGCTCTACTATACGGTGGACTACACACGCCGAAGACCGACGAGAGAGTCCTCGATCGATATCTCTCCGTCGTCCTGCTACCACGCGTCCGCGCTTCGATCCTGATCGTCGTCAGTCGATACATTTCGTCGCGTGCGGCCACGCTATTGGCCCTTTGTCTCGGCGGTTTTCGGGGCTCGGCGTTCGCATAGCGCGGGCAGTATGACAATCAGTAGCCCTACCGGATTGGTCATTACATCGAGTGCCGATGTCGAGGGGAAAGATTACATTTTCCTGTCACAAAACGAACTTAAAATTGCGTTCATATTGCAAACAAAATTTCGTGCCGCGCAGTTTCGTTACAGTAAAAGTAAAAGATGTAGATCAAACTAAAACGTTGAATATGTATGTGGTAAAATATGACCGAGATCCGTTGTTGGGCCGGGAATGGATTAATCAATTGGAAATATTATCTAAAGTTAAAAATAGTTTAGTAGAAGTAGAAGATGTTAAAATGATAGACACATGTAGCAATAAAAAGGTAGACGAACTGTTGAAAAAGTATAAGAATGTATTAAGTGAAGATTTTGCACGCATTAAGAATTTTGAAGCACATTCAAAGTTGAAGCCGGACGCAAGACCGGTATTTGTAAAAAATCGGGCGGTGCCGTTTAAAATTCTGGAAAAAGTAGAAAAAGAATTAGATCGCATGGTAGAAGCCGGGATATTAGAGAAAGTGGAATCGTCTAGATGGGCCACGCCTATCGTGCCCGTGTTAAAGAAAGATGGTTCGATTCGAATTTGCGGGGACTTTAGTGTTACCGTGAATCCGGCCTTAGTAGTGGATGACCATCCCTTGCCCACGACGGATGAATTATTTGCATCAATGTCGGAAGACACTATTTTTTCTAAGATAGATTTAAAACAAGCGTATTTACAATTGTCCGTCGCGGAAGCGGATAGAGAAATACTCACTTTAAATACACATAAAGGATTATTTCGGAGTAAGAGATTAATGTACGGAGTGGCATCTGCACCGGCTATTTGGCAGAGAACGATAGAAGCTATATTGCACGGAATACCGGGAGTATCCGTACTATTAGATGATATTAAAGTTTCAGGTAAAAATATAAAGCAACATTTGGAAAGATTAGAGTTAGTATTAAAGCGACTATCGGAACATGATATACGTATAAATGTAGATAAAAGTACTTTTCTTAAAGACCAAATTACGTATTGCGGATATATATTAAGTAAAAACGGGATATTAAAAGAACCAAAGAAAATGGAAGCAGTACAAAAGATGCCCAGACCAACTAATGTTACCGAGTTGCGAGCATTTATCGGTTTAGTTAATTACTATGGGCGTTTCATCAAGAATTTAAGCAATATACTACACCCCTTGTATAAATTATTAAAGAAAAATACTGTTGTCAAATGGTCTAAAGAATGCGAGAGCGCATTTAATAAAGTTAAATTGGAATTCGGAAGTGAAAAGATATTAGTTCCGTTTAATCCAAAGCTGCCTTTAGTACTCGCGGTAGATGCCAGCTCGTACGGAGTAGGAGCCGTCCTTTCGCATCGGTATCCCGATGGTACAGAGCGCGTGATTCAATACGCGTCAAATACATTAACGGAAACGCAAAAGAAGTATGCGCAGATCGACAAGGAAGCGTTAGCCATTATATTTGGTGTTAAAAAGTTCCACCAATTTCTGTATGGGAATCGATTTACCCTATTAACGGATCATAAACCGTTAGCTCAAATTTTTAATCCGCAAAGAGGGCTTCCGGCATATAGTGCTATGCGCATGCAGCACTACGCGGTATTCTTACAAGCATTTAACTTTGATATTAAATATCGCAAGTCGGAGGAACATGGAAATGCTGACGGATTTTCACGATTACCCATACAGGAAACGAAGGTCGGAAAGTATGACGCAATCGATATTTTTCAAATAGAAAACGTAGAAGTATTGCCCGTGACAGCAAAGAATATCCGAGAGGAAACGAGTAAAGATTTAGAGTTAGCTAAAATCAAAGTAACATTAGAGAAAGGTAAAAGCCTTGTACCGTTAGGCTACAAGGACGGCGAATTTGCGCTACAAAACGAGATTATTTATAAGATAGAGAGAGTAGTCGTTCCGGAAGCTTTAAGAAATAAGGTATTGAAAGAATTACATACAGGTCATTTCGGCACAATTAGAATGAAGCCATTAAGTAGAAATTTTTGTTGGTGGCCAAGAATAGATAGGGATATCGAGGAAATAACAAAAAGTTGTGAAGCTTGTATCCTTTTTAGTAATAATCCGAATTGCACAACAAAACATCACTGGGAAGCAGCGTCCCAACCGTTCGAGCGTGTGCATGTAGACTTTGCGGGCCCCCTTATGGGATATACATTTTTAGTATTAGTAGATGCGTATACCAAATGGCCGGAAGTACACATAGTGAGGGATATGTCAGCGCAAAATACAATAAATAAGTGTAGAGAAATTTTCGCGACGTTTGGCCTACCGCGAACGTTAGTTTTGGACAACGGCCGGACATTCATAGCCGCAGAGTTTAAAAACTTCTTAGATAGTAATGGCATTAATCACAGACGTACAGCGCCGTACCATCCTGCTACAAACGGCTTAGCGGAACGTTTTGTGCAGACTCTGAAACAAGCACTGCGTAAGCTAAATAGTACTGACAGAGATATCAGGACCAACCTGCAAAAATTCCTTTTTCGCTATAGATTGACTCCACACCCGGAGCTAAACGAGTCACCGGCGGAAGCCATGTACGGTAGAAAATTAAGAAGCAGTTTGGATCTGATGTTTCCCGAGGTAAACGAAGATAAAAACACAATACAGAACATCTCAGTAACAAGGAATTTTAGAGAGGGCGAAAGAGTCGCCGTACGAGAATATTTAGACAAAAATATTAAGTGGCGTGTTGGAAGCGTAATTACAAAATTAGGAAAAGTACATTACGAGATTAAATTAGACGATGGTAGGATCTGGAAACGTCACATAAACCAAATGAAAGCGATAGGGAATCAAATTAGGGATAAGTTGTGATTCAATGAGATTGACCATAATGGTCCGATAGAGGAAATAAACGATCCCGCGAGTTCCGAAAACGCTCTGGTACCGATAAATTTTGACTCTGACAGCTCGAGCCATCACTCCAAGGATAAGGAGACGATGGAGTCCGAGGAAGGGGAGACTGTTGAAGCAAACGCCCCACGCACAGCCGTTTCGATCAGCGAGCGACAACCGAATGCAAATTTGGAGGGTCGGCCGCAGCGTAACAGAAAATCTCCGATTAGATACGGACATTATCTCTCGTCCTTCTAAGGATATCTATGTATATATTGTGTTGTATGCGTCGAGTTCGAGATTTACAGGGGGAAGAGCTGATATGTATATATAGGTGTAAATGTACGCGCGTTGTAAAACATGCGCGCGTTTAAGGCCTCAAGCGGTATATAACGCGGTAACGACTAGTGCTGAATTTCGGCTAGTCATGCCCCCTTCTCCCTGTACGACTATGGCGGGGAGAATACCGAAACGCGGTAGACGGTCCTTCTCCGAAAGGCGATTCGTCATCCGAGTGTGTACCGAGAAAGACAGTTTTGAAATATACATTTGATACGCAAAGATACTTCTAAACGTTCCTTTCTTCTACCTCGGGCCTCTCCCGTTCCAAGCAAGGATACAACAGGAGAGAAAAGAATGGAGAAACAGGCGTGGTTTCTTTTCTTTCTTTTTGTTTTTGTTTGTTTTGTTTTTTTTTTGTTTTTTGTAAAAGGAGCGGGAGTCCTTCTGTACCCTGCAAAAAGGGCAGAATAAATAGTTCTATCATATAGTCCGTCAGCAGCATCGGCCTCTTGTAGGTTTTTCCGTCGAGATCGACCGACCATAGGCGTCGTTCGTGCGCGACTTACAATCGACCGTTCGACACCAGCACGACGTCCGGGCGCCGCAGGGCGCACAGATCCGTCTCGACGTTTACCGTTGTGGTCTTCGTCGTCGTCGGCGGTGGCGGCGTGGTCGTCGTCGTTCTCGAAAATTTGGCGCTTTTCTTAGCGCCGTACAGATGCCGAATGGAAAGAACGTCCTCTAGACTAAGTTTAACGGGGAACGACTTATCGGGCGCGAACGCGTACATCACCGCGTCCGGGTTGGGTGTGTGTATTAGACCTAGAGCGTAACTGATCTCTTGCGTCAGAGTTTGAAACAGATACTGCATTTCCGCGGGATTGTCGCTCAGGTGTATGTGCCACGGCTCCGCTCTGTCGACGTGCACCTCAGAGACGAAGTCGCTCTCTCCGGTCGGGTAGAACGCGTGAGCCAGTACCCCGCCGCGACCGTTCAGATCCGCCGAGCACATTCCGCTGAATCGAGAGCCCGCGTATGTGTGAAGACCCTCGCGAAACGATATCAGAATGTCGGGGTTCTGCGAATCGCGCGTGAACGTCAACGACGAATTCGCCGCCCACAGATCGAACGCGGCTCGAGCCGCGTTCAGCATCTGCGTAATGGCCAGGTGGAAGTTCCACCTGAAATGCGTCTTTGGCCATTTGCGCGCGAGCGGGGGGTACGTGCGCTCCGACATGTCCTCGACGCCGCATCGCGGTTTGCGCATCAGATTCAGCGTCTCCTCGTTCAATTCGCCGTTGCCCGGTAGTCGGTAGTATTCCTGGAACAGCTCGACAGCTTGACGGAGATTTCGCTCGGTGTTCCCGGACGGAGACCTCTGTAGATTGTTGTCCAGATATTCATATTTCTGCAGATATCGGGTCGCCGCCTCGGTCTTGTTAGACTCGCAGTTCGCCGCGACGACGACGGTGATCGCGCACAGAGCGACGCGCGCGAGCGACATCGCCGAGAAGGGGGTGGAAACGAGAAGCGACGCGCGTCACGGCCGGAGCGCGATTGACGGAGGTACAGGTATCGAGGAGCGTCATGACGCGGAGTGGGGGGAGATTTTTAGGTCAAGAATCGCTAGACGCGCGACAACGGTGCGAGATGAGACAGGGCGTTGTCGCGCCGGATGAGGAAAGTTGCTTGTTTTTCACGTTTCAGGAAAATCGACATTCGGGAGATGAGTCTATCTCGCGATCAGGAAATCGGCGTCCGGGGAATGAGTGTATTTTTTTCGCAATCGACGTCCAGGGGATGACTCTATTTTCGCGGTCAAGAAATCGACGTCCGAGGGATGACTTTATCTATGATTCGCGTTTCCGTTCGAGATAAATAATTTTTCTCCAACAAAGAAAAAGGGGGTAAGGATATTGCGTTTTTCCTGTTTTGAAGGAAAGAAATGTCCGGAGACAAGATCTATTTTTGTGCTCTTACCGCAGATATCGTCGTTCACGCGGTATATAAAAGCTACGCGTTCGCCAGTCTCCGTTAAAGTTTCTAGTCGACGATGGAACAGTTGAGGGATCTCGTGATGACGTGTCACGCGTTGAGAGTTAACGCAGAGGGTGCGTCGAGCCAAGCGAGAATTATGGCCGAGAGCGCGAAAGGACTTTACCACGCCGTGGAGAACATCACAAACAGTACACCGGCGTCTTTGAGAGTCAGGTTCTTCCTCGACGAGAGGAAAAAAATCTTTCAAAAAATGTGAGTACTTGTTTTTTCCGTTCCTCTATCGCGCGAAACGAGCGATAATCGCGTTTTTTCTTCCAGATATAGCGCAATAAAACTCGTAAAGGACATGCGAAAAGAGCTGATCGACGGGGCATTGACCGACATTCAGACCCTCGAGCGCGAGTCGCGCAAGTTCAGCGCTCTCTTCGGAGACGCGGGATCTTCGCGATCCCGCGGGACCTTCGCGGAACGACGACGACGATGACGACACTGCTAGTACCGAGAAGTGGACAAGAGACGACGACGAGGTCGGTACGGAAAAGCGGGTTAGACGCGACGACGACTTTGGTACAGAAAAGCGGGTTAGACGCGACGACACCGCTGCCAAGTCAATCGTAACGTTGGATTGAACGTACATAATCTGTGTATTAGTAGATCTGTCTATTAATTTCTCTTTCAATTTTTTCAGAGGAGAAATTCGAAATTAAAGTTCACTTTTAGAGTTCGATTTTAATATTCTTTAATTCTCGGAAAGATATGCCCGCTACCGCTAATTCGCTCGAGATTCCGTCGAAGACTGACTAAAGCGCGTTTCGGAGAAACGAGTCGAGGTTCGTTGGAACGCGTGATGACACGCGTGTTTATATATATTGGATAGACAGAGGCGACCGAAAACGGTCAGACAAAGCCAAGACGCGAGGATGTAAATAGAGGCGAATAACAAGCTCATCGCCTGCTCGAACGAAAAATCGATATGAAGGCATCGTCTGAACATTCCGCCCGCCTCGGTATTGAAATTTCAATGCCGAATTATATAAAGAACAATTAGAGAGCGTTAAGCGCGTTGTTTACAATACGTTAAATAAGTTTAGAGGGTAGATGAATACAATGCAATGAATATACGTTGAACGGGTGACACTAGTTGAGAAGCAAGATTAAAATAGAATGATTAATCGGAAACAGGCAGCGGGCACAATTTTACAATTGGTCTTTGTAATGTGGAAGTCGCGGTGCGAACGGTGACGACGCGAATAAGTCCATCCTGTCCGGCGTGCGTCTGTATGACTCGTCCAAGTGGCCACTTGACCGGGGGGTATCGGTCATCTATCAATAGGACTAAAGACCCGATTTTGATTTGTCGAGAAGGGTGCCGCCACTTCGAAATGTCCTGGAGCCTCTGCAAGTATTCCCGAGTCCACCGACGCCAAAATCGTTGAGTGAGCTGCTGAAGAAACTGCCAGCGGGAGAGTCGCGTGGTAATCTCATCCTGCAACGAAGGCTCCGGAATCATGGAAAGAGAACAGCCAATTAAAAAATGCGCGGGAGTGAGCGCTTCGAGATCAGCTGGATCGTCCGATAATGGACACAAAGGACGAGAATTGAGGATGGATTCGATTTGAATTAGAAGAGTGGAGAATTCTTTGTAAGTGAGGATTGAATCACCGATCAAGCGTCGGAGATGGAACTTAACGGATTTTACGGCGGCCTCCCATTTACCATCGAAGTGAGGAGCGGCCGGAGGATTAAAGCGCCACTCAGTTCCGGAGGAGGCCAGAATGTTAGCGATATCGGTGAGCTCGTGAGATGCGGCATCGAATAACCGGCGTAACTCCGCGTCAGCGCCGACAAAGTTCGTGCCACAGTCACTGGTGAGAGAGGCACAGATGCCTCGACGACCTGAGAATCTTTTGTAGGCGGCAAGGAAACCTTGGGTCGAGCAGTCGGTGGCCAGTTCGAGATGGACTGCGGAGGTGGCGAAGCAGACGAACAGGACGAGAAAGCCCTTGTAGGTGCGACCGGAGCGTCCACGCCAGATTCGAAGCAAGAATGGGCCAGCATAGTCAACCCCGGCGTGCAGGAATGGCCTTAATGGCGTGACTCGCTTGGAAGGAAGCTGACCCATGAGCTCTGTTGCAGCGGCGGCGCGGTATCGCGTGCAGCGAACACAACGCCGAACGAAGGAGCTCACCGGAGCGCGGCCACCCAGGATCCAGAATCGTTGCCGAAGAACTGAAAGCATAAGCTGCACTCCACCGTGTAACGTTCGATGGTGAGTGTCGTTAAGAATTAGACGAGTTAGCGAAGAATCTCGCGGCAGTAAAATCGGGTGTTTCGCGTCCGGATCGAGTAGAGAATTGCGAAGACCACCGCCGACGCGTAAAAGTCCTTGATCGTCGACGAAAGGAGCTAATCGAAGTAGAGGGTGAGTCTTCGCAAGAACGGAACCCGTTGTTGCGAGCGTGGAGAGTTCGTTTGCAAAATAGTGTGTTTGAGTCTGTTTTAGCCAGAAGAGTTCGGCGTTACGAATTTCTGGCGGTGTTAATATGCGCGCTTGCGGCGAATCCGAGCGTGTTCGAAAGCGTGAGACGGCGCGAATGAGCCAAGCGGTGACGCGGAGGAGCCGCGAGGATTGCGAATACCGATCGACGAGGTTCCACAACGCGACTTGCGATGGCACCGCGAGAGTGGCTTGAGACGGTCGTTCCTCGAGATCGTAAGTGAGATCGACGGATGGAACGGTCGAAGGCCACAATGTGGGAGGTTGCGGGAGCCAAGGCGGTCCGGTCCACCAAAGATGATGATCGACGAGGGCGGCCGGTGAGATGCCGCGGGACGTGCAATCCGCGGGATTATCGCTCCCAGCGACGTGATGCCAACTCGCCGCGGGCACAAGGTCGTGGATGAGCACGACGCGATTGGCGACGTATTCCTTCCAGCGGCACGGCTCCCCGTTGATCCATGTAAGCGCGACAGTTGAATCCAGCCATATATGAACAGGCGTGTTATCGAGATTGAGCGCGGTCCTAACGGGAGGGATTAACCGGCAAAGGAGAACTGCGGCGTCGAGTTCGAGACGCGGAATTGTAACTTTTTTGAGTGGCGCGACTTTGCTTTTGGCAGCAACGAGCGACACACGCGTAGAACCGAAATTGTCAATCACTCGCACGTAAATCACGGCACCCATCGCGTGTTGAGAAGCGTCGGAGAATCTGTGGAGCTCTATGGATGAAGATGATGACGAGAATCCGAGCCATCGGTGGACAGTGATCGAGACTCTGCTGAGTGCCTCCTCGAATTCTGTCCATCGATGAGCGTAGGTGTCCGGCAGAGGGCTGTCCCACTCCATCCTGAGTTTCCATAACTCCTGCAGAAGAATCTTCAAGGTGACGGTGATGGGCGTCATCCAGCCGAGCGGGTCAAAAACTTGAGCGATTCGTGAGAGCACGACACGTTTCGTGATGACGTTCGGAGATGCGGAGAAGCGCGGTTGTAGCACGAAGACATCTGACTGCGGATTCCATGTTAGTCCGAGTGCACGAGCAAAGGCTTCGGACTGAAACTCGCACGGTGAAGCGTCAGCGTGACGGCGGGTATCGATATCGGCGAGGATTTCGGATTCGTTGGTCGTCCACTTCTGAAGGGTAAAACCGCCCGCCATGAGAAGCTTGTCCACTTGCGTAGCTTTTGTGCGAGCTTGAGGAATGGTGTCGGCTCCAGAGAGTACATCGTCGATGTTTCATCAAAAAGGATGTAAACTGCCTCAGGGAAGCGATGGCCTTCATCGAGTGCGAGTTGTTGTAACGTACTAATCGCGAGGTACGGAGAGCAGGTGAGACCGTAGGTCACGGTATGGAGCTGATAGGCCAAGGGCGGCCCGAGCAGGCTCCACAGAATCAATAGATAGCGTCGATCATCCGGATGCACGAGGATTTGTCTGAACATTTTTTCAATGTCAGCAATGAACACGTACGGGTAACCGCGCCAGCGGAGGATGACGTAAGGAAGGTCCTTTTGCTTCTTTGGGCCTGAATGTAAGCACTGGTTGAGAGAAACCCCGTTCGTAGTTGGACAAGATGCGTCGAAGACTACGCGGAGCTTCGTTGTCGTGCTGTTATCTCGCAGGACGCCGTGATGCGGCAGAAAGTAACCCGAATCCGAGCCCGACTGGGGGATCGAGACGCGTGACATATGATTGAGATCTTCGTACTCGCGTAAAAACTTCAAATAGAGGCTTCCAAATTCGCTATCTGATTCGAATCGGTTTTGCATTTTGCGGAGCCTACGGAGCCGCGTAGGAAGAACCGAGATCGGGTTTCGAACGAAATGGCAGTCTGACCACGTATCGGCCCGAATCGTCGCGCGTATGCGTGGCAAGAAAATGATTCTCGCATTGTTCCTCCTCAGCACTCAGTCGAACGGATTTTGCCGAAGGGACTTCTTCCTGAGTCCAGAATCGATTGAGTAAGTCGTGGAGGTCATGATCGAGAACTCCCTTAAAGATTCGCGTCGACGTTGCGGGACTGCGTTCCTCCGAAGTCCGATGTCCGACAGGACCAGAGAGAATCCACCCGAGACGAGTATCTTGAGCTACTGGCTGTGACGCGGCGCCTTTTCGTATTGACGACCGAAGAAGATGCCCGTAAATGTCCGCACCAAGAACTAAGTCGACTTTACGAGGCGAAGCGAACGTTGGATCCGCAAGCTCTAGATTGCCTATGTGAGTCCATGAGTCCGCCTTGAGCGGAGTCGCGGGTATACGTCCTGTCAGTTGCGACAAGACGTAAGCGAGAACGTCGAACTCGAACGATGGTTCGACGCACGAACGGAGACGGAGCGATACCGCTCCCCGAGTGAAACCGGCGGAACGCGATCCAATGCCAAGAATCGGAATATTGGCTGGCCGGCGAGGAAGACGAAGAGATTGAGCGAGAGATTCTTGCACGAATGACAGCTCCGATCCTTGATCGAGCAGCACACGTGCTAATACGCGGTGACCGTGCTCGGTTACGACGTACACTAGCGCGGTCGCGAGAATTGTTTGAGAGCCACTGTAACTCGGATTACTGCTCATTTGCAGTGAGGTTGCCGTTTGAACTTGCGACGCGGGTGGCGGAGACGCGATAGGAGCGGTGATATTCGCGGGAGTTGCACTAGACGCGTTGTTCGCGATTTGAGCGGAACCGGCTAGATGAATGAGTGTATGGTGGTGTCCGTTGCACATGCGGCAACGCTTCATCGTGCGACATTCACTTAGCCTGTGCGAGCCGAGGCAATTGTAGCATAACCGTTTCGCGTTCACAATTTCGCGACGTTCGGCAACCGACTTTGCAGAAAATCCGGGACACTGTGAAATATAATGTTCTTCGTTGCAAAACGAGCATTTAGCGGTCGAGGTCGTAGCGGCGTTAATACGAGCTGCTTGTTTACCGGGTTTCACCGTCCGCGATTGTTTATCAGCTTGACGAGGCGCGACCATCTCGAGAGCTCGCGTGCGCCCGTCGAGAAAGTCCTCGAGCTCCGAAAATGTCGCGGGCTCGGTGGTGCTTCCTTGGTGTAACTCCCAAGCTTCGCGCGATTCGGGATCCAGTCGTTTTGCGACGAAGTAAACGATGAGATAGTCCCATGATTCGGTTGGAGCACCGAGCGCTTGCAATCCGCCGAGAGCTTCTTTAACGGTCGCGATTAAGTCCTTGAGTTCCTCGGCGGATTTGCGAGTTAACGCTTGTAGTCCGAAAAGCCGATCCAAATAAGAGCTGACAAGGACGCGTTTGTTTTCGTAACGGGCAACCAACACGTCCCACGACCGCACGAAATTGTCGGCTGTAACGGCGAGATTTGAAATTCGGCGAGCTGCTTCCCCGGTTACATGATTTTTGAGATAATGTAACTTTTCGACCGGCGGAATGTCCGGATTTGAGACAATCATCGATGTGAATAAATCGCAAAATGACGGCCACGAATTGTAATCGCTCGAAAACTTAGGCAGCGAGATTTTTGGAAGAGCGCGAGCGATCGAATTACGCGACGATGTAGATGTAGATTGATCGAGCGAGCCATCCGTAATGGACAAAGGTGAGGCGGCTAAGTTTTGACGGAGCGTTAAGAGTTCGTCTTTATTCGCGAAATACACTGTTTCACACGCGTCGTAATAATCCTGAACAAAATACTCGTGCCCCTTCAATTGCTCTGTCTGGGCAATAATTAAGGAGGCGTGAGACGCTTGGAACGTCTTCCTATTTGACTCCAACGAGGTGAGTCGCGTATCAATACTAAGAGGAGTAATTTTCTCCTTACCCAGCTTCTTGAGGTTGTCGACGACGCGGCTTATGCGATGTTTCAGTTCGATCTGCGTCCGAATAACTGCTTCAGGATTTGCCATTTTCTTGACGCGAACGACGCTTCTGTGCTGTCTTGTTGCGAAGAGAATTCGAAGGAACGAATAAGAGAGATGCACTGACTCGAGTTTCGGTGCACTGTGCGAGCGAGAGTCTTCCGGACGTTCGCGCGTATACGACGAAGTCACGAAAAACCAACGCGAGAAACGAAATTTGCGGTGAAACGAGTTTTTTTTGTTTTACGAGAAATCTGTCGATTAAATCCGGCTCGAAGGACCATAAATGTTCAGAGGAGAAATTCGAAATTAAAGTTCACTTTTAGAGTTCGATTTTAATATTCTTTAATTCTCGGAAAGATATGCCCGCTACCGCTAATTCGCTCGAGATTCCGTCGAAGACTGACTAAAGCGCGTTTCGGAGAAACGAGTCGAGGTTCGTTGGAACGCGTGATGACACGCGTGTTTATATACAGGGTGTAACAAAAAGGTCGGGACCCTGGATTATCTCGGAAAGTTGATGTTTTCGGAAGAAATGTTTTATACAAAAGTTGTAGGATACCAAGTTACCCATCATGAGGTAATATTGGTTTGACCTTGAAAGATCTTTGGAAAGTTACATCAGAGTTACATTGAGTTTTTTAAATGGGTACTCCTATTTTTTATTGTAAATTCTTGTAGCCGACGTCGAGAACTTTACAAAACAGTATAAGTAAAGTCCATTTGGCCAAGAACTATTCGAGATATGCGCCGCTAAAATTTAAGTATCGCCGGGCGTTAGCGTTATTTCGAGGTTTAGGGACTTCAAACAACGGTCGGTGACCCAGCCAGCTAAGGCAAGATCGGTCGGTGATTCAGCCAGCTAAGGCAAGATCGGTCGGTGATCCAGCCAGCTAAGGCAAGATCGGTCGGTGATTCAGCGAGCTAATGCAAGATTGGTCGGTGATCCAGCCAGCTAAGGCAAGATCGGAAGGCGAATCCAGCCAGCTAAGGCAAGATCGGTCGGTGATTCAGCCAGTTAAGGCAAAATCGGTCGGTGATCCAGCCAGCTAAAGCAAGATCGGTCGGTGATCCAGTTAGTTAAGGCAAGATCGGTCGGTGATCCAGCCAGCTAAGGCAAGATCGGAAGGTGATCCAGCCAGCTAAGGCAAGATCGGTCGGTGATCCAACCAGCTAAGGCAAGATCGGAAGGTGATCCAGCCAGTCAAGGCAAGATCGGTCGGTGATCCAGCCAGCTAAGCCAAGATCGGAAGGTGATCCAGCCAGCTAAGGCAAGATCGGAAGGTGATCCAGCCAGCTAAGGCAAGATCGGAAGGTGATCCAGCCAGCTAAGGCAAGATCGGTCGGTGATCCAGCCAGCCAAGGCGATTTTATAATAAATGCTCGAATTGCGCACCATTTACGGTCTGACAATGAGCTAATCGATCGTAAAAGTTGGATACGGCATTCCTGATGAATTCGGGATCAATGAGTGCAGCTTCATCAATTATCCTTAGACGAAGTTCCTCTAGATTTCTTGGCTTTGTTGCATACACTCTGCTTTTAAGGTGACCCCACAAAAAGTAGTCAAGCGGTGTTAAATCAGGAGAACGAGGTGGCCACTCAATCTCTCCTCTTCTTCCAATCCATCGATTGGGAAATTCCGCGTTTAAGAAATTTCGCACATTTCTACCATAATGCGGTGCAGCACCGTCTTGCTGAAACCATGTATGAGCAAAGATATCATCACCTACAATCCGTCTGATTGCTGGAAGTATTTCATTCCTCAGCATATCTTCATACTTTGCAACATTCAAATTTCCATCAATGAAAAATGGACCAATCAAAGTATTATTCAATACACCCGCCCAGACGTTCAACTTTTGAGGGTATTGTGTTCGAGCTTCAAGCATCTAGTGAGGATTGCTGTCAGACCAGTATCTGCAGTTATGTCTATTGACGGGACCATTCAATTCAAATGTTGCTTCATCCGAGAAAACTACATTGAAAAGAAAGTTAGGGTCATCGTCAATTATTCTCATCATAAGCTCACAAAATTCCATACGACGATCAAAATCATCTTCGTTCAACTCTTGTACCAGATGAATTTTGTACGGATGAAACTTGATTTTTTTCAAAATTCTTTGCACAGCCATGTGACTAATGTCATGTTGCTGACTTACTTTGCGAGTGCTGCGATGGACATTTTCAACAAACGATTGTGCAACATCCAGTTGTTTTTCTTCACTAGTCGCTGATACTGGTCGTCCTGGAATTTGGCGATTTTTCACGCTACCGATTTCATGAAAGCGTCTGATTGTTCGCTCTACAGTGGATTTCGAAATGGCTGTGTTTTCATCGCGAAAAGTTTCGTTAAAAACCTGTCTAACTTCATTGTAAGATCTTTGACGATCACCCCATCCCCGCATCATGAGAAGAGATATTCTCTTTCGTTCTGAAAGATAAGCCATCGTATAGGTGAAAAAGAACGATTGCGTCGGCGGTGTTTATCTTCGGATCTTTCGGTCCGTTGTTGATCTTATTCGCGGGAAATTACGAAGCTGTGTGAAAGATGAAAACGGTAGCGAGTCGCTCTTGTCCTAACTTCTTCGAAGACTGCTACTCCGGTAAAGATTTATCCGGGGTCAAACAGCGAAACACAGCTTCGTAATTGCCCGCGAAAAAGATCAACAACGGACCGAAAGATCCGAAGATAAACACCGCCGACGCAATCGTTCTTTTTCACCTATACGATGGCTTATCTTTCAGAACGAGAGAGAATATCTCTTCTCATGATGCGGGGATGGGGTGATCGTCAAAGATCTTACAATGAAGTTAGACAGGTTTTTAACGAAACTTTTCGCGATGAAAACACAGCCATTTCGAAATCCACTGTAGAGCGAACGATCAGACGCTTTCATGAAATCGGTAGCGTGAAAAATCGCCAAATTCCAGGACGACCAGTATCAGCGACTAGTGAAGAAAAACAACTGGATGTTGCACAATCGTTTGTTGAAAATGTCCATCGCAGCACTCGCAAAGTAAGTCAGCAACATGACATTAGTCACATGGCTGTGCAAAGAATTTTGAAAAAAATCAAGTTTCATCCGTACAAAATTCATCTGGTACAAGAGTTGAACGAAGATGATTTTGATCGTCGTATGGAATTTTGTGAGCTCATGATGAGAATAATTGACGATGACCCTAACTTTCTTTTCAATGTAGTTTTCTCGGATGAAGCAACATTTGAATTGAATGGTCCCGTCAATAGACATAACTGCAGATACTGGTCTGACAGCAATCCTCACTGGATGCTTGAAGCTCGAACACAATACCCTCAAAAGTTGAACGTCTGGGCGGGTGTATTGAATAATACTTTGATTGGTCCATTTTTCATTGATGGAAATTTGAATGCTGCAAAGTATGAAGATATGCTGAGGAATGAAATACTTCCAGCAATCAGACGGATTGTAGGTGATGATATCTTTGCTCATACATGGTTTCAGCAAGACGGTGCTGCACCGCATTATGGTAGAAATGTGCGAAATTTCTTAAACGCGGAATTTCCCAATCGATGGATTGGAAGAAGAGGAGAGATTGAGTGGCCACCTCGTTCTCCTGATTTAACACCGCTTGACTACTTTTTGTGGGGTCACCTTAAAAGCAGAGTGTATGCAACAAAGCCAAGAAATCTAGAGGAACTTCGTCTAAGGATAATTGATGAAGCTGCACTCATTGATCCCGAATTCATCAGGAATGCCGTATCCAACTTTTACGATCGATTAGCTCATTGTCAGACCGTAAATGGTGCGCAATTCGAGCATTTATTATAAAATCGCCTTGGCTGGCTGGATCACCGACCGATCTTGCCTTAGCTGGCTGGATTACCTTCCGATCTTGCCTTAGCTGGCTGGATCACCTTCCGATCTTGCCTTAGCTGGCTGGATCACCTTCCGATCTTGGCTTAGCTGGCTGGATCACCGACCGATCTTGCCTTGACTGGCTGGATCACCTTCCGATCTTGCCTTAGCTGGTTCGATCACCGACCGATCTTGCCTTAGCTGGCTGGATCACCGACCGATCTTGCCTTAGCTGGCTGGATCACCTTCCGATCTTGGCTTAGCTGGCTGGATCACCGACCGATCTTGCCTTGACTGGCTGGATCACCTTCCGATCTTGCCTTAGCTGGTTGGATCACCGACCGATCTTGCCTTAGCTGGCTGGATCACCGACCGATCTTGCCTTAACTGGCTGGATCACCGACCGATCTTGCCTTAACTGGCTGAATCACCGACCGATCTTGCCTTAGCTGGCTGGATCACCTTCCGATCTTGCCTTAGCTGGCTGGATCACCGACCGATCTTGCCTTAGCTGGCTGGATCACCGACCGATCTTGCCTTAGCTGGCTGGATCACCGACCGATCTTGCCTTGACTGGCTGGATCACCTTCCGATCTTGCCTTAGCTGGCTGGATCACCGACCGATCTTGCCTTAGCTGGCTGGATTACCGACCAATCTTGCCTTAGCTGGCTGAATCACCGACCGATCTTGCCTTAGCTGGCTGGGTCACCGACCGCTGTTTGGAGTCCCTAAACCTCGAAATAACGCTAACGCCCGGCGATACTTAAATTTTAGCGGCGCATATCTCGAATAGTTCTTGGCCAAATGGACTTTACTTGTACTGTTTTGTAAAGTTCTCGACGTCGGCTACAAGAATTTACAATAAAAAATAGGGGTACCCATTTAAAAAACTCAATGTAACTTTGATGTGATTTTCCAAAGATCTTTTAAGGTCAAACCAATATCACCTCATGATGGGTAACTTGGTATCCTACAACTTTTGTATAAAACATTTCTTCCGAAAACATCAACTTTCCGAGATAATCCAGGGTCCCGACCTTTTTGTTACACCCTGTATATTGGATAGACAGAGGCGACCGAAAACGGTCAGACAAAGCCAAGACGCGAGGATGTAAATAGAGGCGAATAACAAGCTCATCGCCTGCTCGAACGAAAAATCGATATGAAGGCATCGTCTGAACACAATTTACATATTAAAAATAATAATATCGCAATTGTTTATCTATTTCTCGACTCCCTCCTTCCCTCCCTGTATGCATATTAGTCACGCTCGCGATATCGCGTCGCGCGCCTCTCTCGTGGTGGCGTCGTTCGCGCACCGAAATGAAATAAATCCCGATACATCGTTGTCACTCTGCGCCGTGTATCCTTACTTGGCTGTAGCTAATAATTATAAATAGATATAAATAGATATAAATAATAATAATAATAAATATAAATAAAGATATAAATATATAAATTAATAAATCATAAATAAATATAAATTAATAAATAAATAATAAATAGATAAATAAATGTGCGACGTATTCTCGATCCTAGTCGCACCGCGTACCCTCTCTTTCCTCTCGCGTACATTGCGCGCGTCTTATCGCTATTACCTCTCTCTTCGTTGCACCGCGTAACCTCTCTCTCGCGTACGTCGCGCTCGTCTTATCGTTTCCTCTCGCGTCTATCGAAATCGGCGTCCATTGACTCGACCGTCGCCTCGACGTCCTCGAGAATCTCCCTCAGCCATCTCTTCTTCTCCGAGCCTTTCACGTACACGATCGTCGAATCGTCTCGCTTCAGCCCGTCGCGGTCGTCCACGATGCGTCGGACGATCGCCTTTCCGCGTTTATACTCCACGTCCCCGTCCTCCCATCTCAAGCCGTGATGATTCGTCGTCAGCCAGCACGCCCGCGACTTTTCCGCCCTCGTCAAAAGATCCCATTCTAGCGGGGCGCAAAACACGTGATGACTCAGCTCTTTTCCACTCTTAAGCACTGCCACCTCCTTGACCGTGAATTTATCGCGGACGACGAACCCCTGCAGATCCATGAAGATGGGTGCGCCGGACATGAATGGGGAAGCGCGCGCTCTCTCTCTTTCTCGTTTCAACAATCCAATTCCGCTCCACAGACGTCCTCCCCGCGCGGCATTCGCGCGCGACACGCGCTGCAATCCTTGATGAGCGGCGGTGGGCCGTCCACGTGCGATTGCGCCCACGGAGGGTTGTGATGCTCCAGACACGAACGATAGGCATGGGGATGCAACTCGTAGGAGAAGGGGAGAAACATCATGGCGGCACTTCCTAACAAAAGCGGGGGTAATGCGCGCGCATATCGTGAGCCGAAGCAAGCCGAACGTCGATCGGGCATGGTCGGCGTCGGAGACTCGGACACGAAAAGTGAAAATGAAACTGCCTGCCATATTAAATTTCGGTGGTGCCTCGTGGCACAGAACATGGTATACGCCTAACGAACAACGCTACATGTCAGAAGACCTTCCACACCATAACCGACTTGAGTGTGCACAAGAAGCATCACGATCCCGACAAGAAGTTTGATTAAGAAGTGTGCGATCGCGAGTTCAACAGGCTGAACAATCTACAGAGACACATGCTGGTACATCAACATCAAGTACGTATAAGTATTTCACTCGGACTATCTTTTATTTTTCTCAATTCTTAGAATCATATTTTCTCTTTAGTTGTTACACTTTGCTTTCTTTTTTGATTTTGCCTTATCTCTTTTTTATAATTGCATTCTTTTTGCTGCCAATTTAATTATATATATATATATATATATATATATTTGTGTATATATATTTGTGAATCTATCTTTTAAGTGTGTAAATCTAATTGTATTGTTTAATTTGTCAGACTGCTGCTACCGAAGGCAATACCGAAAAGGCCCTAAAAGGAAGTAATAAGACCAGTCTAGCGAAACACGAGGAGTCGCACATGCCTGACGAACAACGCAAGTATACGTGCGATACATGTCAGAAGACCTTCCACTACATAACCGACTTCAGTATGCACAAGAAGCATCACAGATGAGCGAGAAGAAACGGTAATGTTAATGTTGTCGTAGAGAATAGTATGTAATATTCTGTGATATGTAATGTAAACACTGATGCCTCTCAAGCTCTTTCTTACGTGTCGGGTTATCTTTTAAAAAGGCTACAACTTCCTGACGAAAATTGTTCAAAATGTAAAATTGATTTGTTTTGTACACAACAAGAACAACATCATCTGTACACGGTTTTTAAAGAATATTCAGACAAAGATTCGTTAACGTATCCAAGTAATAAGGTGATTACGTTCATACAAAACGTACACAATAGATTATTTCACTTTTGCGATGAAAATGGACATAAGTCAAACTTAGAATCAGCTTTTAAAAAAGTATTTTTTAATAACTACAGCAGTGATTTCTGTAGCAATCATCGATGTGATGATAAATTGGTCAAAATTAGTTTAGCGTTTTTAATACATAAGTATGTTAAATATAAGAAAAAACCGGTACAGGTAACTTCAGGCCATTACGAAAAAACCAAGCAATTTAAATCATTGTGATTTAATTGCATTTTCTGCTTATTTGCATTTTTAGTTTCTCTTTGATATATTTGGTTTTCGAACTCTTTAATTGTACGGTTTTTTCTTTTTCCCACTTATTATAGAATCGTATATTCTGTTATGTGTTCTATTATTATAGACTTTATTTGAAATCAAAATGTATTTTATGTTACACACTTTGACATAAAAATGTATTTTATGTTAAACTTTGAAATTAAAATGTAATTCTATGTTACACACTTTGAAATAGAAATGTATTTCATGTTATAAATTAAAATTTTTAAATAAAAATGTATTTCAATTTATATGTAATTAATTTGTTCTTTATTGCGCATTCCCTCATTTTATGACGAAAATAACATATATTACTTATTAACATATATTCTATATTATTTACGGCTCATATAAACTGTGTTCCGATATACACTGCCAGTATTGAAAATCTATAGTTTACGTATAACGTAAATTATAGATTTTCAGTACTGGCAGTGTATTCGGAACACAGCTAGTAGCACAGCTAGTAGCTATAGATATAGAATGTAGTACAGTTCCTAACCGTTTGGAGCGCGTCGATCGCGCGGCGGCGTTTCGTGTTTCCACTGGTTACAAAGGAAGTTGCGCTTCTCTTAGTATATGTTCTGTGACGATAGGTTCTCACCTCGGAGTCATACCTCAGGTGATCGGGCAATCTTTCCCACATTCGCTCGACGTAGTCCGGAAATTCGCGCAGCAGAACTCTACGCAAACGTCCACGGTGCCGCTCTTCGTCGACTCGTTCTGACGCGAGAAATCGATCACCGCGAACGGATTCTTCGCAAAGTCGCGCGGCGTTAGAAACGCACCGTCGCGCTCGCATCCGTAATACGATTTTCTAAATTTCACGTACATGTTGTACAGCACGGCAACTCTCTTCTTATAGAAAACCAAATTCATGTCGTCGTAGGGATAAAATTACCGCTGTCGAACTCGGAGGCGCGTTTCACCGGATTGTTGTGCCTTTCGGTCTGCAGCGCGAAAATGACGTATCGCAGTTTCTCCAACTGCGTCGCCGCTTTTACGGCCCACGAATGTTTGTTGGTGTTCGGCAGCAGAGGATACTCTAACAGATCCCACGAGCGAAAACCCATGCTCAGATATCGTCCGCTCTCCAGTGTTTGCAAAAGGGACAATTTATTCACGTCGTTCAGCATCACGTGCGGCATTTGCCACTGTATCTTCGGCAGAGTGATCCTAGGATCCTTGTGAAGGTTTGTTACGATGGAATTGGCGTCGCTTCGCGAACGTATAAGAAAGAGCTCTTGTCGCGCGTTTATCACCACGCGTTTGTAATCCTCGCAGAAACCCAGAAGCGTGTTAAGGGGAACGCAAAAGTTGAAATCGCCGAACTTGATCTCGGGATCGTCGCTGCTCTATCCCGCGTTCCACAGTCTCTTGCTCCTCTCGGCGGTCAGCGACGCGAGACTCTTCATCGTGCTGGTCACTCCGACGTTTCTGTTGCTGTCGATCTCCACGCCGTTGAGCTCGTACCTGATCTCGTCGAACATAAACGCCACGCAATTGTTGCCCAGACTCGTGTCGTTTTCTGGAAGATCGTCGGTGAGCGTTCCCTCGACGTAGAGAAAACTCTCGCAGGGTAGCGTGTACAGATCTTGCTGCTGTATCGGTATTCGTATCTCGACGCTGTGCCCGAGCGTGGTGTTGACGTACGGATTGTACGTGTGAGTCTCGATCTTAACGATGCGATCGTTGAAGATCGGCTCACCCCCGATACTCAGAATTTCGGCCATGGCCGTTTCTCACGGCGAAACCCAGAGATCGCAGAAAAACGACGTTCTCGGCGCTTAGTCCGTTCTTCCTTCCTTTCGCTTCGCACGCTCTTCTTGCGGGTGCGACGGCGGATGCGCTCTTCCGGTCTCTCACCGATGACTCGTTCAGAACGAGCATTTCTCACTCGCACTCATATCACTCAGTATCTTCTGCGCCGCACGTGCAACCGAACCGTTATCTCTTCCCCGCGAAAATCGATCAATTGACCGATCTGATTCACGACGCGCACCGTTATATCGGTGATGCTCCGCGCGATGACCGGAAGATAAATAATCTGCGTCGGAGTCTCCGACAGCTTATATCCCGGCGGAACGTTCGGCGCGAATTCGTGCACGGTGTGCACCGGTACACCGTCGCTGTAAGCTCCCGCGGTAACGTTGCACTCCTCGCGAATGACGTTCACGCGCATGATGTTCACCGGTCTGTCGGACGCGTACCATTTTTTCGGTTCTAGCGTGCGAAGCGCCGAGAAACCCAGCAGAGCCAATGTTGTTCGGTTTGATAAAATTGACTCTGTAGGCGCACCTGATCTCGCTTCTCATGGTACTCTCGTTAGCCTGGAGAATTATCGAGCGTTCGCCCTCTTTGTCGTCGTCATCGTCGTCGACGTATATGTAATCGCCCTCGGCGTGCTCGGAGCTGCCGCGTCTGCGAAGAATAGCCGATCGCAGATACCTTTCTATAGCGCGCAGTTCGTAAGATCCCTCGGAAATAACGATCGCAAGATCCTCGGTGTCGAAGTAAAACGTATTGTTAGTAGAGTCGATGTTCGGTATCGTGTTGTGCGTCTCGAAATTCGCGAGACCTATCTTGTATTCGCCGTCGTTCAGATCCAGGGCGGGAAAGTAGCTCGACGTGAGAACGCTGTTCTTCCCGGTCAACGTGAGAGTCAGCGACATGACTGGGGATGACTCAAAGACGCTTCCAATCAATCTCTCGCAGAAATCGCAGACACAACTGACCGCAGATCGAACCTCTGATACGACCGATGATTGTACGCGACGCTCGCGTCACGTCCGTGATATCGCTCGAGTTCCATCGGGGGTCGAAGATTTCCGAAAGCGTCGAAGTAGATCGCGCTGTTTCCCTTCTTCGCGTAAGCGACCCAGTGCGTACCCGGGCCCACCGCGTCGTCGAGATTCACGATTCCGCTCCTGAAATGAGGTATTCGCGAACGACGCGCGATCCGATTCAACTGCTCGTCCGTCGTGGCACCGGACGCCGACAGATCGAGCGTCACTGGCGTCTCTTTCCGCGAGATTTTTTTTTACTCCTTCTCGCTCTTCTGGTCGTCGCGCCGCTACCGCGTTTGTACGGCGCGAGATACAGCCCACGACCCTCCATCGCGCGATTGTGACACGACAGCTCCTCGAGCTGACGTCTGGCGACCTTGCCGTCGTTTACGGCCTTGGCCACGCTAGCCGCTCCACCGATCAAAGATCCGAGCGCCCCCAACATCGGCAGAAGGGGCAAGAAACCCCCGCGTTTCACCGCCGGAAGAACTCTCTTCCTCGTCGTCGTTCTTCTCTTCTTCCTCATACCCATACCTAGCTTCGTCTTTGCTTTCATAGCAGCCCATACGGCGGCCGCGGCGGCTCTCTCGCCGAGGGTCGCGTCGCTCGCCGAGACACGCTCGTGCGCTCTCTCAGCGAGCGCTCGATCGGCGAGGTCGTTGTTTTGAGAGTAAGCGATGTCATGCTCGCGACACGCCGCGTCAAACGGATTGACGCCTCGATCGCCGCGCGCCAGTCGTTTCGCGAGACGAGCACCGGGCCCGCAGAACTGATAGCCGGGAATGTGCAGCTCGAAGGGGAGCGCGTTTATCGCCCTGTTCAACAGTCCGCCGCCGACGCTCCGCGTCGCATATGATATTCGCCGCGCAATCGCTGGACGATCTTGCGCTTGTCCGTCGGTAAGAGAGACATCGCGATCACTGCGCGAACGATCGGTCGTTCGCGCGTATAAACAAAACGAGCGCGCACGCGCGCGATACGCGACAGATGCGATTCGTGAGACAATCGACGACGATAGGCGTGCCTAATCTCGATCGCAAGACGCGACTGAGGTCGGGTCTAGCGGTCAGAAAGACGCGCCGACACGGCCCTTTGCTGCCGAACGCGATACGTTGCGTCATCTGTGGCCCCTCCAACTGCGGTAAGACGAACGTCCTGATAAGTCTGTTGGAAAGCCCGAACGGCCTGCGTTTCGAGAACGTATACGTGTACTCGAAATCTCTGCATCAACCGAAGTATTGATACCTCGAGAGACTGCTCGAATCGATGTACGAGATCGGTTATCACGCGTTCTCCAACTATCGGGACGTCTTGCCGCCGAGCGAGGCGCTCTCCGATTCGATATTCGCTTTCGACGACGTGGCCTGCGACAGGCAAGACGCGATCAGGGAGTACTTCGCGATGGGTCGACACTCGAACATCGATTGTTTCCATCTCTGTCAGACGTACGCTAAGATACCGAAGCACCTGATACGCGACAACGCTAACATGCTGATTCTCTTCAGACAGGACGGCACCAATCTGAGGCACGTGTACGACGATCACGTGAACCCCGACATGCCGTTCGAGGATTTCTGCGCGCTGCGTCGCGAGTGTTGGCGACGCAGGCACGGCTTCGCGGTGATAGACAAGGACAGCGTGCTGCAAAACGGCAGATACAGACGAGGATTCAACGACTTCGCCGTGCTGTAGATAGATCAGTCGGGAACGATAAGCGGCGCGAAGATAACCTTGAAGAACGCCGCCGAGCGGGAGAGAACCGCGAGAGAGATCGCCAAGACGCGCGCCTCGATTCGCAGAAAATACAGAGCGTTGAAAACCGGCAAGATAGAGAGCGAAATCGCTCTCGAGAGGCAGTTCAAGCCGATCGCCGATCCGCTGAAGCAGATCGCCGAACGCGGAGGCGAGCCCGAGGACAACGGCATCGTCGTTAAGAAGAAGCGCGAGGAGAGCGACGACGACGACGATGGAGAAATCGCGCGGGAAACGAAACCTAAGAAGAAACGATCGGGCGCCGCGTCGGACATGCTCGCGATTCGCTCCACGCCTCTGGAACCGTGGAGGTTGTCGAGCGTCGCGTCGAGCACGCTCGCGATTCAATCCAGCACGCCTCTGAAACCGCGGAAGTTGTCGCTGAGGGAGGAGGACGTCTTCCAGTCGCCGCAGCCTTTTCTCGAAAAGTCCATCAGAGAGGCTCTGCAAACGCCGGAGGGTCGCGAGAATCTACGGAGGAGTCAATTAGGCCCCTTGGGGAAGAAATACGTGGACGCTCTTTTCTTCGGCGGGGACACGATCAATCACGTTTACGGCGTGTACGTCGCGAACGACGGCCCGATGCTCGGCGACAAACGGTTCGAAATGCTCGCGGACGATTCCGTAATCGTGGACGGGGTGACGTACAAGGGCACGCCCGGCTTGTACGAATTGATCTTTAAGAGACTCCCCGATGATGCAATCTACACCAAGGATGACCTGCACAAATATAGAAGTCTACTGTTGGCGACGAACGCTCATAAACGCGGTTATAAAGCTGAGAATCCTATAAAGGGTAGCAAGTGGCACAAATACAAGAATATCATCGCTCCGCTCCTGCCTCGCGAAAGACTCGGCAGCGCTAGAAAAGGCGCCGGCGTGGCCAACCTACCTTCGACCATGAGATCGAATCGCAACAAGATAGATTACGTTCACTGGGACAACCCAAACGAACTCGTGGGTCGTCTTCGACTGCTCGACGCCTTTCGTCGATAATCGAAGAGCTTCGAGGGGCCGGGCTGATTATAAATTGAACCGTCGCGACGATCACGACGGCAGTGCGACAATGTCGGTGAACAAGTTCGGAATGTCTCTGGAGAGACGCGGCGACGATGGCGGACCCGCGACGTAAAGATTGCGATCCTCGATCGAATCCTTGCGAAGCGCAAGATACAACACGTGGGCGCGCCGGAGTGGGACGCCGACGCGACAAACAAGGGGAGCGTCCCGTTTGACCACGTTAATATTGACCACGGTCCCGATTGACCACGTTGATATTGATCACGTTGTAATTGACCACGTTGCGATTGACCACGTTGCGATTGACCACGGTCCCGATTGACCACGGTCCCGATTGACCACCGTCCCGATTGACCACGGTCCCGATTGACCACCGTCCCTATTGACCACGGTCCCGATTAACCACCGTCCCGATTGACCACGGTCCCGATTGACCACGGTCTCGATTGACCACCATCCCGATTAAACACCGTCCCGATTGACCACAGTCCCGATTGATCACAGTCCCGATTGACCACGGTCCCTATTGACCACGTTGAGATTGTCCACGTTGAGATTGACCACGTTGAGATTGACTACATTGCGTTCGACCACGTTAATATTTACCACGTTGCGATTGACCACGGTCCCGATTGACCACGGTCCCGATTGACCACCGTCCCGATTAACCACAATCCCGATTGACCACCAACCCTATTGACCACGGTCCCGATCGACCACGGTCCCGATCGACCACGGTCCCGATCGACCACGGTCCCGATCGGCCACCGTCCTGATTGACCACCGTCCCGATTGACCACCGTCCCGATTGCCCACGGTCCCGATTGACCACCGTCCCGATCGACCACCGTCCCGATATACCACGGTCCCGATTGACCACGGTCCCGATTGACCACCGTCCCGATCGACCACGGTCCCGATCGACCACGGTCCCGATCGACCACGGTCCCGATCGACCACCGTCCCGATCGACTACCGTCCCGACCGACCACCGTCCCAATATACCACGGTCCCGATTGATCACGGTCCCGATTGATGACGGTCCCGATTGACCACGGTCCCGATTGACCACGGTCCCGATTGACCACCGTCCCGATTGACCACGGTCCTGATTGACCACCGTCCCGATCGACCACCGTCCCGATATACCACGGTCCCGATTTACCACGGTCCCGATTGACCACCGTCCCGATTGACCACGATTGAGCACAAGAAATAGATTGTAAAGAAAAATAAATTTTGACAATTTGCGTGGTTGTTTGAATGTGTAAAAACTATAACTATAACTTATTATGTATGCACAACCACTGAGGTATATAATATCTCAGTATTTATACAACACAATGATTTTACGAATGGTTAGGAAATCTGTCATAACAACTTCGTGGAAAAAAAATGTATGTTAACTGCTATCAAGGAAGTATATCTCTACTTTTTGTTGGTACTTTGCTGCTCAATAATAATTAGTAATTATATTATATCATTCTGCATCTTTACCTTGCACATCATTGATATGACAGATTTCCTAATCTCTCGCAATATCACGTTAAACATACATAATAAGTAAGTATGTTATTATATTTTCAAACTGGACTGCAAATTCTCCAAATTCATGTTCTCAGACCAAGTGTCATTCCACATATAAAAGATATAGAGTATTGTAATCGGAAGGTAACGAATATCAGAAAAAGTATAATTGAGTACCTTCGTCAGGATTTATGTAAGTATCCTGTATTTAAACTTTTTACGAATGCACACAATTGCCTGTCATTCCTAGCAATTATATATACTAATAAATAATAACTTTTTCTTATTTACAGTGATACATCAAATTTCTATATTTTTATTAAAAGTAGCGTAGTAATTTGTGCAATCTATTTCTATTAATGCTGAAATAAAAAAAATTATTAACAAAACAAGTTGCTAATGTCAAAACATTAAAATTATTAGCTGTCTCATAAACTGTGATAAGGTATGTATATTCATGAGATTTAATAACATTTTTATTATAATTACTCTGCAAAATAAATTCTGAATATTATGCTATTGATTAACTTTACTAAATGTTCATTTTTCAGATAGAAAAGAAACTGAGAACAACATATAACATGCATCTGTAGCACTTTTTTCAGAAGGAACTTGTCATCAACCATCAAGAAAGAATTCATCAACAAAGCACGAGAATCTTTTAAGCAGGAGTTTATTATTACTGTCTCTGCTATTAGAATCTTGTGAAATGTTATGAAAACATCAACATCCATTTGTTTATTTCTTGGACTTTTGGAAGATCTGTCTTTAGTTATCCAAGCATGCCATGATTATTATAAGCACTGAATATGAAATATCATCTAATAAGTTACGTACAAAAGGCAACAGTATATTATATATGTATATGTCATATAGAATTAAAAAATTTTACAGCATAATATCTTTACTTGTGTATATGTATATACGTTTTTTTTAATAAAAATATTATAATAGTAAATGTCAGATATTAATTGTCAACATATTATTAAGATTTTATTTAGATATCCTTTCATATACATAACAATTATGTGCATGTCAAAGATGCTGAATAGTATAATATAATTGTTAATTATTGAGCGGTAACAAAGTACCAACAAAGAAACAGAAATATATTTGTTTGCAGAACTGTTTTCTGTGAAAATGTTACTGTCATGATATTTTCATAAGAAATGTGTATGCATGTAAGTGAGAATATTATGTATAGTGCGGCTTTTAATTCTGATATGTACATATATAATATGCTGCTGCTTCTTGTGCGTGACGGTACGTACTACATTTCATTTACCGTCAAGCATAAAAAGCAGCAGCATATTATATATGTACTGTGACGTGGCAGCTCCGCTGCACGTTGCAGCGTCCCCGCCGCCGCCACGGGGCGCGGAATTGTGCCCGGGGGCGAGCCGGAAGAGCAGCGCGAAATCTCCAGGGGGCCTCGTCGTTAACTGATAGCGTATTAATTATCTTTTTTTTTTGTTTATTTTATTCTGTAATCGCGGCACCTCGCCGGAATCCACCGGCGAAAGCATCATCGGCAGCGATCTTGCGGGCATCAGGGAAGAGGAGCAGTGCGAGGGACGAAGGACGCTCCGGACTTCAACAGTGCGGAGAAGCGGGATTATCGCGGGCCACGCACAAGGGAGCGCGGAAGAAGACTTTGACCGCGTGATCCCGGCGTGAAAACGGGAGCAGTCCCGGCGCTCTGGATGCGGGAGGGCGGAACGACCCCGCCACGACTGCGTTACGCCGTGAGGCGGCGTAATCGCGAAAACGGCTACGACTCCGACCTGGAGGTCACGGGGAGGGACGTCCCCGCGGCGGAGATGCCGTGAGGCGAACCGGGGCGTCCGGCCCGCTTTCATCGAGCGCCCCATCGATTAAGTATCGCGGAGTCGCGAGGCACCCCGCAACGGATCACGCGAGATTACGTTACGCGAATTGTCGCGGCGTACTTGCGGGATCGATCCCGATTGGCCCGCGCTATCGCGCCACCGACGTACGCACCCCCGGGGTGGGGCGCGTCGTCGATCCGCAATCGAGCGACCGAAGGGACGATCTCTTTCGATTCGCCCTCTCGACGAGTCAACACGCGTGTTTCTGTGCTCTTCGTGCGATAATTGCCGTGACCAGGATCTGAGTGTGTGAGGCCAGCGGTCCGGTCCGAGCAGGTGCCCCGGGGAAGCGGCGACGTCGAGGAGACCGAGTCAAATACCGGTGAGGTTGCCCGAATTATTGTTTGTGTCCAGCCACGGGAAAGCCGTCGGGTCGCGTTCGCGTTTCGTTGCCGACTCGCGTGTTTAGTGAATTTGGTGTTAGCTCGCCGTGCACGGCGTAGCATATTGGTGATTTCGCGGTAGCGATCGGCATCGAGCGCGGAGGGCCCCCTTGGCGATCGCGCGAGCCTTGTGTGTGCGGGATTAGGGCATCGCGGATTCGCGTCGCGGAACGACCCCCTTGGAGATCGTGATCGCGGGCGTGTGCGGCGACCTTCGGCGGGGCCGAAGGGCGAGATATCGCGTTCGCGCGGACGGCATACGGGAATGGCCGCGTATTAGATTCGTGTATGGTGTACGTCCTCGGGTTCGCGTTGAGTGTGGCGTAAATTCGTGTCTGCTCGCGTACCGGGTGAAGTCCGGCGTTTTGACGACCGACTTTGAGTGCGCGTTGAGTGTGGCGTAAACTCGTATCTGCTCGCGTTCCGTTAGAGTTCGACCCATTTTGGCGTTTTTGATTGCGTAGTGCCGTCCCGAGTCGTACCCGCGTTCGCGCTCGCGCCTCCGCCGCCGCGCCCCAGCGTGCGAGTCACGTCGCGCCCGCATACCGCGTGTTTTGGCATGTTGTTCGCTGCGTATTATTTCCGTGCCGCGTTCCTGGGTCTTGTTAGCTGCGCCGCTCGGGATCTATCATTTCCGATATCCTCTGGAGATATTATTCGCGACACTAACCCATCGTATTACTTGCGATATCGTTTCGCGATATTATATTGCGTTATTCGTCGCGATATTTTCTCGCGTTATTATTTGTTATTATTTTACGGTTATTAGTCGCGATATTATTTCGCGTTATTATTTGTGCTCTTATTTTGCGTTATTAGTCGCGATATTATTTTGCGTTACTTATTTGTGTTATTATTTTGCGTTAGTAGTCGCGATATTATTTCGCGTTATAGTCTGTGATATTCTTTTACGCGATTAATCGCTAGGATTCAGCGTTATTAATTGCGATACTATTTTGAGTAATCGTTAGAGATATTCGTTGCGTTACGATTTGCGATAATATTCGTCGTTATTATTCGTAATCGGATCTCGCGTTATTAGATGTAATTATTTGTTGCTACTGTTTGCGATCGTACTTCGCGATCTTCTTTCGCGTTATTATTTGCGATCTTTCTTCGCGTTATTATTTGGGCTATTCTTTCGCGTTACTATTTGTATCGTTTGCCTAGTTTCTTGCATTCCTCGCTGCCGTGTATTTGTTTGGCGCTATTGTTCGCGCTCGATATTCTCGTGTATCAGAATCGCGTCCGAATAGTATCTCGCGTTCCTTGGATTATTTCTGATATTATTGTGTTATTCTTTGCGATATTACTTCGTATTATTATGTGCGATCTTAATTGCGATGTTTATTAATTGCGATATTACCGATATTATGTTTGCGTTGTTCGCTGCCGCGTATTAGTTTGCGTTATTACTCGCGTTTGATATTTTGTATTAGATTCGCGTCCGGATATTATTCATTGGCATTTTCTGAGTCGGAATATTAATATTGCGTTACCCTGATTTATTCGTTGCGTTATTTTGACTGCCGTTCGCGTTATCCGGAATCTTTTCTCGTGTTATTGTTAAGTTACGAGATATTTTGCTGATTTGCGTGCTCTATTGCGCCCGTTAGTGGCGTCGCGCGTGCGACGAGCTTACGCCGAAACGGCGTAAAAACCACTGACGACAGAACAGGACAAAGTAGACCGGAGTGGGTCTCCGAGTCTAATGGATAGATTTATTGCGATCCCAGCGTGATTATCTGTTTCCTGGGCGAGTTGTAATCTCGCAATATTACGTCGTCGCGCTCCGTTTGGGCGCCCGCAGAAATTATATTTGATCGTCGACCTTTGTGGCTTTATTGTTTATAATATTTACAGAATTACGCTTTGATTGTGAGAGATATCGCAAATGTTATTTGGATCTCACTGTTTAGTCTTTTTTTTGGTTTGTTCCGCAACGATCCCGAGAACATTCTAATTTAGTCAATCAATACTTTAATAAATTTCAAGATATTTTCCGTTTGATTTTACGCTACTCGTGTCGCGCATTACTCGCGTTTCGAGCTTGTCTCAATTAATATTCGCGTGTGTTATTACTCCGCTTCATTATTCATCGTTTCTTTCTTTAGCTTTTGTAAACGAACTTGATTACAGTTCGATAGGCGGGGGCGATTGCCTCACTCAACATTGTTACTATTCCACGGATCAATTTAACCATTATTATTAAAGTTACTATCATTGAACCACCGCTTTCACCATTTCAATTACCAGATACTAGCAATAAACGATCAACTATTTTTATCATATTCTACTGTGTGACTAATTATTCGGCCGTCATCTCGTTGTCCTCTTACGCTGCCCTGCCTTGCCCCGCCCCTCTGCCGTTAGGTCGAGCTGGTCGGCCTTCGCACGAATAATCAAGTTGGAGCTTTCGTGAATCATTACTTGCGTTTTGACGAATTTTGCGAATCGAAGCATTTGAGTTGTCGTGACAAATACTTAGAGAATCGTTGTATTTAGTGGACGCGATCTGCCGCGTCTGGCGCCCAATAGTCTATATCGCGAGTCAAGAGATTTCGTGCGAGGGACCAATTTGAGAGGCCTGACACCTGACTCTCTACCGCCCCCTTTTGATCCGGCTTGCGCCCGCGTGCAAAAAGCCGTGACAGTACATATCAGAATTACAATAAACATAACTAAACATAATATTCTTACTGACATGCATAGACGTTTCTTAGGAAAATATCCTAATGGTAACAATTTCATAGAAAGAAAGTGTATTAACAGTTCCGCAAACAAGTATTTCTAGTCGTATATTTGTTTTTTTTTTTTTTGTTGGTTCTTTATCACCCCTCAATAATTAATAATTATATTATACCGCATCTTTGACATGCACATAATTGTTATGTATATAAAAGTATCTCTTGCATTCTTGCATATCTATATATAAAAATCTTAATAATGTTATGAAATTTAATATCTGACATTTACTATTAGAATATTTTTATAAAAAAGAAACGTATATACATATACACAAGCAAAGATATTATGCAGTTAAACTTTTTAATTCTATATGACATATACATATATAATATACTGTTGCCTTTTGTACGTAACTTGTTAGATGATATTTCATATTCAGTGCTTATAATAATCATGGCAGTGTATAGACATGCTTGGATAACTAAAGACAGATTTTCCAAAAGTCCAAGAAATAAACAAATGGATGTTGATGTTTTCATAACATTTCACAAGATTCTAATAGCAGAGACAGTAATAATAAACTCCTGCTTAAAAGAATCTCTTGCTTTGTTGATGAATTCTTTTTTTGGTGGTTGATGACAAGCCTCTTCTGCAAACTGCTACAGATGCATGGAATGTGTCGTTCTAAGTTCTTTTCTATCTGAAATAGACATTTAATAAAGTGAATCGTTAGCATAATATATAGAATTTCTTATGCAGAAGAAATTTAATAAAAATGTTATCAAGTAACACAGTTTATGAAGCAGATAGTAATCTTAAGAATTCCACATCAGCTTGTATTGTAAATTATTTCTTTTGCAACATTAATAGAGGTATTGCACAAATCACCATGCTACTTGTAACAAAGATGTAGAAATCTAATGTATCACTGAAAATGAGAAAGATTTATTATTTATTGGTATACTGCTAGGAATGACACGTAACTGTATTCTTGTCTTAGAGATATATTTAAATATGGGATACTTACAGAAATAATGACAAATATAACCAATTTAACTTTCTATAATGTTTCACTTTCTGATCACAGTATTCTATATCTCTTATGTATACAATGACACTTTGTCAGGAAGAATACATTTGAAGAATTTGCAGTCGTTTGAATGTGCAAAAATTATAACTATAAATGTATGTACAACCACTGAGATATAAGTAATATCTCAGTATTTACAACACAATTTTACGAGAGGTTAGGAAATCTGTCATAACAACTTCGTGAAAAAAATGTATGTTACCTGTTATCAAGGAAGTATATCTCTACTTTTTGTTGGTACTTTGCTGCCCAATAATAATTAATAATTATATTGTATCATTCTGCATCTTTACCTTGCACATCATTGTTATGACAGATTTCCTAACCTCTCGTAACATCACATTGTACATACATAATAAGTTATTATAGTTTTTACACATTCAAATTGACTACAATTTCTCCAAATCCTTTTTTTTTAGACGACGTGTCGTTTCACATATAAAAGATATAGAGTACTGTAATCGGAAGTGTTGGGGTACATCTAGAGATTGTACACGTTTCCAATAACACACTATTTATTATATAAAAAAAAATGAGATTACAGAAATACTCTTGCTCGCTAGACCGTTCGTATTGGTATCTAACTGCGATCTAACTTTACGTGACAATATCGCGCGCTTTGCCGCGCGTTACCAGGCGCGTGTAGCGCCGCCTGCAACCATGCTCTATCTATCGGTCGCGCCACCGCTCACTCCATTGCGCCATCGCACCGACCCGGATCTAGGGAACAAATCGCGCGCGCCGTTTGAACTACCTAACTCGCTTCCGACATGCCGCCTACCAAATTAGGCACGCTAATTTCTTCATCGCTGTTTGAAGATACAGGAAATTTACACACCTTAGCTATCGCACGCTTGAAATGTCCATTCTCAGTTCGGATCGTGACCACACGCACTAAACCATCATGGCCCGGATGTAACTCTATAACGCGGCCGAGTTTCCATTTCAACGGAGGAAGATTCTCGTCGCGAAGAACTACTAAATCTCCTATCTTTAAGTTTGCCTGCTCCCTTTTCCATTTAGTTCGACCTTGTAGATCAGCGACATACTCTGCCGCCCGTCGTTTCCAGAATTCTTGCTGAACTCGCTGTACTAGACGCCAACGGTCTAATCTATTGATCTGAATATCCGTCACATCCGCATCCGGAAGCCCAGTCATCGAATCTCCCACCAGAAAATGCGCAGGTGTGAGAGGCTGCAAGTCAGTCGGATCCAACGATAACGGAGATAACGGCCTCGAATTTAAACAGGCCTCGATCTGAATCAGTGCAGTTGAAAGCTCCTCGAAGGTGAATAGAGCGCTTCCCATAACTCGTTTTAAGTGGTGTTTGCAAGCTTTCACCCCTGCTTCCCAAAGTCCGCCCATGTGTGGCGAAGAGGGGGGTATAAACTTCCATTCAATGTTCTCGTTGGACAGCACCTCACCAATCTTTCCCTCAGCTTGAGCCTGAGCAAACTGGTATACCTCCTTACGCTCCCGATTGGCGCCAACAAAATTCGTTGCGTTATCGCTGTAGAGTTTCTGTGGACGTCCTCTCCTACCAATAAACCGACAAAGTGCTGCTAGAAATGCTGCGGTTGTAAGCTCGCTCGTAACCTCCAAGTGAATCGCCTTCGTCGCGAAGCAAATGAACAGAGCGATGTAGGATTTGTTTGTCTTCCGTCCTCGACCCTTGTTGACAAGCGTTGTTATGGGGCCGGCGAAATCTACGCCGGTGACTGCGAATGCTCGGCTGGGACGTACTCGCTCGCTCGGCAAGGGTCCCATTACTTGAGATATCCCTCGTGGATTAATTCTTGAACAACGAATGCACTCGTGGCAAACTTGTCTCGCCAAATTGCGCCCCCTGATTGGCCAGTATCGCTCCTTTATAGAAGACAATAAGAGTTGTTGACCAGCGTGTAGCAAACGACGATGCTCTCTCTCGAACAATAATTTTGACAATCGATCTCCAGACGACAAAATTATGGGATGCCTTCGATTGAACGGCCATGACGAATATTGGAGTCGACCGCCCACCCTGAGAACTCCCTTCTCGTCCAGGAATGGGTGTAACTGTAGAATCTTGCTGCTTGCTCGCAATTCACGATCATTCCTTATATCAGTGATCTCGTCGGCGAACTTGATAGCTTGCACGTGCTGAACGAGACGATAAGTCAGTCGTCAGCTTTGTTAGAGGACGGACGTGTTTTCTCTGTCTCTGGCTTGTTTCTGTTGTTTCTCCTTGATTCTCTTGTGGCCGTTGAGTTCAAATTTTCTCATTATTTAAATCATTATTTAAATTCTGGTGGTTATGGACGGGAGAAAGACTTGTAAAGGCTGTGCTGCTGTAGTGGTCAAACCCATTATTTGCGAATTCTGCAACATTGCATCCCATCCGGCTTGCATCCCTCGAACTGGACATCCTCATTCCAATAATCAATTTACGGACTGCAGAAGTCGGTTAGGCCCATCTCAATCTACGGATACAAATCTCCTAGATAATATTAAAAAACTAATACACGCGGAGTTTGCTGATTTCCGTAAAGAAATTCGAGAGATGTATCGTGCTGATATGGAGCAAATCAAGAAGGACATAATCTCCTTGTCGACTAGAATGGACCATCTGGAGAACTTACTGGTCAACACTCAACCCTCGGTTCCTTCTCCATCACTTGAGATGGATATCATGGAGGAAATAGAGGATAGGGAAAGAAGATCGACAAGTCTTATTTGTTACAATCTGGAAGAATCGGATAATTCAAATTGTTCGGATGCTGATCTGGTTAAGGACATCTTTAAAATAATCCAGCCCGAAATGACTCCGAAGATTAAAACAATGAGACTGGGCAAAAAGCTTCAAGGACACTCCAGACCGTTAAGAGTCTCCCTACCTACCAAACAAGACGCCCTATCGATTCTGCGTAACAAATCAAGTTACTCTGGACCAGTACGGATTTCTCAAGATCAGACTCTCAAACAAAGGCAGTACTTCAAGGATTTGCAGTCGAGGCTAAGGGCGTTAAAGGATGTGGGCGAAACTAACAAGACAATTCGCTATAAAAATGGAGTGCCTAAGATTGTCGACATCAGTCATAACGGAACAATAAAAAACTAAATCGGGTCCCTTTAGTATACTATCAAAATGTGCGGGGTTTGAGAACAAAATTGTGCGATCTGCGTTGTGCTGTATCCGCTGCCGCTGAAATCTACGATATTATCATTTTTGTCGAGACGTGGTTAAATGGCAGTATTTCAGACGCAGAACTTGGCTTCGAAAAGTTTAATGTTTTTCGTGTGGATAGGAGCTATGAAAATACTGGTTATTTGCGTGGGGGCGGTGTACTTATTGCTGTCCGTGATGATTTGTTTTGTCAAACTTTAAAGGTGACAGCATCGCACGTCGAACAACTCTTTGTTGACATTCGGCTGAGTCATAGGCATTTAGTCATTGGCACGGTATATCTTCCCCCGGCCTCTGACTCTTCTGTTTATGAGTCGCACTGCCTTTCTGTTGAGGAGGTGATGGCTGTGTCGCCTGGCGCCGATGTATTGATCGTGGGTGACTACAATTTGTCTAATACTGTTTGGCATAATAATGATGGTTTTCTGAATGTAGATCATTGTGGTCATTTGTCGGATCAGGCGTCCACGGTCATGCGCTTCTTCAATGAATTTAACTTCCACCAACATAATTGTGTTTTAAATGCAGCCCACGGCACGTTGGATCTAGTCTTTTCCACTTTGCGTAATCTGACGGTGCGACCAGCCGATGGGCTTTTATGCACCCAGGATCGATACCACCCAGCTATTGAAATATCGGTGCCGAGGTTGGCGTGCTCGTCCCCCCCCCCCCCCCCCCGCCAGATCTTGAATGGAGATGGAATTTTAAACAAGCTAACTATGTAGCCATAAATGATTATCTGGGAAATATCGGGTGGGACGACGAATTGCGGCACCTCGGCATCGATGAAGCTGTCGAATTTCTATATTTTATATAAATCATGCGTTTTCGACATATGTTCCGATTTATCCGGTGCGCAGGTCCGTTTATCCTATTTGGTTTACAAGTGAACTGATAGCTCTTACGAAGGCCAAAAGAACAGCTCATTATCATTTTAAAAATACTAATCGTTTCTCGGATTATCTGACATTTTCTCAACTAAGAGCTCAATGTAAATCTCTAGCTTCTAAATGCTTTAAAAACTTTGTGCTGAAATCGGAACATGCAGTCACAAACAATGTAAAAGTTTTCTGGAGCTTTATAAACTCGTTGACCACCACTAATACGATGCCAATGTACATCCGCCATAACGATTCTAACATCGATAATGGCGTTGCCATTGCAAACTGTTTTGCAGATTTTTTTGAATCGGTTTACACTGCCTCAGATGGACAGGGCTTGGACGTGGTATATGAGCAAGATGTAAATTTATCAAATATTGACATCAATATTGGCGATATTTTTAATAGTATAGATGCCCTTCAGATAAATTCTTGTCCGGGCACCGATGGCATCCCTCCGGTTTTTCTCAAATTTTGCATATATACTTTGTCTAGAGTACTTTGGCTGATCTGTAATAAATCTTTGTCTTGTGGTGTCTTTCCAAAAGCATGGAAATTATCTATTGTGACCCCTGTACATAAAAGCGGTGATGAAACTTTAGTTTCAAACTATAGGCCTATAAGCAAACAAAACTTAATGCCAAAGTTATTTGAAAATATTGTGGCTAGTAAACTTTCGCTATTATTTAAAAATGTAATAATTGGTGAAACAGCATGGATTTGTAGCCGGCCGCTCTACATCAACGAATCTTCTCTTATATCATGATTTCTTAATTTCATCCATCGAGGACGGCTTTCAGGTTGATGCTGTGTATACCGACTTCAGTAAGGCCTTTGATAGTGTCGATCACACTCTGCTTCTATGTAAACTGCGGGCATATGGCGTTGATGGGACTTTGCTAAAGTGGATATCAAGTTTTGTTGAAGAAAGATCACAGGTCATTAAATTTAAGAATTTCTTTTCTAGAGTCATTAATGCTACTTCCGGCGTACCTCAAGGCTCTCACCTAGGTCCGCTATTATTTAATATATTCATTAATGATATAAATAAGGTCTTTGAACACAGTAGATTTTGCTATTCGCAGATGATTTAAAATTATTTCGTCGGATAGCAAATCGTTTAGATGCAATTCTCTTTCAACAAGACCTCTATCGCTTGGAGTCCTGGTGTAATTTGAATAAATTGCATCTCAATCTATCCAAATGCCACGTGATCCACTTTAGCAAAAAGAAAAATGTTTATAGTTATAACTATATTTTAAACGGATATCCTCTTTCTACGAGAGACATCGTGCGAGATTTAGGTGTATTATTTACTACAAATTTATCATTTGATAAACATATTCAATCTGTCACGAGCTGCGCGTATAAAAAACTAGGTTTTGTATTACGATCTTGTAAATACTTTAATAATATTGATACGCTAAGACTTCTGTTCTGCGCCTTAGTTAGACCACAATTGGAATATGCGGCCATAGTTTGGGCTCCTTACAATCTTAAATATAGTTTAGAAATTGAGAGGATTCAACACCGATTTCTTCGAAGAGTTAGTTATTATACGGAGAACCCGATGCATTATTACGATCATAATTATGTTTATATGTTAGATAGGATTAACTTATTATCACTAAGTGATAGACGAACGTATTTAGATTTAGTATTTCTTTTCAAATTGATTAACGGACGTATCACCTGTTCCGACTTGTTAGAATGCGTCAAATTACATATCCCGGCCAGACCTCTCAGAAATAACTTAGTCTTCCACGAAGAATCACATCGTACTTCTTACGGTAAATCTAAACCTTTAAACCGAATCTACCTTCTAGCGAATAAATTTTCCAATCATGTGGATTTTTTTCATGAGGCCATGGACTCATTCAAACGATCATTAATTCAATGTCTTCGATAAATGTTCTTTTGCGTATTTTGCGTTTCTTTAATATGTAACATATCTACCTGTACTAAAGGGACCATATCCCGTTCTAAATAAATAAAATAAATAAAATAAAATAATGTGCCATCTGCAACTCGGAAACCGACAATCTTGACAAATCTCGTTCGCTCGGTTTCTTCTGGAGATTAGATATGTAGCGCAAACAGTACGCCAACACGCGTTCGATCATAGTTAATGATGAGAGTTTGTCGATCAACCCTTGAATTATCGAATCTTCGCTACTAGTCATAGCACAGACATTTGCATTCTTTCGCTCTTCCACTCGTATTTCCTCAGAAATCTCTGGCGGATCAAAATCTTGAAGACCTCCGCACGTCGATGACAAATCTTCTCGCAACCACTTCGGACCAGACCACCACAGTTCGGAGTCCTTGAGTTGACGAAAAGTCGCACCTCGTGAGATTATATCAGCGGGATTTTCTGTTCCCTTGACGTAGTTCCAATGTTTGGCTGGCAATAACTCGACTATATCATTTACCCTGTTTGCCACGAAGGGTTTCCATCGCGTTACGTCACCTTGAATCCACCATAGTACAATCTTAGAATCCGACCATGCGTACATACCGTCAATGGGCACTCTCAAATTCTCTTGAGTGTCGATCATCAAACGAGCTAGCAAGACTGCACCGCACAGCTCCATTCTGGCTATAGATATTGGCTTAATTGGTGCCACTCGCGACTTGGAGCACAGCAATCTAGAAGTAATTACACCGTCTTTATCTATGGCTTGGACATATATGCACGCTCCATACGCCCTCTCGGATGCGTCGCAGAATCCTTGTAAATATATTCTCGCTGTCGTTTCGCTTGGAATAACTCTTCTCGGGATGCTGAGTGCCTCGGCTGCATTTAGATCTCTTCGAAACTGCTCCCACCTCTCTGCTAGCTGAGCTGGTAGAGGTTCGTCCCAGTTGCATTTCCCTTTAACTCGCCAAGTCTCCTGCATAATAATCTTAGCTGTTGTTAATACAGGTCCTATGAGACCGAGTGGGTCAAACAACTTACTGATTGCAGACAAAATCTCACGCTTAGTCCTCGCTGCTTCCATCTCGTGCACGAAGAATTGAAATTGGTCGTTGTGGGGGTTCCATTTGATCCCAAGCGTCTTTATCGTGTTGTTAGCGTCGATACTAACATTGTGCGTATCCTCTCTCAAATGTGGAGGCACATTCTCTAGAGCTTCTGCGCGATTAGAGCACCATTTATGGGTTTCAAATCCTCCTGACCGCAATATCTCGGTGAGCTGCTCCTGCAGCAACGCGGCTTCCCCGACGCTGTTTGCACCTCCCAAGATGTCATCCATGTATGTTTGCTCGATCAACATTAACGCTGCCATTGGATACTTGCGTTTGGCCTCCTCTGCTAACTTAAAAATACAATTTACCGCTAAATAAGATGAACTCGCTTCGCCATATGTAACCGTATTTAGACGAAATTCTTGAACTGGTTCGTCTGGAGTGAATCTCCATAATATCCGCTGACAATCTCGATCTTTCGGGTGCACGAGCACCTGTCAGTACATTTGTCGAATGTCTCCGGTTGTCGCGACTGGAAAAAATCGAGTAACAATTACAACTAAACTACATTGTTTAATAGGTCCTACACGCAGAATATCATTGAGCGATTTCCCAGAACTTGTCTTGCTAGACGCATGGAATACGGCACGGAGTTTCGTACTTGTGCTCTCCTCTTTGATCACGCCATGATGCGGTAAATAAACTACCCGAAGCTCGTAGTCTTGATTCGATTCGGTTACCAGTGACATATGTCCGGACTCAAGATAGTTACGCATAAACTCTATATATCTATCACGCAATATCTCGTCCTTCTTGAAACGCCGCTCTAATTGCATTAAACGTTTGTACGCTATCTCTCTAGATTCGCCTAGCGTTTTCGGATCCTCGACAAACGGAAGTCGTACTATAAATCGGCCCTCGTCGGTGCGTGTGGTTGTTTTATCGAAAAACTCATCACTCTCTTGAGCTTCCCCCGATTTAAGTGAAATCGCATTAGAGCCGTAATTCTCGAGTTCCCAAAATCTACTCAAATTTTGATTCAGTGTCTCGCAGTGTTCCAACGAACAAGTTAACGTAGTAATTGTATCGCGATTGCATGTTAACGACGCGATTGATACGCGTGGAAATGTCCCGGCAACTATCCATCCAAATGTCGTGTTTTGCAATACCGGATAATTATTACCGAGCTCGATTTTCCCCGTTTCTAGCCAATCAAAAAAGAACTCTGCTCCGATGAGCATATCAATCGAACCTTGTTTGTGGAACTCTGGATCCGCGAGCTTGATATTCGACGGAATCTTGAACTCTTTATAATTTATATCCACTGACGGTAACATCTTAGTAATTTTCGGCTCAATAAAACTGCGGACATTCGCGGTAACGTTAGAATATCTCGACCGTATGGTAACCTCGCAACATTGACTCACGACGCTCTCGGTCCCGCTTAATCCCGTAATTATCTCCGAAGTTCGGTCGCGTTTCACGCCTAGCCGATTACACGCCGAATGTGTGATAAAGTGCGCCTCGCTTGCGCTATCTAAAAGGATACGTAATGGCACAATGGATCCGTTGGGATGCGCTGCGTTGACCAACACGGTAGCCATGAGCACGTGTTTCCTCGCTGGGCCATTCATCATGTGGTGAACAACGACGTTGCTGCTCGTCTTGTCCTTGTCGTCTGACACCTGAACCGTCTGCTTGTTCTTGTTCTTCTCGCTTTGAGGAACCTTGTCTGCTGCCGGACGATGACACAATGTATTGTGTCTCCCCGAACACTCCCGGCACGATCCCATCTTGCACGTTCTTACGAAGTGATCGTTGCGCAGGCAATTAGTGCAGAGTTTCAGTCGGCGGATCTCGTTGAGCCGATCGTCGACCGATAACGCTAGAAATTTCTCACAACGATACATGAGGTGATCGCCGTGACACAAATAACATTTTCCGGCCTCCGTAGTACTGGCCAGAGCTGCCGTGGTTTTTTCGTGATCGTGAGCCTTTGTCTTTTGCTTGTCAGATTCGGCCCGTCGTGTAACCTCTTTGTCCTTCGACATTGCTTCGATTCTCTCAAGCATCTGGCATCTCTTCTCCAAGAAATCAGTTAGAGTCGTTAACGTTGCATCGACCGTATTCGCGTTCTGCTCCCAGGCACGTAGAGTTGTCGCATCAAGTTTCGACTCGATCATGTGTATCACGAGCTTGCTCCACGCATCCGTCGGCAGATTCAATGACTTCAGCACTCGCAGATGTTTCAATGTATAATCCACCAAGCCTCGAATTGCAGCGGCAGATTCCTTCTCTACCTTCGGCATCTTGAACAGGCACTGAATATGCTTTTTCTTTATCGCTCTCGGATCGTCGAACCGCCGTTTCAGCAGATCCCATGCGATCGTGTAATTCGCGTCGGTTAATTAGATGGATTCGATAATTTTGGCTGCACTGCCACTCAACGATGTAACCAAATACTGGAATTTCTGAATGTTCGGAATGTTCTCGTTCGAGTGTATCAACGATTGGAAAGTCTCCGCGAAACGCTTCCATTCCTCCGTCCGGCCGTCGAACGTCGGAAGTTTCACTACCGGTAACTTGACTCGCGATTCCGGATTGGTTGCGACACTCGCGTTAGAGATAGTACGAAGAAACTGCGTTTGTTCCTCGAAAAGTCTTGTGATCGCGTCACCGTTGCTACCCGACGCCTGCGAATCGTCGTTTCGTATGTTCATTAGTCTTATGAGCTCACCTTGTTGTAACACGCTCGATAGCACTTCTTCGCTCGCGGACGCACGTGACTCGACTTGCCGCGCGTTCTCGGTGAGTAGCCATCGCTTGAGCTTGATCTTTATCTCGAAATACCTTTCCTCGAATTCTGCTTCTTCCGTTGCGTCCCCCTCGGTGGGCTCGTCATCCGTGATATCGTTGATTTCACGCTGCACGTTCTCGAAGTCGCGGTGAATCTCTTCTAGCCTCGCGAGGTATGTCTCGATTTCCTCTCGAGTCACTAGCTCTTCTTGCACTTGCTCAACCTTGCTCTTGAGCCTCGTCAACTTAGCCTTGATCGTTCCCCGTTGCTTGCGAAGCTTCGTTGTCTCGGCCATGGTTTCTAGAATAAACCTCACTTTCTTGCACGTCGCTTTGTGTGGACTGTATTCACTACCGTTGTCTCGAATTTCGCGATCCGGCTCGAAGGACCAATGTTGGGGTACGTCTAGAGATTGTACACGTTTCCAATAACACACTATTTATTATATAAAAAAAAATGAGATTACAGAAATACTCTCGCTCGCTAGACCGTTCGTATCGGTATCTAACTGCAATCTAACTTTACGTGACAATATCGCGCGCTTTGCCGCGCGTTACCAGGCGCGTGTAGCGCCGCCTGCAACCATGCTCTATCTATTGTTTGCGCCACCGCTCACTCCATTGCGCCATCGCACCGACCCGGATCTAGGGAACAAATCGCGCGCGCCGTTCGAACTACCTAACTCGCTTCCGACAGGAAGGAAATGAATATCAGAAAACGTTTTATTGATTATATTTGTCATTATTTATGTAAGTATCCTGTATTTAAATATTTTTAAAGAATACACACTGTTACGTGTCATTCCTAGCAATATACTAATAAATAATAGCTCTTTCTTATTTACAGTGATACCTGACACATCAGATTTCTATATCTATACTACAAGTAGCATGGTGATTTGTGCAATACCTCTATTGATGCTGAAATTAAGGAAATCATTAACATAACATGTTGCTGATACGATATATATATTCATAAGACGACACAATTTTTATTATAATTACTCTGCGTAAGAAATTCTATATATTATGCTATTGAATAACTTTATTAAACGTCTATTTTAGATAGAAAGGAACTTAGAACAACATATATACGTTGATACCATGCATCTGTAGCAGTTTGCAGAAGAGGCTTGTCATCAACCACCAAAAAAAAATTCATCAACAAAGCACGAGATTCTTTTAAGCAGGAGTTTATTATTACTGTCTCCGCTATTAGAATCTTGTGAAATATTATGAAAACATCAACATCCATCCGTTTATTTCTTGGACTTTTTGGAAGATTTGTCTTTAGCTATCAAAGCATGTTTATACACTGCCATGATCATTATAGCATTGAATATGAAATATCATCTAACAAGTTACATATAAAAGGCATGTTATATGTTGTTCTCAGTTTCTTTTCTATCTGAAAAATGGACATTTAGTAAAGTTAATCAATAGCATAATTATCAGAATTTATTGTGCAGAGTAATTATAATAAAAATGTTATTAAATCTCATGAATATACATACCTTATTACAGTTTATGAGACAGCTAATAATTTTAATGTTTTGACATTAGCAACTTGTTTTGTTAATAATTTCTTTCATTTCAGCATTAATAGAAATAGATTGCACAATTTACCATGCTACTTTTAATAAAGATATAGAAATTTGATGTATCACTGTAAATAAGAAAGAGTTATTATTTATTAGTATATATATTTGCTAGGAATGACAGGTAATTGTGTGCATTCGTAAAAAGTTTAAATACGGGATACTTACATAAATCCTGACAAAGGTTCTCAATTATACTTTTCTGATATTCGTTACCTTCCGATTACAGTACTCTATATCTTTTATATGTGGAATGACACTTGGTCTGAGAACATGAATTTGGAGAATTTGCAGTCCAGTTTAAAAATATAATAACTTATTTACTTATTATGTATGTTTAACGTGATAATGCGAGAGGTTAGGAAATCTGTCATATCAATGATGTGCAAAGTAAAGATGCAGAATGATATAATATAATTACTAATTATTATTGAGCAGCAAAGTACCAACAAAAAGTAGAGATATACTTCCTTGATAGCAGTTAATATACATTATTTTTCCACGAAGTTGTTATGACAGATTTCCTAACCTTTCGTAAAATCATTGTGTTGTATAAATACTGAGATATTATATATCTCAGTGGTTGTACATACATAATAAGTTATAGGTATAGTTTTTACACATTCAAACAACCACGCAAATTGTCCAAACTTATTTTTCTTAACAATCTATTTTTTGTGCTCAATCGTGGTCAATCGGGACGGTGGTCAATCGGGACGGTGGTCAATTGGGACCGTGGCCAATCGGGACGGTGGTCAATCGGGACCGTGGTCAATCGGGACCGTGGTATATCGGGACGGTGGTCGATCGGGACGGTGGCCAATCGGGACCGTGGGCAATCAGGACGGTGGTCAATCGGGACGGTGGTCAATCAGGACGGTGGCCAATCGGGACCGTGGTCAATTGGGACGGTGGTCAATTGGGACCGTGGTCAATCAGGACGGTGGTCAATCGGGACGGTGGTCAATTGGGACCGTGGTCAATCGGGACGGTGGTCAATCGGGACGGTGGCCAATCGGGACCGTGGTCAACCGGGACGGTGGTCAATTGGGACCGTGGTCAATCGGGACGGTGGTCAATCGGGACCGTGGCCAATCGGGACCGTGATCAATATCAACGTGGTCAATCGGGAACGTGGTCGACATAAACGTGGTCAATCGGGACCGTGGTCAATCGGGACCGTGGTCAATCGGGACGGTGGTCAATCGAGACCGTGGTCGATCGGGACTGTGGTTAATCGGGACGGTGGTCAATCGGGACCGTGGTTAATCGGGACGGTGGTCAATCGGGACCGTGGTCAATCGGGACCGTGGTCAATCGGGACCGTGGTCAATCGGGACGGTGGTCAATCGGGACTGTGGTCAACCGAGACCGTGGTCAATTGGGACCGTGGTCAATCGAGACGGTGGTCAATCGGGACGGTGGTCAATCAGGACGGTGGTCAATCGGGACGGTGGTCAATTGGGACCGTGGTCAATCGGGACGGTGGTCAATCGGGACGGTGGCCAATCGGGACCGTGGTCAACCGGGACGGTGGTCAATTGGGACCGTGGTCAATCGGGACGGTGGTCAATCGGGACCGTGGCCAATCGGGACCGTGATCAATATCAACGTGGTCAATCGGGAACGTGGTCGACATAAACGTGGTCAATCGGGACCGTGGTCAATCAGGAACGTGGTCAATCGGGACCGTTGTCAATCGGAACCGTGGTCAATCGGGACGGTGGTCAATCGAGACTGTGGTCAATCGGGACCGTGGTCAATCGGGACCGTGGTCAATCGAGACCGTGGTCGATCGGGACTGTGGTTAATCGGGACGGTGGTCAATCGGGACCGTGGTTAATCGGGACGGTGGTCAATCGGGACCGTGGTCAATCGGGACCGTGGTCAATCGGGACCGTGGTCAATCGGGACGGTGGTCAATCGGGACTGTGGTCAACCGAGACCGTGGTCAATCGGGACCGTGGTCAATCGGGACGGTGGTCAATCGGTACCGTGGTCAATCGGGACCGTGTCCAATCGGGACCGTGGTCAATCGGGACGGTGGTCAATCGAGACCGTGGTCAATCGAGACCGTGTTCAATTGCAACGTGGTCAATATCAACGTGGTCAATTGCAACGTGGTCAATTTCAACGTGGTCAATCGGGACCGTGGTCAATATTAACGTGGTCAAACGGGTGCCACTCCGAACAAGAGCTACGGTCGAGCGCGGGCTCGGAGATCTGAGACGCGAGATGGAGGTGTTTCGCGAGAGAACGAACGGGGCGTTGTCGGCGACGAGAGAGGAAGTGGACATTTTAAACCGTCTCGGGAGCAAGGTGGACACTCTGAAGGACAACGTCGAGTGCTCAATCGCGAATATCAGAGAGGATAACGAGAGAACAAACCTGGCGGTAAAAAGGGAGGCGGACTTGTTGACGACGGCGATAAAAAAAAAGGCGAACCATTCGAACGATCTCGTGGGCAGGATGGACTGCACGTTCGAGAATCTGCGCCGCGACATCGGGAGAACGAACACGACGGTGAAAAACGATGCGAGCTCGTTGTCGGTGGTGAGAAAAAAGGTGAGCAAGACGAACAGCGACGTGAACGGACTCAGGGTCGCGTTGAGCGATCTCGCGAAATCTTCCAAGACAACCGAGACGCGGCTGGACAAAGAGCTGTTGCGATTGGAGGAGAAAACGGCCACTAAGGGATCGCTCGAGAGAGAGATAGCGACGCTGAGAGCGGAGGTTCGCGGGAACAAAAGCGCGCGCGACGGCGCGGAGGAGGAGAAGGCGAACATACTGGAACTGAACCGTCTCTTGAAAAACAAGAGCTACCCGTGAGAGACGTGCGCGCGACGATGAGCGCCGAGAAGCGAAGACTCTTGCGGGAGCTGCACGCACCGGCGCGAAGAAACTTCCCGCGGCGTCGCGTCGTGGTGCGCGGTTACGACGATCTGTGGCAGGCCGACGTGGTCGAGATGCGTCCGTACGCGCGACACAACAAAGGTCACAACTACATTCTAACGGTTATCGATGTGCTGAGCAAGTACGCGTGGGTCTTGCCGCTCAAGAGCAAGAGCGGAAGCGAGGTGCCGCGGCCCTGTCGAGGAAATTTCGCGAGGACGCGCGGTTTCCGAGGAACCTGCAGACGGACGAGGGAAAAGAGTTCTACAACGCCGACGTGTGAGAGATCATGAGGAAGCGCGACATAAATCACTACTCGACGTACTCGGTGATGAAAGCGTCTGTGGTGGAGAGATTCAATCTCAAAAACGACATGTGGAGGCTCGTCACGCTCAACGGATCGTACGCGTGGCTCGACGCGCTGCCGAGTCTCCTGTCGGATTACAACCGTCGCAGGCATCGAACGATCGGGATGCGGCCGGCGGACGTGACGCCCGCCGTCGCCGAGAGATTTTTGTCCACGGTGTACGGTCGCGTGAAGATCGCCGCTCCGGGCAGATTCAAGGTCGACGATCCGGTATGCGTCAACAAGTTCAAGACGGTGGTCGAGAAGGGCTACACCCCGAACTGGACCACCGAGGTTTTTTGCGTCGCCAAGATGCAACGGACCAATCCTGTGACGTATCTGCTGAAGGACTATCGCGGGGAGCCCGTGGCCGGAGGATTCTACGAGCACGAGCTGCAGCGCGCGTCCAACCCCGACGTTTATCTCGTGGAGAAAGTGCTGCGCAGACGAGGCAACGAGGTGTTCGTGAAGTGGCTGGGAATGGACAGTTCGCACAACTCTTGGATAAATAAAACAGCTACGTTGTAAAATATATTTATGTGTTTTATTTGTAAATAAAGTGTACATACGATATCTCTTTTTTATCTCGCAAGCTTCCTTCCTAGCGACGGTGTATTTTATTTGTAAATGAAGTGTACATGCGATATCCCTTTTTTTATCTCGCAAGCTTCCTTTCTGGCGACGGTATATCTCAAAACGCGAAAGAAAAAGTTTGCGCGCGTCAACCAAAAAATTTACGACAACGGGAACCTCGTGTTGAGACGCGAAAAGTTCACGCGCGGCAACGGGAAACCTGCCTAGATTCGTCGAAAAATTTGTCGGAGGAATCCGAATCGCTGAACTCTCTTGTCGCCGAGAATGAGGAAAACGCAGAAAACTGTTTTTCGATACCGAACGAAAAACTACGCGCATCCGTGCAATCGTCGCCTCTCGTCGATCATTTCGAGGCTATCGCTGATCTCGTTTCGCGCATACGCGGCATACTCAGCGGATCCTTAGATCCGCCAATGAACCACGTCGCGCTCCCGAAAAAAAGTTCCTCGCCTCTCGGGTGAGTGAGAGTTTTACGTACGTTGTCCGTTGTCCGATCCTCCAAAATTCAATTTCGATACGTACCGTGCGATACGTATGTTTTTCGCGGCAATCAGTAGTTGGGAAGTAGAGATATAAAACATCTCGTATAGGACACGATATGTCGCCAACGAAACAGGAGCTAGAACAAAAAGTCAGAACGGAAAACCACAATGAGCGATCGTGTTACACTCGAATTTGTTTCGCATGATTCAGCTAAGTACTTTGAACATGTATTATAGACATACGTTTTCCCAAGCGGTCGGGTTAGATTCGAATCATCTACAATGACTTTAACTCGCTCAAAGGGCAATAAACTTTTTCTCGCGAGCTATCTGGTTCTGACATGTTTAAACGTCTATAATACATGTTCAAAGTACCTAGCTGAAGAATCCCGTGAGACAAATAAAAGTGTAACACGATCGCTCATGGAGGTTTTTTGTTCTGATTTTCTGATCCAGCTCCTACTGTCGACGTATCGTGTCCTATACGGGGTATTTATATATAGCTATTTCCTAACTCGTCAAATTGCCGCAAAAAATATACGCGTCACACAGTCCATATCAAAAGTGAACGTTGGTTAGATCGAACAACGGACAACTTTTTGTTGAAATAAACTTTTTCGCGAGCGCGAGACACGGTTGCCTCATCGGCGGATAGGACGATCGGCCGAGTGGAATCTGCGTATGCGTGAAACACGAGGGTCAACGATAACCTCGAAAAAATTGAAGAGAGGCGGCGATAAGTCGAACGCGCGTATTTTTTCAACCGCATCAAATACGGTTTTCCGCGTCGTCCCCACCCTCGCTGGCAAAGAAGTTCACTCGATCCGGACTCCTCCAACGATCTCCCGCGAAGCGAGACAAGTTTCCCCGTTGACGCGAGCAAACCTTTTCACGTTTTAAGATATACGAATAACGCAACGGAGAATTGCCGAACGAGCGGTCGCTCTTACGAACATATTCGGCGATTCTCTATGGCATTATTCGTATATCTACCTCGAAGGACCCCTGTAAAACTACGATGATAATAATAATAATAACAATTCTTCACGCCTCCTCCTCGCGCGGTATCCCGTAATGTCCCCACGGAAGAGTGTCGAACGAGCCGGGAACAACGTATCGCTTGTCGTCGTGAGGGCTGAGACGAGCTTCAGCTCGGACACGGTGCGCACCTGGTGCAACCTCGAGCGGATGCACGATTGACGCCTCGACTGCTCCACCGAGTCGTTGAGACAGCGCATGTAGTCCTCGAACGTTATCGTTCTCGCGACCACGTTCCTCTTGACGCCCTTCACTTTCTTCGTATCGCTCCTCACCGCTACCCTCGTGGCGTACATCTTTGACCTGAGCCCCATGAACTCGGTCATGACGGCGCCGTCGTTCTCGTCCTTCATGAGACCCGGTATCTTCTCGTTCGCGCGCGGCATGCCGTACGCGTTGGTCTCGGGGTAACCGCTCGTGTCGAACCTGGCGATGTCACGCTTTATGTCCTCGTACGCGTCGTCGCACTCGAGGAGGTATATGAGGCTGTCGGTGTCCGTGTACATTACCTTGCATCCCCCGCCGTGCAACGGTACCATATAATCGTAGTGAAAATTGTACACACGTGTCTTCGATATCTCAAGAACGCACATCCCGATGTATATCGGCTTGCAGAGCCTCGCCTTGAGCCTGCGCAGCTCGACGGCGACGAGATCCTCGGCAAAGATGCTTCGGCTGTGAAAGCTCGGTCTCGCGATCAAAGCCTCCGCACAGTATCTCCCATTCCAGCGCGTCACGAGGCGCACGTCCACATGACCTCGCACGTTCTCCATGGTCTTACCGAAGACCGCGTTGTTCATCAACTTGTAGAGATTTTTCTCGAAGTCGTTGCTCGCGCGAGTTCTGAATCCCGTGTCGCGCGCATTGCTGCAGATTACGGTAGTGCAATACGTAACGCGACTTGTCGAGCAGCGTGGCGAGGAGCTTATCGCGCCGTTTTCCGGGAGGCTTATCGCGCGTCGGGCAGAACGGAAGGTCCTTGTGAGCGTCGTGGAGCTCTCGCGGATACGCAAGGTCGACCTCCAGGATGTAGCCAATAGCGGAGTCTGACGTCACGGACGTTACGTCGAAGCTCTCCGGGTCGTCGACCCATTGAAACTCCGCGTACGGCAACGGCTCGCGCATCGCCCAGCCGTACAGATTGTTCACGTCGAGGTACATGAGATACGTCGACGGTCGCGACGAGTCGTGCGACGGCGCGTACCTGTTGTTGGCCCGCGCGTACCTGTTTGAACATTGACTGAGGCCACCGCGCACGCCGCGCTCCACGAACAAGGCTATATCGATGTCGGTCAGCAGTTCCAATCGCACGACCGTGTATCTCAACATAGCGTCCCACGCGTGTATCCCGGTAGAGTGTAATAATGCGCCGGATTCAATCCGTAACTCTCGACGCAGGTGTCGCGAAAATTTTCGAAGACGTCCTCCAGAAGAAGCACGTCCGTCTTCAGGTACAGATCGCTGTACTCGCCGAGACTCTCGACGCGAAAACGTCGCCAGACGTTGCGCGCGCGCTCGTAATCGCTATCGGTTACGAACTGTAAAAGGCCTCTCGCGGCGGTAACTCCGTCTCCAGCAGCTTGTCGAGACTGTCGACGTACTCGTACGGAAACACGCCTTTGCGCGTGAGCAGGTCAAAATCCTCCGCGCTGAGCTCCGAAAACTGCGACCGCGCGATTCGCATCTCGCTCTTGTCGAGATACGACGCTAGTCTCTCGAGACTCTCGCTGAGAAATCTGAACAAATCCACGAATCGCAGCTTCGCGAAGTTTCTCCATCCTTCGCCCGACGCGTCCTTCACGTTCTTTATGAACGATATGTACGTCTCCTTGGTCATCGGCAGCAGATCTATTCTACCCTCGAAGCCGTTGGCCAGATCCCTGACGATGAAGTGAGCGTTGTAACCAGACAGATTGTGAAAAACACGGGAATGACGTACGAATCTCAGTAATTCAAGTTGCAGCGCGGATGTGCGGGACCTCTGTAACGCCCGGTAAGATGACTGTGATCGCGCGCGCGCTGATCCTCCGATCCAAACGGTCTCTCGCATATGTGGCAACGCGGCGCGCTCCAAAAATCACGCAATTCTTCCGGAGTTAGTTCCGCCATGGTCACGTTGGTAGAGAGAAACGTCTTCGCTCGACGCGCAATATCGTTGAGCTCGCCGACGAACCACGACAGACAGTCCTCGCCGCGACGAAATCTGTACGCGGACGGGATCTCTTCGTGCGCGGAGCGCAGATAGTATCCCACACTGAAGGCTCTGTGACGCTGATAGACGTAGCTGTTAAAGTTAGCCGCGTCTATCTCTCTTTCCTTTTCCAGCACGTACTCGAGATCCGCGTACACCGCGAAGGGAAGTCGCTCCTTTCTGTTGTGGTTGCGAAAGAAGAGCCACTTGTCGTCGTCGCTCGGAAGAACGATGGCGCAATCGTTCATCCTTCCGCAGTCGACGCTGTGAGCGGCTAGTTCTCGCTCGTGTAAAAGTACTGCAGACATCTGTGGAAATAAACTCTCGCGTGAATATCCCGCGTTCCTTGTTCCGCGCGATTTTTCTCGCGATACCTACCGATCGCACACGTTCTTTCTCCTATGGGTCCTGCTCAACTGACATCCCACCAATCGCGACAGATTCCTTATGCACGCAAAATGACCAACGTTCGTGCGGCTACGCGAATCCGGCAGATATAGCAGGTTGACGTGTCTGTCGTCGGTGAGCCGCAGAGGAACGATCACGTTGCCCTTCCGCCCTTCCTTTCTTTCGCTGAAGACGTTGACGGACACGTCGTTGAGTAGCTCGAACCTCGAGATCTGTCGCAGAGTCACGGGAAACTCGATCCCGTCGAGATTCAGTTTCGTCGAATGGTGGGGATACGCGGAAGGCCTGTTCATGTGCCTCTTAGCGGGGTACAGAAAGGCGACCACCGTCCACGCGAAACACGCGTTGTCGTTGGAGCGTACGTTGACCACCGCGCGTTTCACTCTCACGCGTAGCGGTATCTCCGTCAGTAGAGGGTATAGGGCAGAGCCGGGATTTACTTGCACATTTCGGGCCCATTCCCGAGGCGACGCCTCCTATTCTCCCACTACCGCTCGAGGCTCAGCGGCCGAGCCGCCGTATGCTCACGTGACGCGTCACCTCAGGATCGTCGCGCGTGCTATAAGCATGGTGGAACTGTAATTTCCCCCGAATAATATTAAATAGCTAGTTATATATATAGACTGTTAGAATATATAATTTTAATTAGGACAATAGTTTCCGCGCCACCCATGGGGTACTATTGCTGACGCGTTTTTTTTTAAGTGGTTTTTTCAGTAGGTTTATTCCACTGAAAAGAAAAATAATGTTAAATTTATTAATGAACGAAAGAGCAAGCTCGCATTAATAAAGTTAATGATTTATCGTTTAAGGAAGAATGATTATCGGTTTTTATGATTATTATTTTTGAAAACGAGCATTCACATAAGAATGTGGATCCAAACATGGAAAAAATTCGAAGACCAAAATTTTTAAGATTAGGGTAATTTGAATTATTTAAAATCTTAAAAAAGTCCACTCCTTTTTCTGGACAAGTCTTGAGGGAAAGATTATTTTGCAAATCGTAAAGTTTCTCTTAAAAGTCTAAATTTTGTTCTTTGATTTTCGCAGTGAAAGGATATTTGAACAGAACCATGTCCCTTTTATTACTTTCGAAGTCAGTAAAACGCGTGTCGAACTGACTTATTAATGAGTCAATTAAGTGAATGTTTTTTAAAATTACAGCTTGTGCCGTATTCTTCGAAGAAAATTTGGCAAGAAATGAAGAGTACCTTTTCCCAATAATTTTTAAATAAAATTAATTTTCTACGAAATGAGTCAATAATGACTAATTAATTGACATATTGTTTGGTCAAGCTTTTGCAGCTTTAAAAATATTTAAATGATTTGTTACATCGGTGATAACAGCGAGTTCACAAAGAAACTTCGTATTTACGAAAAGAGATTTAAATTTCCTACGTTAACTATACCGCGTATCTGTGCCGCGCACTCGATATGCAATTGTTTTGATTCCTTCTTGTTTTCCAACCGTTATTGTCGCTCAGTCGCTGGCAGATCACTTCGTGAAACGTGGATATAAAGTGCGTGGATATAAACTCGTTATTCCATATCTTCCAAAAGTTATAAATTTTCTTTTTTGTGTAGTTTTTCCTTAAGTGCGCGTGCTAATGATTGTGTAATTTCTTCGTTAAACCTGTAGGATGGCCCGTGCGTGGATATAAAATGTGTGATAACTTCTATTATTCTTAAATATTTTCTTAAAATTGTACGTTTTTTCTTAAGTGCGCGTTTTAATAATTGAGTAATTTTTTGTCAAACCTGTACGATGGCCAGTGAGCAAACGTATGAACAACATTTTGATAAGAAATGGGAGGATAGTTTTTTTGCACTTATTCGCAATCAAACGGTGTGCATTTTATGCGGTTATCAACCTGCTGTTGTAAAAAAATTTGTCATTCAGAGACATTATAAAAATAAACATTCAAGGGAATATTCAAAATATGAAGGTGAGGAAAAATTTAATTTAATAGAGGGTTTAAAAAAAATTTATCAGGAAAGTTCCAGTTCTAATGATAATTCTAATAATGCTAATTCTTCGGTAAAAGCTGTCACTGCATCATATGCTATTTCGCTTCTTATTGCCCAACATTCTAGGTCGTTTATGGAAGGTAATTTTATAAAGGAATGTCTCATCGAGGCAGTAAAATCATTCGGCAATTCATTGACTCTTGCTGAAGCTGCTAGCATTCCTTTAAGTAAAAAGACAGTGGCAGCAAGAATTACTAATATTGCTTGTTCGATAGAAGAAAAACTTAAATTTTTGTTAGCAAGTTGTGCTTATTTTTCATTATGTTTAGATGAAAGCACCGATATTCGACATGTGAGTCAATTGAGTATTTTTGCTCGAATTGTACAAAACGATTTTTCACATGTCGAGGAGCTCTTAGATTTTGTTCCATTACATGACACAACAACAGGTCTAGATATTTTTAAAGCCGTTGAAAAAACTCTTCAAAAATTTAATACCGATTTTTCGAAATGTTCAGCCATAGTAACAGATGGCGCAAAAGTGATGGTAGGTCACAAAATTAGTTTCCTCGGTCAAATAAAGCAGCGCAATTTAAAATTCCCCCTTATTCACTGTATTATTCATCAAGAAGCATTATGTGGGAAAGCTATAAAGTTGTCTACCGCCATGAAAACTGTTACAAAAATCATCAATTCAATAAAAGGCGGCCACAAGTTTCTTTCTCATCGAAAATTTCAACACTTTCTCGAAGAACATAATGCACTCTATACAGATGTACTCTATACAGATCTACATTGTGAAGTCCGATGGCTCAGTGCTGCAAAATGTTTAGAAAAGTTTTTTGCGATAAGAAAAGAGATCTTCCTTTTCTTGCAAGAAATGTCTAGTGGCAAAGATGATGACATTAATTCTCTCTTCGAAGATACGGAGTTTCTTTGTGAACTCGCTCTTATCACCGATGTAACAAATCATTTAAATACTTTAAATTTAAAGCTGCAAAAGCCCAACCAAACAATATGTCAATTAGTTAGTCATATTGACTCTCATTTCGTAGAAAATTAATTTTATTTAAAAATCATTTAGAAAAAGATAGTCTTCATTTTTATCCCTCTTGCCAGATTCTCTTTGAAGAATACGGCACAAGCTGTAATTTTATAAAACATATTCAGTTAATTGACTCATTAATAAGTCAGTTCGACACGCGTTTTACTGACTTCGAAAGTCTTAGAAGAGACTTAGTTCTGTTCGAAAATCCTCTCACTGCGGAAATCGAACAACAAAATGTAGAATTTCAAGAGGAACTTTGCGATTTGCAAAATGATCTTTCCCTCAAAACTCGTCCAGAAAAAGGAGCGGATTTTTTTAAAATTTTAAATAATTCAAATTACCCTAATCTTAAAAATTTTGGTCTTCGAATTTTTTCCATGTTCGGATCCACATACTTATGTGAATGCTCGTTTTTGAAAATGAAAATCATAAAAACCGATAAACGTTCTTCTTTAAGCGATAAATCATTAACTTCATTAATGCGAGCTAGTTCTTCTAACATCCCTATAGATATTTCATCTATTGTCAAATCATGTAAACGGCCTAGAAAATCGACGACCTAATCGATTTAAAATATTTATTGTTCCTTTGATATCCGCTCTTTTGTTCATTAATGAATTTCACATTATTTTTCTTTTTAGTGTTGTAAGCCTACTGGGGAAACCACTTAAAAAAAAACGCGTCAGCAATAGTACCCCATGGGTAGCGCGGAAACTATTGTCCTAATTAAAATTATATATTCTAACAGTATTCTTTAACCTTTAACCTTTCTGACAAAGTTAAACGTTTCGAGTCAAATTTCATTCCACCATGTTGGAAAACGTTGAAACAAAAAATTCTTCGCACTATTTACATTAATATGCGATGTAGGTAGATGCTACAAGCGAGACTTGCGTCAAATTCAAATTAGAAGAATGTGGATGGATTGTCGTTAACGATAAGCTTACGCCACTATAGTTCCACGGAGATCCAACTCCATTAAGAGTTGAAGATATATTACTTGTAGAGCATAATGATAGTGACGACGAGGACTATATACTAGCTGTCGATAGTTCTGACAACGATAGCGACTAAAAAAATCCTCGTGATTTATATTTATGTTTTATATCCTACTTTTAAGATTTTAAATACAAAAAAATAAGAATAAAAGAATAATTGAAAAAAAAACGTGAATGTTATATGCACTTACCTTGTTCCATTCCACACCTCTACCAATGTACGCGCAGCTTGTTTATCACAAACTATTTTTGCCACAAAATATTCGATAGGAATTTTCGCGCTAGTATGGGCGGTATTCATAGTCGGTTCTTAAGACCGTTCTCGTCAAAGATTGTCTTATTTTCTATTTAAATACCTGGCAAGAGATTACCCGTATGTTCTGCGAGGGAAGTATTGACTCGTTACAAATTGGCAGCCAAAAGTCGCGCGACTTACGGGTGGCACAAAAATTTTTGGTCAAGGCCAGCGATGGCAGCATTGTTTTTTTATGTTCAGGAATGTTCGAGCTACATTTTAAAACAAAAAAAAATTGGATGTTCTGTGAGAGAAGTATTGACCCGTTACAAATTGGCAGCCAAAAGTCGCGCGACTTACGGGTGGCACAAAAATTTTTGGTCAAGGCCAGCGATAGCAGCATTGTTTTTTTATGTTCAGGAATGTTCGAGCTACATTTTAAAACAAAAAAAATCGGATGTTCTGTGAGGGAGGTACGGTACGAAAATATGTCACGTTTAAGGGTTGCTGCCATGGTTCCTGTCAAGGTGGGGGGTGGCAGCATATTTTTTTATCAAAGTGCTTGACATCCTAAATCGATTGGCACAAGTTTCAGCCGGATGTTCTTTAAGGGAGTTTTATCTCAAAAAATCATACCGGAAGTGGCCTTTTTTTTAACACTTCGGTCAAGTTTCAGGGCATATAAAACCCGGCACAGGGTTAACCACTAAAAAAGCTATCGATTAGAATAAAATTCAGCCGGATGTTCGATGAGGGAGGGTTTTGTGCAGCCGACTTTCCTACTATAATTAAAATTATATATTCTAACAGTCTATATATATACCTAGCTATTTAATATTATTCGGGGGCGATTACAGTTCCACCATGCTTATAGCACGCGCGACGATCCTGAGGTGACGCGTCACGTGAGCATTCGGCGGCTCGGCCGCTGAGCCTCGAGCGGTAGTGGGAGAATAGGAGGCGTCGCCTCGGGAATCGGCCCGAAATGTGCAAGTAAATCCCGGGGATTCCAGGGGGATTCTAACTCAAATGTTGGCGAGGGGGGAGAGGGGCAGGGGGTTCCGCGGCTCGGGTTACTCTATGCCCGATGGGCGAGGGGTCCGCGGGGCAAGGGAGGGGGAACGATGGGCGAGGGGTCCGCGGGGCAAGGAAGGGGGGACGAATGGTGAAGGGTCCGCGGGAGAGGGGAACCGCGGTGAGGGGGGGTCCGGACTGCAACCCGCGTGACGTCACATCATATATCTTTTCCGCGTGTCCTCGCTCTCGTTCCCGCTCGCGTCGACCGCGGATCAGCGTAACATCACCGCGCTTGCATATCACGTTCTTTCTCTCCACTTACCTCTTCACGTTCTCTCTTTCATACTCACCTTCTTACCTATACCTTCTCGTATTCTCCCCCGCTTCCGTTTGCGTCCTCAATCCCGCTCTCAGATGTTCTTTCTTATTCGTATATCTATTAGCGTTCTACCGTCCGGTATTTAAATGTTAAGTATTTCATTAATTTAATACTTTACGATAATAATAATTTAATAATTATTTAATATTTTAATAATTTAATAGTTTTGATTTTTTAACAATGGAATTATAATCTAAAAAGACGCGACTTAATTTTAAGGATTTGGAATAGGGAGAGGTGGAAGAATAATAAATTTAAACTTTTTAAAATCATATTATACATTTATTCAGTTTTTTATTATATTATAAAAAGTAATATACTAAAACGTCTTACATAACTAAAACTATTTATACAAGCTATTATAAAATGATAAACATGTATAAATCTGCAACATATAATGTAACATTTTTTATTTAAATATTAGAAATATTACATTTTTCTCCGCTCACCGCATCGCCGTCGCTATCGCCACGCATTCTATCCCACTCTTTACAATACTCCACCCATCCATTTTTCTCCCACTCTCATCCTTTTCACTACCATGCTAACAACACACATCCATACTCTCTCAACTATAACTTTATAACTAATATTCGCTACAGAATACATGCGCGGGGGATATAAACATATATACTTATTACTATAGATATATTAAATATAAATTTCCCTTTCCAAGTTCTCTAATTGCCTCTCAAATCTTTTAAATAAGTCTTCATAAATAAGAAAACATTCAATGCACTCCCGACACTCATGCGCAGGCCTTATGCGCATTAATCGTCTATCACAATCACTACACCGCATCTTGCTCGAAATGTTTAAGCCGTGTAGCTGCGATGAGATTGAGTGCCACCGCACTCTTTTCCCGTAACCGATGGGCTGCTCTCGACGCGCGTAACACCTTTCACACAGCCGTTTCCGCGGAAAGCCGTACCCCACATAGCATGGGACGATTCCGATCACGCAGTCAGATTGCAGCAGGTAGTAGTATCGCTCCGGATAATCCTGCGGTCGAACCCCGTCCAACAACTTAATTGTCATAGGTTCTACTGGTGGTGGTCTCATTTTCTAGAATTAATAAATAAAAATAATATATTTAAATTTTCTAGAATTAATAAATGAAATTAATATATTTAAATTTTTAAAAAATATTTTTAAATATATAGAAATTAATTATTTTTCTCTTACCCGCTTTTTAAACAACCAATGTTTAAGCTGATACCCACACAGGTAATCCTCGATGCTCTCAGGATCGATCGAGAAGAATTAATCGCACTGCTATTCGTAATTCTATTTTTTCACTCTCTAATGCCTGTTCGTTACCGACTATGCAAAGGACTGTGCAAGAGCTCAATTTATAGGAGTTGAAAAATGTAGAGTGAGGGATCTACGTGATTTATCTGCGACATATTACATTACCAAAAACGAGCAGACGGTTGTCATGAAAAAATAATCTTTTACTTACCGCTGCATCTTGCAATCGCGGGTGACACTATAAACCGCTATTGAATATAGAATGTCGTACGAAATGACAATTGTTGTGAGAAAATAATCCTCGCGAGAAAAAGATGTTTAAGCAAATGTAATTGCATCTTCACATAGAACACATCTAAAAGATGATACAGCGCAATTGTAAGGAATTGGAATAGGGAGAGGCTGATTGATAATAAATTTGAACTTTTTTTAATCATATACATTTATTCAGGAATACTTAAGCATATTTATATTGCATAATGTTAACGTCCATTACCCCGTCTCAAGGCATCACGCAAAAGTTCGTCCACAGCATAAGCTAATAGTTCGCAATCTATGACAGAGGTTTTATTACAAACTTCGCGCAAGATTTTGACAGCATCGTCTCTCTCAGCGCCAAATAAACTACTTTGCAAACTATAAACAAATAGATCAAACCTCTCATCTACCTCATGCGTACTATGACACAGCTTCAAATATTCATGCTCGACACAATGTTCGAGCTTGAATAAAAATAGTACAGTTGACGGCTTTATGTACAAGCAAGTATTGTATAATGTAAGTTTTACAACACTTATTGTATCACGTATTTTAACGAGTTGAAAAATCAAATCTTGAATCGATAGCGATGAACCGATAGTTGACTGCAGGAGTCGTTCAATATCAGCACGTTTTTCAATCAGCGTGGTCCACGTTTCGTGTGGTAACACTATTTGATTTCCTCGATTATCACCAAGAATTAATTCCACACAGGACGCAGGTCCCACGCTGATTCCCAGTTCCAAATATTTGTAAGATATGGGCGTTAAGGCAAATCTTCGCATGATACGCGGCGTATTACGAGGCTTATCAAAACTGAAAATATACAATTAAGTATGTAAAATATATAAAAGTATATGTACAATTATATATGAAAAAATTTGCGGTACTTACTTATTATGCTGTTTCTTGCGCGACTCATCTCCAATCGGAACGTAATATTTAGCACCGGCAGTGTCCATTACATCTGGAGGTTGTTTGCTGAGCGTTTTGATGCAACAATGTGCTTGAACCGTTTTAGACTCTCAACTGAGCGTTAGAATCCTCTGCGATAATTTATACACTCGTAAAACTGCAAATATTGCTTTAGCGCCGATGATGTGCGGCTGCAGACATGCATGATGACGAGGTCCAATTTAGATACAATTTCAATTTTTGCAGGTTCGCTTAAGTCAATGGTACGATATTGTTTTCATGGGCAGACGTCGCGTCTCGCGATGACTTCATTAAACGTGTGCAAATCTGCAAAATTCTGCATTTCATAAGCGCCGATGTACGGCTGCTGCGGACATGCATGGCGACGAATCCACTTTAGATATAATTTCAATTTTTACAATTTCGCGTAAGTGAATATGGTATAATATCGTTTACAAGGGCAGTCAACGTGTCTCGCGATGATTTCATCACACGTGCAAAACTGCAAATGTCACATTTTCAGACAGCGCTGATGTACGGCTGCTGCGATCATACAGATTAAATTCGCATAAGTCAAGATGACACAAAAAAAATGATACAATTTTCAAGAACATGTCGCGACGTGTCTCGCAATGACTTTATCAAACGTGTGCAAAACTGCAAAATCTTGAATTTTTGGACAGCGCCAATGTACGGATGCTGAGATCATAGGACGCGTTATTAGTGCGGGATATAAAATGAAGAAGTCTGAGGATACACTCAGTAGTCGAGGACTGGAAATCATGAGTGCACCAAATTACATGTAAAAAAGTAAAAAACGGATATCGCACCTCATGAAGAAATGGAAGTTGAAGTCAATGGAGAAGAAGAAGAAATTTCTGATGACGATGCAATTCTTTCCGATGATTCATGTTTCGAAAGCGATATGGAGGAAGATGTAACAGAAGTAATACATCGATTTTTTAACCAAGCTAAAGTTAATACCTTAGACGATGTAAAAAAGATGTGCTGCATATATTTCTATTATACACTTGATCATGCAAAGTTTTGCTCATCGTGTATTGTAAGAATAAGTGGACTATTTTCACGTCTTCGCGCCGTTCGAAAACATGACACTGGTACATATATGCTCATCGATGGTTTATTCTGTTCGGAATGTAGAGGTCCGTTGTATCAAATAATGCCATGTAATCTGTGTCCTATTTGCACAAAGTGATACAAACTGTTGTGAAAATCTTGTAACAGAAACAGACAAAAATATTTTTCAAAGTGTTTCTTATTGAAAAAAAGACCATTACAATATGGAGCGATTGGAGCAAAATGTGCGGGAGCAATCCACACGAGTAAATTCGGTGGAAGAATATATTGTGTGGGAGCAGCGATGCGACGAGTGTATCAAGTTATTGGAAGAGCAAAGTCGAATTAAACGTACACGATTGGAAATCGATGGATTATCGATTGAAAATCGGCAATCGCTGATTTTTCGAATATCGAACCTTGAAGGTTTAAAAATTCGCTTCTCAGACGCTTTGTACATGCGGGTGCGGGATGTAGCTCGCGAGAAAATGAGCTTGTATGGCGAGAGATCGATACGGCTTTCGAAAGTCGCATATTGACTGGTGTGGTTATAAACTATAATCACATCGAACCTCGTCAATTTCTTGAAGATGCTAAAGATATTGTACTCGATCGTGTGCGAAACGTCATGCAACGACTTGACAATGTAAAGATAAATACTATGTTTAATGGCAAATTTGTTGAGGGTGACAAACGCGCGAACATAAATATCGCTACGAGAAACTATGAACTCTTTCGCACGTCCGATCTACATGAGTGGTACGAGCGGCGCGTTATCGAGCCCAACTTAGCATCGCTGGAAGAATTCCAGGAACGTGATAGCGGGTGGGCATTGTCACATATACTCAATTTGACGGTGAACGTAAACAAGTACAATCTTTTACACGCGGGATGTTTAGTGGAAATACCGCGAGAAATAAAGCTGAAGAGAGCGGTGATCAATGTGCAATCAAAGGACAATGCATGTTTCGCGTGGTCAGTGGTGGCTGCTCTGCATCCAGCTGAAAGAAATGCAGAACGGGTAGCCTCATACCCCCGTTACACGTCAGTGCTCAATCTTAAAGACATTGAGTTTCCAATGACGTTGACTCAAATTAAAAAGTTTGAAAATCTCATCGACATCTCCATCAACGTATACTGCATCGAGGAGAACTCAATTCTTCCGATACGGCTCGCCGATAGTAAGAAGAATAGACACGTCAATTTGCTGTACGTGCAGGATCTGCGGGACGACAACGTGGGACATTTCGCGTGGATAAAAAATCTATCCCGCCTTGTGAGCTTGCAAGTGAGCAAGAAAAGAGTTAAAAAATACTTCTGCGATCGGTAAGTAAACATTTTTAAATAAAATTATGCAATAATTTTTTATATAAAAGATATATATTAAAAATTTCATTATTTACAGATGTTTGCACTATTTCCACTCGAGCGAGAAATTGGAAGCCTATACCGTTGACTGTCGGGAGATGAATGACTGCGCGATCAAGTTACCGAGCGATAAGGACAAGTGGCTCGCATTCGGCAATTATAACAGGAAAGAGACGCTTTCTTTTGTCGTATATGCCGACTTGGAATGTGTGTTGGCAAAAACGGATAAAAAAGAAATGGAAAAAAATTTATACCAGCATCACAAAGTATTTAGTATTGCGTATTATGTACATTGTTCGTACGACGATTCATTATCCGCATATTACTCTCGTCGTAGTGTAGATTGTGTTTCATGGTTCGTAGAACAACTTAAAAATTTAGCAATACGTGTAAAAACCATTTTATCTACCAATGTCCCCATGGTAAATTTAACGCGCGAAGAATGTGAAAAGTTTCATAGCGCATCACATTGTCATATATGTGATAAACCATTCGCGCAAGACGACACCCCAGTACGCGATCATTACCATCTGACTGGGCGGTATCGAGGTCCAGCGCATTCAAATTGCAATCTAAATTACAAAGAATCTATTTGCATTCCCATTGTATTTCATAATTTATCCGGTTATGACTCACATTTCATTATCGAGGAAATTGCCATAGCGTTCGAAGGGGGAATCGAGTTACTTCTGATAACAAAAGAAAAATATATTTTGTTTACCAAAAATGTTCAACTTGCGGAAGACAAATCTGAATCAAGAAATTATATTAAATTACGTTTTATCGATTCGTATAAATTTCTTACGACCAGTCTCGACAAATTGGCATCTTTTCTTAATAAAGATAAGCTCAAAATTTTAAAATCAAAATTTCAAAATTTATCTACCGAACATTTCGAATTATTGACACGAAAGGGTGTATTTCCATACGAATACATTGACCGCATCGAAAAATTGGAGGACTCATGTTTACCACGGCGCGAATCGTTTTACAGTTCCTTGACCGGTGACACTGTATCCGAGAGAGAATACGCGCACGCGGTCAACGTCTGGCAGCGGTTCTCCATTCGAACGCTGGGCGAATATAGAGATCTTTACCTCAAAACCGATGTCTTGCTGTTGGCTGATATATTTGAAAATTTCCGTGATAAGTGCATCGAGAGTTATGGGCTCGACCCTGCGTATTACTATACTCTTCCCGGGTATACGTGGGACGCCATGTTAAAACATACAAAAATTACATTCGAATTACTTACAGACATTGATATGGTTATGTTTATCGAACGCGGTATACGCGGTGGTCTGAGTCAGTGTTCAAAGAGATACGCGCGGGCCAACAACAATTACATGCAGTCGTACGATCCATCGAAACCATCGTCGTACTTGATGTATTTTGATGTAAACAACTTGTACGGCTGGGCAATCTGTCAACCTTTGCCCTATGCAGATATTCAATGGGTCGACGACGTGTCTAGTTTTGATCTATCATCGATCCCGCTTGATTTATCTATAGGCTATATTCTCGAAGTCGACCTCAAGTACCCACAACATTTGCACGATGCGCACACTGACCTACCGTTTTGCCCGACACGCGACAAGCCGCACGGTAAGCGGCAGGACAAGCTCCTCGCAACCTTGTATGATAAGAAGCGTTACGTGATACACTATCGCAACTTGCAACAGTGTACGCGTCACGGGCTCCATATGGCAAAGATTCACCGCATATTGCAATTCGCGCAATCTCCATGGCTTCGCGATTATATAGAACTCAATACGAAATTTAGAACACTGGCCAAAAGCGATTTGGAGAAAAATTTATACAAATTAATGAATAATGCATTATTTGGCAAAACGATGGAAAATGTGCGTAATCGCGTAGATGTTAAACTCCTGACAAAATGGGATGGAAGATACGGCGCAGAGGCAATGATTGCGAAACCAAATTTTCATAGCAGAAGTATTTTTCCGGAAAATTTGGTTGCAATAGAAATGCGCAAACTAGAGGTTAAATTTTACAAGCCAATCTATGTCGGAATGTGCATACTCGACATTTCCAAGACATGTTTATATGAGTTTCATCACGAATACATGTCACCATTGTATGGTGATAAATGTTTGGTAATGTACACCGACACATACAGTTTAATATATTATATCGAATGCGAGAATGTTTATGAGAATATAAAACGCGACCTCCACAAATTCGATTATACCGCGGACAATCTATACGGTATACCGCTTGTGAATAAAAAGGTACCAGGTCTAATGAAGGATGAAAACAATGGTACGATAATGACTGTATTTGTCGGACTTAAAGCAAAGATGTACGCCTTGCGAATCAACGGTAAGAAAAATACGAAAAAGGTTAAAGGCGTCAAGAGTAACGTTGTCGCGAGAACGATAACGTTTGACGATTACATGCAGTGTTTGAATGATGAGATTGAAATGACGCGACATTAGATCAAAATTGCACAAGGTGTGCACCATGTCCCAAACGAAAATCGCTCTAAGTCCGTACGATGATAAGCGATACATTGGTCTTGATTCTACCGACTATTCTACGCTCCCAGATAGCACTGGATGTCCCGAGGACGTCCGTTTTAAGTCCAATTTGTGTCCGCACGTCCATGGACATAAAATGGACATTCAAGGGATGTCCGTTGTTGGTAATGAAACGGATGTCCTATTTAAAACATCCTGTGGATGTCCAATTTATGTTCACACTTGGATCTTATTTTTATGACTTTTAATAATTTATTGTTTTTAATATACATACATGCATACATATATATATATATTGTTTAATGTCACTATATAGTATAGACTATAGTATAGATATTGTAATAAACTGTTTAGTTACCAAAGCTTGTAGCATCCAATTATTAAAATATTGGTTAACATCAAAAAATCATATTTTTTTATGAACTATTGTATATTCAACACAGGGATAAAAAACACAATTATTTGATTTTTGTTTACAGTCATTTATTATCCTGTATTTTATGAAAAATATTTTTTGTAATAGCCTAGGATTTTTAGGAAAATAATTCCAACAAGAAATATTTTTTATAAAGTACAGATAAATGACTAAACAAAAATCAAATAAATATGTTTTTTAAATACTTTTAATTAAAAACGAAAAACAGAGAGAACTTGAATCGCCAGTGAACAATTAACAATTAGCAAAGATATTATGATTGACCCAACTGGCAAATTTTATTGATCAAAAAATATTAATTAATATTTGTGAGTGGTTTCTATACGCTTGAAAAGGACCGAAATCTGCGGTCGAAATGTAGCGTTTTTTGATCAATAAAATTTGCCAGTTGGGTCGATTATAATATCTTTGCTAATTGTTAATTGTTCACTGGCGGTTCAAGTTCTCTGTTTTTCGTTTTTAATTAAAAGTATTTAAAAACATAATTAAAATACAATTAAAAACGATGTCCAAAATAGGTCCAAAAGCAATCCATTATAGGTCCAAAATTAGGTACGTTTTGGACATTCCGTGGACGTACCGCACCAGCACACGAACGACGGGCGAACGTTTGGAGAACGATTTTTCGTTTGGATCGCGGGTAATCGTCCGCCCTCCGAACCAACCGAACAAAAATCGCCGAGCCGCGCGAAGATGCTTGAGCGAAGGTCGTCTCGCACGCCGCCTGAACGTTGCGAGGTTGTTCGGAATGACCGAATGAATTACCGATATAAAAATATAACCGATATAAAAATATAATACCGATATAAATTAATAATAATAAATAATAAATAATTAATAATTAATAATAATTAATTTAATAGATAATAATAATAATAATAATTATTAATAATTATTATTATAATTATTATTATAATAATTATTAATAATAATAATAATAATTTGTATTACACGTGCATGGAAAGTAGCACTTTCCGTGTGTGTTTTCTGTGCGGAAAGTAACGATTTGCCAACATCTACCTACAAAATATTCCACACGTCATATCCAAAGTCATATCCTACGGGAAAACCGTGCGTAAAACTTATTCCTCACGGGTTGAAGCCATACCCTAACGGGTATCAACGCCATCTCGCAGCGCACACAGAAAACAACTACCGAAAATACCGCCACTTCGCCTCTTCCCAACACACACCTAACCTAACAGCTACTCATATGTCACTCTACTGTACATACTTGTACGCGCAACTCACATAATAAAGCAATTATAAAGTGAAAAAATGGATCATATCATCCCAGAAACCGATAGTGACAACGAACTCACGCCTCCAGAAATAGTAGAAAGTGCCAAAACCGTAGTGCAAAATTTATTGCCACCAAAATCAAAGGAAAAATATATGATAACACAACAAATTTATGCAGTGGAAAGCTGAAAAAAAAAACGAAATCTATGTCTGAACATACACTATTAGCATATTTCAAGGAGCTGTCAAAATCTCAAAAGCCATCTACTATGTGGGGAACGTACGTAATAATAAATAAACGTTGCTTTTATCATAGGCGGGGGGAGGGGCTCCGCCCCTCCCCCCCGCGCCCCCCTCCCCGCCTGCGCCCAGACTCGGGGGGGCTTCGCCCCCCCGAACCCCCCCGTGTGTCATTTCTTTTAACTCGGGGGGGCTTCGCCCCCCCTCGTCCCCCGCAAGTCCTGCGCGTATCACTCACTCGTGCGGGTAAACGCACTCGCCTTCGGCTCGTGCGACTACCCGCACTCGTGTAATATACGCATCCCTTAACCCCCATCCCTACATGCACTTGTAATACAAAATAGTATGTGTTACACGTACGGAAGTTGGCTATTGGTCATGAGCGCGGGGAAGCGCACTCGCCTTCGGCTCGTGCGCCTACCCGCGCTCGTGACCGATAGCCAACTTTCCGCACTTGTAACACAATATACTATTATTATTATTAATAATTAATTAATAATATTACTGATATAAAAATTTTCCCTTTCTCTTTACTCCTGCGCGCTTTATTCGCTGCAGTGATTGTGCATGCAAAGCGACGCTGCGAGGGGGGCCGAGCCCGATCGTCTATTTACAACTGTCTACAACATTCTACGAATATTTTTTATGAGAATGTAGTAAATGGTAGAAGTTGTAGATTATTATAAAAATCACAACTACGATATTTACAACTTTGTACAACATTCTAAGAATATTTTTATGATCAAATGTTAGTTTATTGTAAAAGTTGTACATGTTTATAAAAACAATATATATCAGCCGATTTCGATCAAATTGTTATGGCATCAAGAGTTGCTTCTTCCTATGTTACCTGTGTTCAAAACTGTAAAAATTTTGTCTAAAATTAAGAGACTATCACCATATGAGAGCATGCAGACAGTCAGCGATTCGATATCGATCGACATCGATTCGATGACTATCTGCATATTTTTATATGGTGAAAATTTTTAGTTTTGAACACAGGTTATAAAGAAGCAACTTTTAATGCCAAAACGATTTGATCGAAATCGGGTAATTTTCGATGTTAATTTCGATGTCGATAAGTCATCGATTCGATATCGAATCGATGACCGACATCAATTTTGTAAAAAATATATATATATACATGTATACTAAGCCGACCCTATTAAAAGGGTAATAATAATATAGCTGACACCTTCCGTACGTCTGCTAACAATAAGTGTAACATATGTAGACAATACGAAACGTCTTCATCAATCAATGTTGTAGCACAGTGCGGAAGGTGACTGACTCAAGATCCAGGGGTTCCAGGTTCAAATCCAGCGGTGGACGTAAGCAAATTTTCTAAGTACAATATAAATTTATTTAGTTAAGCTTGGACGTAATCAAGATTTTCAGCAATAAAATAATGGTTTACGAAAAGTAAATTTTATATTTTATTTTGCAACGTATTTTGAAACGTCCATGGGACGTACATATTTGGACATTCTGCGGACGTACAGAGTAGTGACAAATGGACGTCCATGGGACGTACATAGAACGTCCGACGGACCTTATTTGGGCTTTGTTTGGACGTCCGAATGTCCAAAAGCGGATGTCCACTGAACATACACTGGACGTCCTTGTGCTATCTGGGCTGCCATGGGGACATTATAAAATACCGTTGTAAATATGTATTTTGTAAAAAGAACATGTATATTTTGTAAGTAAAATGACTTATTTGTATGTATAATGTTTATATTTTAACAAATATATATAAAAGTTTGTAATTTTACAATACATTATTTTTGCTTATCCAAGAATTGTGTGAATTATCGAATCCCAACCACTTTACATAGACCTCATCCCCCCTTTTGCGTAACACTTTTTCAACAAGATACACGTCGCGATTAGCGACGCGATGCAACTCGTATTCGTAGAATCCTCCGGCGACGGGTTTTCCGCAGGAATCTTCCAATAGATACGTCACGGGATTAGTTTTTTGCACTTTGATGATTTCGAACACCTCTGTGGTCCAATTTGGCGTGTACCCTTTCTCGAAAATTGTTTTGAATTTACTCACGCGTACCGAGTCACCCACTTTAAATCGCGCGGGAGCAGCGATCTTTACGTGATTGTACACCGTTGTTAGGAGCTTGTTGGCGATCGCGGGGGTAACATTGATGGGTCGCATGCCAATAGTTCGATGCTTTCGCGCATTGTAATCTGACACGAGGCGCGATAGAGAGTCGATCCATTTGTAATTTCCATTGTGCGTAAACATTTCCCACATGTCGTTCTTTAGCGCGCAATTAAATCGCTCGACGACCGATGCATTCATTACGGAATACGTCGAATAGCGATTGATATTGTCTTTCTTAAAGAGTTTCAGCACGTTTGCGTTGTAAAATTCCTCCTGTCAGTGTGCATATTTTTCGGACATTTTCCGCCGTCTCGAATTATTTTTGCAATCGCCGTAGTAACCTCATTTTCGCTCTTGGCTTTGAGCGGTACGGCCCATGCATGCTTGCTCAGCACGTCGATAACGGTGAGTATGTAGCGGTAGCCTCTGTTGAATTGCGTGTAAGGACGCATCTCGATCACATCCGCCTGCCACAGGTCATCGTATCCGCGCACCATGACGCGTCTTTGTGGAAAATTTCTTCTCGCCGGAGCATGCAGTTCCTCCACCAGCTGCCGCTTCTCAGCTGTTTTCTTCTTACTAGCCATGATGACAAGTAAATGACGCCAAAATCAAGTGTACGTTCTGTCTTATCTATTCGCGATGATTCGTAATGATTTGCTGAATCGTCTTTTGGAGCTCGTTTAGGGTAATCTGCACGTTATTTTAGAACGCTGCCATCTCTCTCTCGATTTTATCCTGTCGATCCTTCAAAATTTGTATGCTCTGTTGCACGTATCGTTTGTTGGCGGCAGTGCCATCATCTACAGGTAGCGCTACACGTCGAATCTTGCGCGACTTTGCATCGAAGTCATTGGCGACCACGCAAAGAGCGTTATCGCGCACGTAATTTCTGAGTAATCCGCTCCATTGATAGTACGGTGCCGCTCCGCCTCTTCCGAGCGATATGCCAAACTTGTTGATCGGCATTTCAATGTTGATTGAATGGTTTGCCGACGCGCGGTTTAATTTATAATAAGCCCAGCCTTGCGAAGTTCCTTGATAATCGATAGAGTCTCGTTGTTGTGACCGTTGTGGCCCGCTTGGGGAGAAGCTTGGAGCAATCGGAGACGGTCTACGAGCTCATTGGGGTCGTCCCAATAAACATAGTCGATTTTGTTGTCGTTTAATGTCACAGCATGCAGTATACCTCTTCCAGTTTTTTGGCCTGATATCAACGGTTTGATTATTTGTGTGTATTTGTATCCCCCGTTGCTATTTAATCGACCGTTCAGATCATTATTACGTTTATGCGCGCTTGTCATCAACAGCATGCTCTTATACGTTTGCATGTCGTCCGCCGTGTAGATGTCATTATCGGGGATTTTCTTGAAGATTAACTCGTAAAGACCGGTTGTGCCGACATATCGTACACCGTCGATAAAAATGTTATCAGGGTTGTTCACGTGAAAACGTTTATTACCAAACTTCATTCCATCATCGTCAAGTTTAACGCTTATTCCGGTTGCGAAATGCGGTGGTATCCTACCGATCTTACCGTTGTTGGGAGTTCTCGGTTCATTGGTCGACGGAGCGGCAGGAGTCGCAAAGGCTGTGAACGATAACAAAGCCGCGCGGCGTCAGCTGGAAGAATTGAAACGTCATAATCGCGCCATGGATGGTCATGGACTTCATCTCGCTCCGTATAAACGTGGGCGGGGAGTCTCGAGAAAAAAAGAACGTCAAGGAAACGCTAAAAATCCCGAAGGGTGTAACTACCAAACGTACAACTACAACAACTAGCGAAGCGTATGCGCATTCCATATTTTAGGGGTATTTTCATGCGTACTACTTTTACCAACGGGAGGAGTTTGTCAAAACGAAAGTGGTATCGTAAACTTGGATAATGCTGAGGGGCTGGGTACTCACTGAGTGGCATACGCGAAGAGGGGAGATCGAGCCATATATTTCGATAGTTTTGGCAATCTTCGACCGCCTAGGGAATTGGTGCAGTATCTAAAGAATGTGACGCAAATTGAGTACAATCGCACGCCTTATCAGCGATACGATCAGAGCAATTGCGGACAACTGTGTTTGCACTTTTTACAGACGGTTGACGAACAATTTAAAGACTGGCGTTGCGGTGTTTGAACTCAGTATTATTTCAAACATGTCACTGACATTTACGCTCACAGGCTAGAGTAGCATCCTCGCGGTAAGCTACTTTCCTGCTGTAGATTTGAGCGATGGCAATTACGAGCTCGGTTTGACAGATTTTGAAACCTATTATACGATACCAAATGTAAATTCTTCGAACAATAAATTCTACTTTAATGACAAGGAGATTGCCATTCCCGAAGGATCTTACGAACTGCGTGATATAGATACGTATCTGAAACGCGCCATTTTACGTTCCAACGATGTTGCGAGAAAGAAACATGTCGGCGAAGATGAAGAGTACCCACTGGTTATTCGAGCTAACAACAATACGATGAAGAGCGAGATCAAGTGTACTTATCGGGTAAATTTCACCAAACCGAACAACATTGGATCACTGCTAGGTTCTTCAGCGAATCGCGTACTGGAGCCGCGACAATGGCACGAATCGGACGTATCGATAAATGTTATTAGCGTAAACATCATTCGCATAGAATGTAACGTGACCGCGGCGCGCGGGTGCGTACAGTAACGACAATTATGTGCACACGGTACACGAATTTTCATCGAGTGTGCCACCAGGATATAAGATATCGGAAACGCCGGCATAGATCATTTACCTTCCGATCACCGTACGGAGCATTACGGACCTAACGATTCGCTTTGTGGATCAGGACGGCCGGTTGATCGATTTTTGTGGAGAAGAGATCACCGTTGGACTACAAGTGCGAAGACGGCAGTGGTAACGTGATGCTCGTACTGAATGAAGCGGAGCAGGTGCAACAGACGAGAAACATAATTAGAAAGACAATTCGATTGCCAAAGAAGAAGAAACTCACCACATCAAACGTTGAATTTTTGAAATTATTGGGTTTTGTAGTCCGAAATGTCTAATATCTTGAACATTGGAGGTGAACCGATCTTTGACGACGGCGTCGTCAAGATTGAGTCTCATACGTACAATCCGTACGGCAACACGACGTTTGGGAATAACGATGAGATAAGAATACCCATACAACAGCAAGATTTATACACTGTGACGTGACGTTGTCACGTCCACCGCCCAGACGGTAGCTCGGCCGAGGGGAAGCTCGGGGGTGGCACCTCGACCGGAGTACGGGAGGGTTATTCGCGATTTGATTATTTTGTTAGCGAGCTTGTAGATACAACGGGTGGTGCCGGAGCGGGTGATCAACGGAGGACCGATGTAACGACGTATGTCGCAACGAGGGAGAGCAGGAGGCTTGGGGAACCCGGAGCGGAGTGGCTGGCCGACGGGCGAGTCACTGGGGCCTACCGCCGCGGAGACGCGCAGAATGCCTCGCACATTGCACCCCGGGCCGTACCGTCGCACAAGGAAGGGCGCGACACCGCGACTGCAGCGCGGGTGAGCGACCCAGACGCCTCCCCGATGATATCAAGGACACCGAGCAGCATAGCCACGGCCTGGCCAGCCGGGCTAAAGCTGAAAAGGGCCTACACCTGTCGGCAGCCGATTCGAAGGATCGCGGGCAGGCAGAAAGGACCAGAAGCGGCGCCGCGATCACGGCGGCGCGCGCGGCGGATCGGCGGGACGATACATCGCAGGCTTGGAGCGCATGCGCGGGGGCCCAACGTGATCTCGCCGGGCCGGCCGCTCTTCACTGTCGAACAAGCCGCTGTCGAGGAGCCAGCCCGGAGGAACAACCCCGACCGAGCCGACCAAGCCAAGCAGCAGAGAGCAGCTTTTGTAAGATCTCCACTCTGGCACTACCGTAATTCCCGGCCCCAGCCCGAAGCAATTAACTTTCTTTACCGCTTAGTGTACCGGCTCGGTACCTGTTCCCGTGTAATAACCGCGAGGCTGTGGGGCTGGTCGGGATCGTGCCTGAGTAGTTCGTCGTGAAGCCCTTCCCGGGGACTCTGACGTGGCCGACAGTCGTTCCGTGTTTGTTGTGTCGAATCTGTAATTATCGTTTCTTGCGTCGGGATTATCGTTGTTTCGCGTATATTGCGTCGATTACCGGTGAGTGTTTGCTTCTTGCGCCGAAGTCGTGATTGCCGCATCGCGTTCATCGTGTCGAGACTACCGGGATTCCGCGTTATTGTGTTAGAGTTGCGATTAGCATCGCGTATCATTGTCGCGTCTGTTTGGGGAAAATTCCACGGGCGAGCGGTGCGGTAACGCTCTCCGAGAGATATTGTGTTGCGCTCTCGCGCGCGCGTGAATTGTCGTGCGTATTCGAGGGGAGTCCCGCGGATACATTGTGTCGCCGGTGCATGCAAGTATCGTCGCGGTCTCCCGCCGGGGAGAGTAGTACGGGTGTATTGCATGGTCGTAGCTATTATTTCGCGTCTGCCGATTAGTTTACCGCGTGCGTGTGTCGTAGATATCATTCCGCGTATACCGATTAGTTACCGTATAAAGTGTCGTCCGTTACATCTGCGTTGTACAAATGTCGTTTCGTGTCTACCGGTTAGTTGCCGTATCCTTTGTCGTTTAGCGTACGCCGCGAGCGGGGCGGCCGAGTCGTGTGTGTGAATCTGAGTGCGTGTGTGATAATCTGCGTGGCGGCGATTCGCGTGCCGTGGACATACTTCCCGCGTACGGGAACCTGTAGAGCATGAGATTCGCGTTTAACTCGTGTGAATGAGATGCGTGGCTGATTCGTGTGTGTGTGATTCGCGTTCCGCGAGTAGAGTATGCGGTATCTGCGCGATTGCGAATAAAGTAACGTGCGCTCGAGACGTTGCTTTGAGCGACGGTCGCCGGTGAGGCGGCTCGATTTCGCTATATGTATATTATGATCCCTTCATCTGAAATACAATGTTATTTATTATTTGATTTGTGTTGATTGCGCTGCGCTCCCTCTCCCACTCTCCCCACAACGAATCGTAACCGACGCCCTGGGCTTGCGTTCGGACTGTAGATATACATTTGCATCGAATTGACGAAACGTGGTGCGCGTAATCGCACCTGGCGCCCATACGGAACATTTAGCGGGAAGAATCTGTTACCGTAGATACCTCGAATGAATTCTGTCGCGGATACTTCGGAGCTACCGTCTGTCTTTTTGTGAATTTGCGGCAGCGCCCCTTCGGCTGGCGAGACCGAAGGAAAACGGGTCGCAACACGTTGCCGTGTGAAAGCTTTCTCTACGTCGAAGGAATATTAAAGATAAAGAAAAGGAATGATGAGTCTGTGGCAACGCTTGTAAATAATTGCGTGGCGTTCATGTTTGACGAAATTCGATATGAGCTTAACGGCGTGGAGATTGATCGCAATAGAAACGTTGGAATAACCAGTACTATCAAGAATTATGTATCGCTAACGTATGACAGTGCTCTGATCATGCGGAATGCTGGATGGGACGTGGGATCGAGCATACCGGAAGGATATTTCAACTTTTGCGTACCGCTCAAAATGGTGCTAGGCTTTTGCGTGGATTACAAACGCGTGGTTGTTAACGTTCGTCATGAATTAATTTTAATACGAGCGCGTAGCGATAACAATTGCATTGTGGGAAATCCGACGACGGAGCCGGAAATTGAATTGTTTAAAGTACAGTGGCGAATGCCTCATGTTACATTAAACGAGGTCAATAAATTGTCCCTGTTATGGGCTTTGGAAAGCGGGCGATATCTTAGTGTCAGTTTTCGCTCGTGGGATCTGTACGAGTACCCCCTGTTGCAGAGCACGACCAAGCATTCGTGGACTGTCAAGACTACGACTCAGCTAGAGAAGCCGCGATATGTTATCTTTGCGCTGCAGGCCGGTCGCAAGAATATTATGTCTCAAGATGTTAGCATATTTTATGACTGTAACTTGACCAATATCAAACTTTATCTAAACTCTGAATTTTATCCGTATGATGACTTAAATCTAGATTTTGGTAAAAGACGATACGCCGTTCTTTTTTATATGTATGCACGTTTTTGTAAAGCTTATTACGGATACGACTGCTACGAAACGTTGTGCACCGTGGCCACTGTCATCGATTGCTCGCGACAAAACGAATCTGTCAAAAGCACCACCGTGGATGTGCGAATAGAATTTGACTGAAAAGAGAATGTACCTGCAAATACTACCGCCTATTGCCTCATCTTGCATGATCGCATAATCGAATACTGCCCTCTGTCTAACGTACTGCGCAAAATCATGTAAATTGCACTATTTGTAAATATTTCGATATAAGAGAGACAGATGTATCGCGATAAACTATAGTATTGATTGCTACTTCGCTGCATCATTATCATGCCAACGTTTGTCGATCTGCAAGGATTTATCGTCGGAATGAAATTTGTCGTAAAGGAGGTGGCGGTGTTGAAAAACGGAACCGTTCTGGCGCATTACATTTTTACATGCCCCATGCCATGGAATCTCCTTACAAAATCCGACAAATCATGCGCTTCATAGTTGATTGCTAATCACCATAGATTACGATGGGAAGACGGGATGGTCCCGTACAGCATGGCAAAACGTCTAATTACATCGGCAGTGCTTGGTACAGAAGAGGATGACGAGACGTCAACTCTCGTGTACGTCAAGGGATGCCAGAAACGAGAATGGCTGGTGGATATACTTGAGAATGATGCGAGAGAAAACCTAATCATTGAGACTTTGGATGCAGATTACGAAGATATCGAATCCTTAAATAATCTAGATGTTACTAATACTGTGCGATGTGGAAAACATGTTAAGAATTGCGCATTACAAAATGTATTTAAAATATTTAACTGGTGGTCGCAACGCCAAAAAAAGTTGCGATCTTTTTAAAAATAAATTATATAAACGTTACGTTTTATTTTTTCCCCCTTTTTTCACATAGTTATTAGATGTTTCCTATGTGAAGATGCAATTACATTTGCCTTACGTATGTATGATGTACGTATGATATACGTACGTATGTACGTATGTAAGTACGTACGTATGTACGTATGATGTACATATGATTTACGTATGTATGTACGTATTTATATGTATGTACGTATGTATGTACGTATGATCAGTGGACATGCAAGACGACAAAGTTCGTTTTAGATACAATTTCAATTTGAGATTATGCGTATAGAGTCAATGGCACGATACTCCTATCAATGTCGCGATGATTTCATCAAACACATGCGTTTGCATTGAACCATTGTCCATATATCGTATCTCGTATGAAGGTGCTGGGTCAAATTTCGCAAAGTGCTGAACGATGGCTAGTGTCCTGCATGATATGGACTCAAGCTACTTTTCTCCGAATTTTTTTATCATGGCTCGGTTACACCTTCCCTTTAAATTTTTTCTTTCGCTCGTTTAGTTTGTCTTGAGCTGTCAAACAACTAACATAAGATGCGGTGAATTAGCTGTAGAAAATTGTTCGCGCCGGCTACGTGCGATGTATGCATGCGCGAATATTGTCTGCGCGCCGCGCGTGCCGCACATGTCAGACCGTCTCCGCAATCACCTTCTCCAAATTCAACTCCGCGGTATGAAGAGGTTGAGCCTCGAACGCCCCTGTCCCTGTATGACGAGATCGTCCACCCCAAGGTGCCACTGCGGGTGACGGTGGATGTCGCAACAGGAGTGCGTGTTGTAGAAGTGCCTCGTGAGACATCGTAATTGGGTAAGTACCTTATTGATAGTTTTAAAATTAACTATATTTCAAAGTTTAAATTTAAGGATCGGTTTTTGCACAATTTTGAGTTTTTAGATTTAATTATTTACTTTTTCTACAGCTCAGCGACGAGTCCTCCTGGAGGTGGTAGAAGATGTACGCGATACCGAGGAATCACAAGATCCATCAGAACACGCCATACTTACTTATTATTATTATTTAATTTAAAATACCTAATAAAAACTGAATAAATGTATAATGATTTAAAAAAGTTTAAATTTATTATTCTTCCACCTCTCCCTATTCCAATTCCTTAAAATTAAGTCGCGTCTTTTTATATTATAATTCCATTATTAAAAAATCAAATAACTATTAAATTATTAAAATATTAAATAATTATTAAAAATATTAAATAATTCTTAAATTATTATTATTGTAAAGTATTAAATTAATAAAATACTTAAAATTTAAATACCGGACGGTAGAACGCTAATAGATATACGAATAAGAAAGAACATCTGAGAGCGGGAGAGAGGACGCAAACGGAAGCGGGGGAGAATACGAGGAGGTATAGGTAAGAAGGTGAGTATGAAAGAGAGAACGTGAAGAGGTAAGTGGAGAGAAAGAACGTGATATGCAAGCGCGGTGATGTCACGCTGATCCGCGGTCGACGCGAGCGGGAACAAGAGCGAGGACACGCGGAAAAGATATATGATGTGACGTCACTCGGGTTGCAGTCCGGACCCCCCCTCACCGCGCACCCCCTCTCCCGCGGGCCGCCGCGGCGCCCGAAAACGCGGTTCTCCTCTCCTTGCAGACCCTTCGCCAATTGTCCCCCTCCCTTTCCCCGGGGACCCCCTTGCCCATCGTTCCCCCTCCCTTGCCCCGCGGACCCCCTCGCCCATCGTTCCCCCTCCCTTGCCACGCGGACCCTTCGCCCATCGGGCATGGAGTACCCCGCGCCGCGGAACCCCCTGCCCCTCTCCCCCCTCGCCCACATTTGAGTTAGAATCCCCCTATACCCTCTACTTCCGTCCAACATCCCGCGCGCATAGGATTGCACTTGTTCACGTTCACCATCAGGTTCAATATGCGCGACAACGCCCAACCGCTGTCCCGCTCCTGAAACTCCAAATCGGCTAGAGTCACGTCGACCACGTATCTGTCGTACTACTATCGCAGATGCGACGCGAGGAAGAGCTGACGATTCCTCGTGGCGACGCTCTTCACGGCGGTTCTAGCGCCCGCAACGAACTCGCCGTTGAAAACGGTGTTGACCTTCAGGCGCACGTGTCTCTCGAGATTGACGCGCACCCGATCGGGCACGGTGTCTCTCGCGTCCTTGAGAAATCGCCGAGGTTCAAGATAACTCGAGTTTATCACCGCGCCTGTCAGCAGCTCTCGAAGGCCGTTTCGATCTCTGCCTACGAGAACCCTCTCGGATCGTCGTGACCGGCACCCACGCGCGCGAAACGCCGTCGCAGGGCGTCTCTCGCGCCCTCCAGAAGAGCGGTTCGCGTGGCCAGAGAGGTCACAGTTCCGGTGGGCCTAGGCTTTCGCCTGTCCCGACACCTCTCGCGCAGAGATTCGAGGCACTCGTCGCACCGTCGTTCCCACGCGCGATACGGGTCCGACGAGTCAACGCCTCTCGCGCATTCGACGAGATCGCGATCCTCCTCCGTCATGCCTGTTTCGTCAGGCGTCTCAGCTTGGTGGTAAACCCATAGACTTATATAGATAGACCGGCCCCTGCCGTGAGAGCACGCGATAGGAGATGAACGGTGCAGACATAGCCGTGGTAGTGGTCCTCTCTCTTTCTACTGATCGCTTGGTGGGGATAGACGACTCGACTTTCTCTTTCTTCTGATCGCTTGGTGGGGATAGACGACTCGACTAAGTCGTTTATCCCCACCAAGCGATCAGTAGAAAGAGAGAGGACCACGACCACGGCTATGTCTGCACCGTTCATCTTCTATCGCGTGCTCTCACGGCAGGGGCCGGTCTATCTATATAAATCTATATGTCAACCACACGGTCCAACCCCGACTGTCCACGGGTACGTCTAATCCGACTCTTCGAAGAATCTCCCTGCGACTTTCGACGATCGTCGCACCGCCCGTCTCGCTCCTTCTCGAGTATCTCAGAATTTTACTCTCGTAGACACACGCTCTGTTACTGCAGGCTAGCGTCGTCTCTATCCACAATTCCTCTCGGGGACATCGAAAACCGATCTCTCTCCTTAGAACGTACGTTGTTGGATTCCATCGAGCGTTCTCTCGTTCGGCGACCGCTCGAAAACGAAAGATTTCCACCAGTGGAGTGGAACGGAGGAGAGAATCGTCGCTGGTGTCGCTGTCGGTGCACGGTATTATCTCCACGCAATAGATATTGTCGACATCGTCAATCGCCTCACCCTGGCTGAGGTAATATTTTTCTCAATAAAAATTAATTGGTTAGTCGATGTAATTTTTACATTAGACAGTTTTATTTTTTATCGCGAAAAAATATTACCTCACCCGAGCAGAACGGAGACCGTCGCCCATCGAACTGCGAATCGTCGCGTGTCTCGAGCGAGTCGTTCGAGCGTCGAGACACCCCGCATTTATACGCGAGACGTGAGAGATCTTCCCCGGAAGCTCCAAGGGAGAGACGCGCGCTAAGAAAAAGCCGTTATCGCCCGATAAAACGAAAGGGCACCTCGACTTCCACTAGAGAAGGACGCGCCGTTATTGCCCCGATAAAACCCGACTTCCGTCGGACGACCACATCCCTCGTCCTCGAAACTTGCGCACCCCCGGCGTCCACGCGCGCCGGGGGTGAACGCACCCCCGTCCCCGAGAGTCGCGAGGAGCGATCGCGCGTCTCGCCATCGCGCCGCTTATCGCGCCTCGCGAGGGAGGACGATCGACGAAGCGAGTCCGCGGTGGCGACCTCTGCGCCTGCCGCCCCGCAAGAAAAAATCTCGCCCCGGAAGAATAAAAATCTCGCCGCGCCGTCCCTGACCAAGGACCGGGGGAAAATCTCGACGATCCGCCCCTGGGCGCGGGGAGGTCCGCTGCGGTAAGGGGAAAGAAATTTTCCCCTCGTCGCCCACCTGCCCCTTGCCCACCCCTCACAGAAAACCCCACGCTTCTCAGCGGCCCGTCCCGACCCCCCGGACGGAGCCCCCAGCGTTTCAACTGTAGTGCTGCACACCTACTGGCATAGATTAGGTATAGATATATACATGTTTCACAAGTCTCTTGAGAGAGTTTAAAATGAGACATATTTGGAATCGACACTTTTTTACATGCCAGAAAATATGGTATTATTTTTATTTTCTGTCACAATTCGTCATTGTCTCAATTTTCGCTTTAATCCATTTTAATTTTCCACTTATTAAATTCAGATCAGAATGCTTCTATGTTTCTTGTTACCTACTTTAATTTTGCATCTGAGAGCGAGGTCTAATCTTGGATTTTGTCGCAATCCTCCTCGCGCGTTGCGCCGTACGATAATTATTATTATACATTAGAGTTTCTCATCTAAGTATACAGGATGTTCTAACAAAGGGGGACCAAAATTTAGGGAGATATTCCTCACACCTCAAGGATAAAAAAATGTTATATGAACATGGGTGCGGAAACGATTTTTTCAGGAGTTATGTTGAAAATATTGTTGACTGTATTACTTACACAAGAAACAATTTAGGATTAATCATTATGTAAACAAGTAACTATAATATTAAAGGTCAAATTTTTCTGATTTCTGCTTGGCAGATAAGGTCACAACCTCATTTAGCCGTACTCAGAAAAGAAGCTCTAACTCCTGAAAAAAGCGTTTCCGCACCCATGTTCATATAACATTCTTTCATCCTTTAGGTGTGAGGAATATCTCCCTAAATTTTGGCCCCCCTTTATTAGAACCCCTGTATATCTAATATATAGACTAGCAAAAATATACATCATAATCAATGATATACCTATATCGGAGATAATGCTGTTTCCACTATCTTGACAATACGCGAATTAAATATTATATCTTACAATTAGTGCTAATTATTTACGATACTTTGGAATATTCCAAATGTGAAGATTTTTCTTCACATTTTCTGGAATATTAACAATGCTGAATAAAATTGATCCCAGTGAATATTAAGCTTTCCACGCGATATGGAGAACGTGGACACACCTACTTAAAAATTTTAGATTTCATAAATTTCGTGATATGCGCGTATTGACTGTCAAAAGTTTATCTGGTTGTACGTGTATGTATGTACATACGTTTCGTAATATATGTAATATACAGGGTGATTAAGATTTTTTCCGTCAAACTGTGCCAGTATATGAGTAGAAATAAGAAAAAAATGTATAAACATATGGCTTACAAATGGTTTATTAAAAAGTTATAACAAAAATGAAATTCTTATTATTAATATGGTACTATGTAACGACAATCTATATAGTGTTTACTATTATTGTTTTATTACAAAATGTCCACCATTGTTTTCAATACAAGACCGATATAGCTGAAAAATTGAATTTATCACCGTATAAATTTCGTGTCGAATATTATTATAACTTTTTAATAAAGCATTTGTAAGCCTATGTTTATATAACAGTTTTTGGTTGGGTTTACGCAAACCCCCCCCTTGGAGGAGAGAGGGGAGGTACCCTATATTGTAGCGCTTGACAAGAGAAGTTCAGTGGTGGTACTCTCCCTTGTTAACTCTCACCCGTTAGACCCCCAAGAGGGAAAATGTAAAATAATCTTAAGAATAAATATTTGCACATTTAATCACTTTTTAACCCTCTACGGGTAATGATTAAAAGTATATGAGGGGGGGGGGGCCTTTGCCTTCCTCCCGCCCCCCCCCCCAAACCGTGTGGAACCCACCCCCCGTCCACGTATGTACTTTGTAAGTTGTAAAGCGAGGTCCACCCACCCCGACCCCTGTGGAACACGCTCCTCTGTCCACGCATGTACTTTGTAAGTTGTAAAGCGAGGTCTTCCCCCCTTCCCCGACTCCTCTGTCCATGCATGTACTTTGTATGTTGTAAAGCAAGATCAATCCGTACAGGGGGTTACCCGTACAGGTACGCGAAACAAGGTGCCACATGGGTTTACAACTTTCCATGCCTGGAAAATCTACGCATGTACTTTGCAAGGCATACCGTGTCTGGTTTTATGGTAGTGGAGCCCCCCGCAGGGGGGCGGAACCTACTGCATCCACGCACGCATTTCTCCACCTATACAACAATCGGGTTGGGTTGAATCAGTTTTTTTGGAAGTGGAGCCCCCCGCAGGGGAGCGGAACGTATTGCATCCAAGCACGCACTTCACCCACACAACAATCGGGTTGGGTTAGGTCAGTTTTTTTGGAAGTGGGGCCCCCCGCAGTGGGGCGAAACCTACTGGATCCACGCACGCACTTCTCCACCCACACAACAATCGGGTTGGGTTAGGTCAGTTTTTTGGAAGTGGAGCCCCCCGCAAGGAGGCGGAACCTACTGCATCCACGCACGCACTTCTCCACCCACACAACAATCGGATTGGGTTAGGTCAGTTTTTTTGGAAGTGGAGCCCCCCGTATATACACAGGGGTTGGGGTGCAGGAGGGAGGGGGGCAAAGGCCCCCGCATATACTTTTGATCACCACCCGTAGAGGGTTAATAGGTGATTAAATGTGCAAATATTTATTTTTTATATTATTTTACATTTTCCATCTTAGGGGTCTAACGGGTGAGAGTTAACAAGGGAGAGTACCACTACTGAACTTCCCTTATCAAGCGCTATAATATAAGGTATCTCTCCCCCCTCCCCCAAGGGGGTGGGGGTTGCGTAAACTTAACCCGTTTTTGAAAAAAATGTTAAATACAGAAGTTTTAGGGTTTGGAAATGGGCATCTGGTGGTGAATTTGAACTTGACCTAGGGGTGAAATTTAGAGGTCAAATCAAGGTCAACTCGATTTTTTTAAATAAAACCCCCTACTTTTGACATCAGAAATGGTAAGAGCAAAAAATTTCACGTCGATATGTGATTATGTGATAGTGTTATGACCTTCAGGGGTTATTTTAGGGTCAAACTAATTTTTTCACGATGACCCGGAGCAACTGGAGAGGATGCAGTTTCCAAAGAAAATGTTTCGGATGAGTGTTTCAGCGTCCACAGAGAGGCACCTGATGGTGACCTTGACCTTGACCTAATGGTCAAATTTAGGGGTAAAATTAAGGGCAACTTCTTTTAAGAAAGATTCTTTTAATATCAGAAAAGAGAAGAAAGAAAAATTTAACGTTCTGATATGTAATTATGTTATTGGGTCAAAATAACTTCCATGGGTCGTGTAGAAACATAAAATTCTATAGGCATCATTTAGTGGTCACATGAATTCTCCAATTCTCCAATATTTTTCTTAAGCGTATTAAAGAAAATTACTACATAATATAAAAGACTTTGTCAGCGCGTTATTTTGCTTGCACAGATTTTGGGTTGCGGGGCCTAGAATTACTTTTCCCGAATAACATTTATTTTAATTTTCCAATTTTTAAGAATTACTGCATGTCCATAGTCTTTGAATGGATAAAAGATCGATCTGACCTTAACCCGCTGGATCAAAGGTACCTCTGGCCTTAACCGTCTGGATCAAAGATATCTATGGTCTTAAGGGGATGCTGGAGCCGTCTGTATAACCGACGGAGTGACAGCGACACTGACATAATCGGTCTAAGTAATATCTTTGAATTGGCTGAACAGAATGGAAAATCCTTTTACACGATTAAAGTACGCACAAAAATGTAGAAGGCTGTATATGATTTTTTCTGATAAACTAAAAAAAATTTTATATTGTCTTCACCTGACGACAGTATTTGCTTTATACAAAAATTCTGCAGTTTTTCTATAGAAAATAGTGATACAGCCCTCTACAAAAAACTGTCAGGAATAATATCGTGCAATTAGAAGTAAGATTTGGAGCCTAAAAAAAAAGATATTACTTAGACCAGTGGAAGATGCAAATATAGGTGCTATCCTTGTCTATTACAAGGACAGATATAGAGTTTGTCGGTAATTTTGTCGGTAAAACAGCGACATCGTCGGAGTTCGGCGTCGCTCCAGGATCCCCTTAACCGGCTGGATCAAAGATCGATCTGGCCTTAACCGGCTGGTTCAAAGATACCTTTGTCCTTAAGGCTTCTGGGTAGTCATCGCTTCTATCCTTGTTTGATGACGTCAGAAGCGAGAAATGAGTGGAAACGAAACGTTTTCATTCTTGCGCTTTATTTCCAAATAAAAAAATTTATACACAAAATAACATTACAGATCACTTCAGCACACTTCAAAAATACTCCGGCTGCATCCCTTTTCCTTTACAGTTATTAAACAGCCGTAAAACAAATGTAATATGAAGAGTAAGCCGTCCGGCTTATGCGCCTGCGCATAAGCCTGCATGGTTAGGCTTCGTATTAAATTCATTTTACGGATGCTTAATAACTGTCGAGAAAAAGGGATAAAGCCGGAGTATTTGTGAAGTGTGCCGAAGTGATTTGTAGTGTTATTTTGTGCAAATATCTTTTTATTTGAAAATAAAGTGCAAGAATGAAAACGCGTCATTTCCACTTATTTCTCGCTTCTGACGTCATCAAACAAGGATAGAAGCGACGACTACCCAGGAGCCTTAACCGGCTGGATCAAAGATACCTCTGGCCTTAACCAGCTGGATCAAAAATTGATCTGGCCTTAACCGGCTGGATCAAAGATACATCTGGCCTTAATCGACTGGATCAAAGATACCTTTGGCCTTAACTAGCTGGATCAAAGATCGATCCGGCCTTAAGGGGATCCTGCACCCGTCTGTATTACCGACAAATTACATTTTGGCCACCTTCATTTTTCATCGCATTAATTCGACAAAATTGAAAACGCTTCTCCACAATTGCAGTACATTATCAATGATTCGGGGATACTCAGACTTTATATGGAAAACGAGAAAAAATTACGGAATTACAGATTTCCTTAGATTTCGTTACCTACTTTTATCTCAATATGGCGTCTCAAGTTGCGGACGGTTTGTCAATTCATCACAAGATGTGCTTCATATGAAAGATGTACCGTTTGTACAAACGTGAAAACAAGTCTCCCCGAATCGCAAGACGCGACACAACATAATTCAACCTCCAACTCAAGATTAGAAGTATAATAAAAACGTACAGTGTCGGTGTGGTTCGTGCGTATAGGCGCGTGCAATATAGGTGCTATCTTTATCTATTACAAGGACAGATATAGGTCGGTAACATACAAAATGATAGAAAATGGTAATTTTTTCGGTAAAACATTTGGCTGCAGGATTCCCTTAACCGGCTGGATCAAAGATACATCTGGCCTTAACCGACTGGATCGACTTTATCCAATAAGAGTACTGCCTATGTAAAAATAAAATATCTTGTCTATTTTATTTTCAATATTAAAAAGAGGGGTTTACATAAAAAACTAACTAGTTGACCTTGATTTGACTACTAAATTTGATTTTTAGGTCAAGGTCAAGGTCCCTGGGAGGTAATAGGGAGGGCGCTAGTGCGGTTCGGCGTCCCTCCCTACCTTATTAGGGTCGTCGGAGACTACTTCCGGGACAGAGGCTTGAGGTACATGGACCGGGACGGGGTCCTGAGGATCAGGCTCGTGGAGCGCGGTGTTCCGCAGGGGTCGGTGTTGGGACCCCTGCTCTGGATCATCGTCTACGACCCGGTCCTCGGGGTGGCCCTCCCCAGAGGATGCTGGCTCACGGGATATGCAGACGACATATTCCTGGGGGTCAGCGGGGAGGGCTGGCGGGAGGCAATCAGGCTGGCCAACGTGGCGGCGGCGAGCGTGGTGCGCGCCACCCGGGCGCTGGGTCTGAAAGTGGCCCCCCAAAAGACGCAGGCGACCATGTATTACAACGGTCGCCTCGCGGGGGGGGCCACCCCCGGGAGGACTCAGCGTCCGGTTGGAGGGGACGAAAGTCCCGATCACTCCCCACCTCCTATATCTGGGGGTGTGGATCGACCGGAGAAGGAGCTTTGGCGAACACGTTTCCCGCGTGGTCCTAAAAGCGAGGGCGGTGGCCAATAGTTTGGCCAGGCTACTGCCAAACATTGGCGGGGCCAGCGGGAGCGTGCGTCGCCTCTACGTGGCCACGGTCCACTCGGTGCTGCTGTACGCAGCGCCGGTGTGGGAGGAAAAGGTAGGCAGCAATGCCCGCCTTGGTGGGCAGCTGGCGGCGGTCCAAAGGCTTATAGCCAACAGAGCCGCCAGGGCCTACCGGACCGTGTCACACGTGGGGGCGACTACCCTCGCCGGAATCCTCCCGATTCACCTGATCGCCAGGTCACATACACGCGTGTATACGCGGACCAAGGCGATCAGGGACGGGGGGGGGGTGTCATCACGGCAAGGGTTAAGAGGGCGCTGAAGCTCCAGGCCAAAGCGGTCCTCCTGCGAGATTGGGAGGAGTTCCTCGCGAACCCCCAACTGTGGGGCAGGAGGGTCAGGGAGGCTATCCGGCCGGTCCTAGGGGAGTGGGTGGAACGTAAGGGAAAAGGCCTTACGTTCCACACGGCACAGGTGATCACCGGGCATGGGTGCTTTGGTGATTACGTGTGCCGAATCAAGAAGGAGTGCACCACGCGCTGCCATCACTGCCCGGAGGAGGCAGACACGGCGCAGCATACGCTGGAGTTTTGCCCAGCGTGGGAGGAGCAGCGCCGTGTCCTCCGGGCAAGTGTAGGAGACGACCTCGCCCTCCCGACCATCATCGCCGCGGCGGTGACCGGGGGAGAGGAGGGCGAGGTCAAACGGAGGGCGTTCGTCTCCTTCTGCGGCGCAGTCATGTCGCAGAAAGAGGCAGCCGAACGCGTCAGGAGGGGGGAAGCACCACCCCCCTCCAGCGACAGAAACTGGAGCGACGGGGTGGGTCCGGGCCGCAGACCGCCGCCGCCAACACGGCGGCGGCGGTATTTTTTAAGGCGGCGCAGGCCCAGGGGCGGCCCCCCCGTCGCGATTCCGATTTCGGGGGGGGGACAGCACATGACAGTGCTGGGGGGGAGAAGGGCACAGTTAATGCGCACAAGAGGTATCTTCTCCCCCCTTCGCCCCTCCCCCCCTCGGAACGGGAGGAGGCCGTTGCCGTCGGCGACGCCGGCCAACAGCCGTACGTACGGGTCCCCCCCCCCAAAAAAACTAAAGGGGAGACCGCGGGGGTGGAGCGGGTGTGCGGGCGGGGTTTACCGCACGTCCGCAGCATAACCCACCCCTGCTAGAGGGGCGGCGGTCTGGGTGGATGTCCCCCCATTCCGCCGCGGTGGTTTCAGAAGGCGGCTCCAAGGAGCCGGGGGAGACGCCGGCGGCGTCTCCTGGGTTGGCGCCCAAGTCTGGGCCTGGCGCTGGGGGGCCCCGGAAGAATCAGTGCGTTTCCCGGGGCTCCCCATGACAACGAGCGCCGTGAGGGACATTCGCAGGAGTTTTAGTGGGCAGGGTATGCATGCAGTATCGTGAGCGATGTGCATGCTATACAATCTCACACTCCCCCCGCTCATGCCTCTCCCCGGAGGCCGGGGGGGGGGGTCTTCTTTGAAAGGGGCTACTGGGTAAACCTGGGACTTTTAGCCCCAGGGATCGCAGTAGTTGAAGATTTCTCCTGCGTCAAAAAAAAAAAAAAAAAAAAAAAAGGTCAAGGTCAAGGTCACCATCAAATGCATCTCTGTGGACGCTGAAACACTCATCCGAAACATTTTCTTCGGAAACTGCATCCTCTCTAGTTGCTCCGGATCATCGTGGAAAAATTAGTTTGACCCTGAAATGACCCCTGAGGGTTATCTTAACCCTATCACATGATCACATATCGACGTGAAATATTCCGCTCTTTCCAAATCTAATGTCAAGTTCAAGTTCACCACCAGGTGCCCATTTCCAAATCCTAAAACTTTTGTATTTAACATTTTTTCAAAAACGTCATTCCTTCAAATTAATTTGGGGTACCCATCTTTCTGATACACCCTTTTTCAAACTTTGATCCTAAATAACTGCCGAAAGGATCAACGTATCGACCTCTGGTTTGCGCCGAATTTTTTCTTATCTTATGCCTTTTAAACGATGTACTACAATATAGGGAATTTCACTTAAAATTTTTGAGTTGCAGTCCCCCTTGGACACTGGAAAATTTTAGGTGAAACCCCTCATATTGTAACACATCGTTTGAAAGGGCATAAAATAAGAAAAATTTTGACGCAAACCAGAGGTCGATACGTTGATCCGTTTATGAGTTATTTAGGTTCAAAGTTTGAAAAAGCCAATTTTTTACCCTAAATAACTCCCGAACGGTTCAACGTATCAACCTCTTGTTTGTGCCAACATTTTTCTTACTTTATGCCTTGTCAAACGATATACTACAATATAGGGGGTTTCATGTAAGAAATTATAGGTGACCTTCGCGTGATCTTCAAACGACCATCCAGGGTCAAATCATTGCCACCGTCTTATGTCCCCCTTGAAACCCTCAAACTTTGGTCTGAAACATTTTTTTCTAAAACGTATCGTTTAAGAGATATTAGCGGTCGTCTTTTAAATGGGACACCCTGTTTATACAGGGTGTCAGAAAATTTAGTGACTAACTGAAAGGTAAAGATAGATTGAGTCAAACTAAAGAGAAAAGTCATGTACCATTTTGCCAAATTCGCAATGGTTGATGAGTTATTAATTGATATGTCTTAGCGAATGAGCGCATGCACGGCCGTCTTTATTTCCAGGCCGAGGCGCTATATCTGGCAACGTTGCGTTTCGTCCGGCAGGGATCAGCTGGGATTGCCGGGAAAAGCATGTTCGTACAGGACTCTAGTTCGTATAGGTAGGTAGGTAGGTCGTATAGGTAGGTCAGGTAGCCAAAGATAGTGTTTATTCTTGTTTGGGCGAACATAGTTTGTGAAGACGGTCGTGAGTCAAGCCGGCTATTATCAGCTGATTGCAACGTGACATGACACCGCGCCGAAATATTATTATATCTTTTTGGTAGCAGGAAAATGATATGCTATCATTTCCACATCACCTTGCGGTAGAGAGCTTGGTGCGTTTTTGCTTCCTTATAGAGGAAGCTTTGTTTTCATATACTTCGTATATGGACCTTTGATCGCATATAAAGCTAGGGGTGCGGTCCGGTCAGCGCTACAAATGCTTCGTATTGTTTGGAGCGTTGTTTTAACCAGTCCACTTGGCACTTCGAAATGTTCCAATAGCACGTATGACGTCATTAATACGTCATAGATTTTCACTTCCAACTCGCTTCCAATGCTTCTGCTCTCCGAGGTAGTACGACTGAAGCGTGTAGTTTGAATGTGCAAAACGCGGGAAAGCAACGCTGTAAAGTTTGGTTAAGTTCACATACTGCTGTATGTCGTGCTATATACCGTGCTGTATGTGTACATGGTGTATAAATTATAAAATAATTGAGAAAGAAAATGCCGATCTTAAAGTTATTTGAAGGAGATACGGGAATGATTTATAACCTAGAAGTTTCTGAAGAGGATACTATTGAGGCTAACAAAAGTAATAGCGCTATATGATTTGTATCTATCCAGATAGCACAAACGTCCTTAGGTCATCTTCAATACATCCAGGGTGTCCTCAGGATGTCCTCATGCAGGACTTCTGGATGTGTCGAGGATGACTTAAGGACGACTTGTGCTATTTGGATATATGTAATTTTAGTTTGTAACTTAGAAAAGAGGAGTGAATGGCCTTTGAATTTTAATTTTTTTTCAAACAGATACGCTATTTGCAACGCAACTGTTACATAAACATAAGGCTGCTAGAGAGCAACAAATTGCCAAGAGTGCCAAAAAGACAATTGTCAAAGATGCTGGAAGGATGAATTGTCAAAGTCAGTCAGTTACTGAAGCAGGTAAATTTGTTTATTTGAAATATATATATACATACATACATATATATATACATATATATGTCATGTTTTGTATATTTATATGTTATGTTTATTAATAGGATCATCCATGTCTTTTGAAGATGATACATGTTATGATACAGAGCAAATAACGCAAGAGTTTTCTCAAGAATCTTCTCAAGAAACCTCTGATTTTCAAGAAAAAGGTATTTATGTTAATAATAATTAATGTGAAGGACATAAAAAAAATAGATTTTATGTTATTTTGTAGATAGCTTTCGTTGGCCACATGAAGCAGTTATTTTATTACTTACACTATATAAAGAACACGAAGATGAAATCAAGCTTGGAAAAATGACTATGAAGAAGTTTTGGAACATGATTGCCTCTCATTTAAATAAAAAAGAGTATAATGTTACAGCCTCTCAATGCAAAAGCAAAATGGCAGGTCTAAAAAATACGTACAAAAATGTTAAAGACCATAATGCAAAAAGTGGCAATAACCATAAAACATGGAGATATTTTGATGTAAATATAGAGGAAACAAATATATAACGTATATCAATTATACATAAGATGTTAATACCAATTTTCTTTGTGTTATAGATAATGGACGAAATGTTCAATAAAAAGCCGTGGATGAATCCAATCCTTACATTGGACAGTAGCAATCCTACTACTGTACCATCTTCTGAAAGCGATGCTGAGAATAACAGCGACATTAGCAATCAAAAAGATCCATCTTCATCTAAAACTACAATGCGTTCTACACGTAAGTATTTGTATCAATACTTTATAACATTTTGTGCAAAATAATGTAAACAAGAGGCAATTTTTAAATTTATATACATTTATTGCATAAAAAGGATTTACAGTGTTTACTACAATATTTGTCTAGTATGTATAAATAATAAAAGAAACATTGTGTGTAAATCCTTTGTATGTAATAAATCTACAAATTACCTCTTGTTTACATTAATTTGCACAAAACTGTAATTATATTCTTGTTTTATTATGAATGTAATATATTACAATTTTGTGTGTATGTGTGTCATATTACAATTAATACATACACTTTATTGATTATTTTATTATAATTTTTACAAAATATTAAACAATACAAATAAGTAATATTGATAGATTAACATTTTGTATTGCAATATTAAAATTACAGGCTTCAAACAGGGTGTCTTGTTACAAAAAATACTTACTAATGCAGAAGAGAATGCCAATGAACGAAAGAGGATGCATGACGAAGCGATGTCTCGCCAAGACCAATTACTTGGTATTTGTTTAGAATTCAAGCATCGCGGTCGTGACAAGCCATTGCTACGCGACGCGATTCGATATTCGATCGCTCGACGCGAGGAGACACCGTGTATAGTCGAGCGCGATCAATTTATTGATTTTCCGAAAACGCACGAGGAGGACCGACTTTTGTTTACGTCGCGCCGTTCGGCTGCGTGCGCGATGCGGCGACGGCAGACTCACTTCTTGTCGCGAACTCGAGCCGAGCACACGGTCTAGCGTGAGCGGTCACGCTTCCTTACGGTTGTTATTACGTAACAACGTTGCGCGAAACTCGTGCTGGAATTGGGATTGCATCGAGTTGTAGCTGCTCATGTCACCTGCTGCCTTGCTGCTTGTGCTACGTTTCATCCTCCTATCGAGCTGCCTGGCGGGTACGAGAGGCTATGTTTTGTCGCGACGAGGGAGCGAAGACGGATGCGCTCCGCGGCGTGCAGTTGCCGGACGGCGATGTTTTCTTCCTACAAGTGCTGAGAGCTTCTACAGGCGTCTCTCCCTACAAATGCTTAGAGCTTTACGAGCTTTCTCCCGACAAGTATTGTAGCGATGATCTCGCTAAGGTTAATAAAAACTCTGTTTACTGTTTGCATCGAATACTGACAAGGTTTTCGGCAGTTTTCCCTTGTCCCAGCGGCGAATGCTGGTATTCCACCGAGTAGTTCTGCCGAATAAATTGATTCAAACAAATTCTATTTCGTGTTCGTTATTTGAGTATCGCCCCTCCTCTTCTCGCGAGATAACTACGAGGTCAATACTTAACATTTTGGTCCAAACGAGCCGGATAATAAAAGCAGATGGTGAAATTCGGAAATACAGTCAGATAAGTGGAGGAGCGATACCGAGTACGATACGAACAAAAGGTGGAGAGTGCCGTTTACGGATTTAGTTTCTTTCTTACTCAGAATCATTTATAGATTCTTGTGACAATGAAGATACGTTACATTAAGAGTTATTAGAGCAGCAGCTCACGTTGAGTAAAGTTATTGTCAAAGTACATGACAATCTAATAGAAATCGGTTTACCGAGCTTCACTATTCAGAGAGTAAACGCTCGCCTCTCCTTGCTTAAAAGGAACGTGGAATCAATTTGCGTCGAATCACTACGCCACAGGGCGAGTAGTTACTTAACTTAGTAAAGAGTTTGTCTCATTCGAGACATCATGCACTCCTTGTGAGTGCACAGAAGAGAGGTTGTCTCATTCGAGACAACATGCGCTCCTCGTGAGCACACAACAGAGAGTTTGTCTCATTCGAGACAACATGCGCTCCTCGTGAGCGCACAATAGAGAGTTTGTCTCATTCGAGACAACATGCACTCCTAGCGAGTAGCACAATAAAGAGAGTTTGCTTCATTCGAAGCAACATGCACTCCTAGTGAGTGGCACAAAAAAGAGAGTTTGCTTCATTCGAAGCATCATGCACTCCTCGTGAGCGCACAGCGGAGAATTGCTTTATTCAAAGCAATAAGACACCCATTGGTGCACTACCGAGCAAGTCGCTGAAGTTCAATCGAACATCGGTACACTTTGAGACAAGATACGTACGTATCTCGGTGCATGACGACGGTACATCTTTTCGAGAGAGTTTACATTGTTCTTTTTTTAAAGATCAATAACTTTCAAAGTAAAATTGTACTGACTGCGTTCTGCGGAAATAATTGAAATGCATTAACCGAATGAAGTTACAGTCCATTACTATTTCAATTTCATAATAACGTGCCTTATGCCTTGCGTTTTAAATATGATTATGTTTTATGATACTGATCTATTGCAAGCGCCCTTCGGGACATGAGATGATTGCCTTGATAATTGCAGCCTGCGAAATGCAGGATGCATGCTTCTTTTCCTTTCCTTTCTTTGCGTCTAAGGCGCGTAATACGAGATGCATACATTCAGTTCAAGCAGGTTATTGCACTTACACTACAAATGTGTTGATACTACCGAACTGAGTTTGTACATTATGCACATTTCATTCTTACTATACTACGGATTTATTTTCTGTTAGTCTTTTCAATTGAATCATTGAGGTTGCTTGACTTACAACCTTGCAAACTCAATGTATTCAGCATTAGTATATACCGTGTTATTTACACTTAATTGCTGTGGACTGTTTCCATTTCATTGAGTGCATACGAATGCCATTATTATTATCAGCTACTTTCAGTCTGAGTCTTTGGTTTACAAAATCCTTATATGACGAGTTGTTATTTTCATTTTGTGATTAATTGACTCTTGCATTCCTTGCTTTGAGTCTAATTGGATCTACTGCCCATCTTTACGAAGGTGTGTGCTATCTAATATTAGAGCCAGTACAGAGAGAAATCTCCTTGCTACGACACGTAATGTTATCTTGAGTCGCTTGAGAAAATAACTTCCCTACGGGAATCCGAGCAGCTGTCTACGACAAAATTATATTCTACTCAGTCGAGTTCTCCTTCGTTGGGTGTTCTAACATTCGTACGACATACAAACGTTTACCTTTAAATTCAGAATTGCAATCTTTGATCACACTTCAATTCATTCAACCAATATTTCACCTACTGCAAAAGCAGTTGTAGATCAGGTAAACCGGCTCTTCATGGCGGGCGGTTTTCCATTACATAAATAAGTTAGTAATACATCCAAAGTACTTAAAGCTATACCTTCAGACATACGTATTGAATTGCATTCTCTTCAAATAGAAGAGACTACAGTTCATGCGCTCGGTTTGTGTTGGCAACCATCCACTGATGTCTTTCGATTCACTCTCAAGTTAAATATTCCTACAATTCATACTAAACGCACAATCGATGTATCATCCGTCGCGCATACATAGATAACGAACCATCCATCGAGATGGAAAGAGTTTATACAAAACCACGTTTACTGGATTCAAGAAGCTTTACCGCAACTCATTTGGAATTTAATACCGGGTAAACAGAACCCTGCAGATTGTTCAACAAGCGTCCTTCACTGACGAACTTAAACTTATTTCTAGTTGGAATAATTTACCAAAATCTAATTCTCTCGCTCGACTTACCCCGAGAATAGATCCAGATGGGTTACTTAGAGAAGGAGGACGTCTTCAGTACTCTCTTCTGTCCGAGGACGCCAACCATCCTCTGATTCTTCCAAGGGACTCTACATTGTCATCTCTAATAATTGCTGACGCACATTCGCGTACTATGCACGGGAGGACGCAGGTAACTTTGACAGTTATTCAAAACAAATATTGGATTGTAGGGGGACGAACTCCAGTTAGATCCTTTACTTTGAAACGTGTTAAATGCGCTCGTTATCGACAACGTAGAGCTCAACAATTTATGGGTCAATTGCCACCCGAGCGTGTAACTCCGTCTCATCCATTTTTACACTCAAGAGTAGATTACGCAGATCCATTCAATATCAAAACTTGGAAGGGGAGGAATGCGAAGACATATAAAGCATATGTTGCTCTTTTCGTGTGTGAGGTATACTTCTGCCGTTCATATTGAGTTGGTCATGGACTATACTACTGATGCATTTATTGCAGCTTATAAACGTTTCACCTCCCGGAGAGGACCTTGTGCAACCCTGCGAGGTGATTGTGGAACTCAATTCAATGGGGATAACTCTGAATTAACAAAGTTGTTTCAGTCATTTTTCAGCGAAGCGAATGATCTCAACGTGTTAACACCTATCCGGGTGAAGATTGATTGACACGCGTTGTGTCTGTCCGTACCTAGACTACTATTTTGAAAAGACTTGTTTCTAGATCATGCCCATTACCTATTTCTATCAGTGATACGTAGATTGTTTGATAACCCAGGTTATCAAAGGCGGGCGGTAATGTTTAGAATTCAAGCATCGCGGTCGTGACAAGCCATTGCTACGCGACGCGATTCGATATTCGATCGCTCGACGCGAGGAGACACCGTGTATAGTCGAGCGCGATCAATTTATTGATTTTCCGAAAACGCACGAGGAGGACCGACTTTTGTTTACGTCGCGCCGTTCGGCTGCGTGCGCGATGCGGCGACGGCAGACTCACTTCTTGTCGCGAACTCGAGCCGAGCACACGGTCTAGCGTGAGCGGTCACGCTTCCTTACGGTTGTTATTACGTAACAACGTTGCGCGAAACTCGTGCTGGAATTGGGATTGCATCGAGTTGTAGCTGCTCATGTCACCTGCTGCCTTGCTGCTTGTGCTACGTTTCATCCTCCTATCGAGCTGCCTGGCGGGTACGAGAGGCTATGTTTTGTCGCGACGAGGGAGCGAAGACGGATGCGCTCCGCGGCGTGCAGTTGCCGGACGGCGATGTTTTCTTCCTACAAGTGCTGAGAGCTTCTACAGGCGTCTCTCCCTACAAATGCTTAGAGCTTTACGAGCTTTCTCCCGACAAGTATTGTAGCGATGATCTCGCTAAGGTTAATAGAAACTGTTTACTGTTTGCATCGAATACTGACAAGGTTTTCGGCAGTTTTCCCTTGTCCCAGCGGCGAATGCTGGTATTCCACCGAGTAGTTCTGCCGAATAAATTGATTCAAACAAATTCTATTTCGTGTTCGTTATTTGAGTATCGCCCCTCCTCTTCTCGCGAGATAACTACGAGGTCAATACTTAACAGTATTCTAGCGAAGATAATTAAAAAATAGTTGCATACCTAGCATATAAGCATATCCAAAGAGCTCTGTGATATTTCAGAGTACAAAGAGTACAAAGAGGATATTTTTTTCTTTTTATTTCAAGTTTAATTTTGTTTCAACTGTTGCTAAACATTAAGAAATAGTTGCATACCTAGCATATAAGCGTATCCAAAGAGCTGTGTGATATTTCAGAGTACAAAGAGTACAAAGAGGATATTTTTTTCTTTTTATTTCAAGTTTAATTTTGTTTCAACTGTTGCTAAACATTAAAAAATAGTTGCATACCTAGCATATAAGGATATCCAAAGAGCTGTGTGATATTTCAAAGTACAAAGAGTACAAAGAGGATATTTTTTTCTTTTTCTTTTTATTTCAAGTTTAATTTTGTTTTAACTGTTGCTAAACATTAAAAAATAGTTGTAGACATAGTATGTAAGCATACCCAAAGAGCTTTGTGATATTGTCGAGTAAAAGAGTACAAATGATGATATTAGGGTGAACAGTAAGATTTATATATTGAATAATTGGCAAAATGTTTTTAGTTTTCTTCAAGTAATATTGTTCCTTAAGCAAAATATTGAAATAGATTTTTTTTACTTTAATGTGGAAACGTTTTTTTTCTAAATAGGATAGGAGAGACAAATTTATATTTACTTGATATACTTTAAAGTAGGGGAGACCCGGGCGAGTCGGTCAGTTTTTTTTCGGTGCCGATTTTTAATAACAAAATAAATAATTTAAGTTAAATGTGGTATACTATTGTAAAGAGTGAACCTTTAGCTACAAAATTTATATAGAAAATTTTTTTGTACGTCGCTTTGTTTAACCGGTATAGAGCAAAAACGACAACGGTGGAAAAATTGAGATCTCAAAAATTGGAGGGTGGATTGGTCCCCCCCATAGGGCGGATCGGTCACACTGCATTTTTAATAGAAATACGTACATCTAATCCTGAAAAATGATAGGATACATTTCAATAAATGTTTTTTAAGAGAGAAATGTGAAAATTTATTTTTAAAAACCTTTATGCGGAACATATTATTAAAAAAGAATTGTTTTATTCCATAAAACAATTTAGGCACGTGAATACAGATCCTGACAAGCGCACGCATGTGTTGTGTGCCCTACGCTCGCACGCAATGCACTCTTTTGTATATGTTCTTCTTGGGGTTAACTTCTCTGAGCACACGCAGCACGTATCCAAGTCCTCGTCAGAATCCGACCGCTGCTGCTTCCTTGATTTCGATTTACGCCCACTGCTCGTCGAGGGCTGCGGTTCTGATTGCGTGGCATTTTTTCTTGGCCGGCCTCTCTTTCTCGGCGCAGTGGCAGGTGTAGATTTTGACGTTGTCTTTCTCGTAGTAGGTTTTACTTTTTTTTTCCGCATGGATTCCACCTGCTCAGCTGCCAATTCCATCATTTCAGGCGAGTCAGTAAGAACGGCGGTCTTTCTTCGTTTTCGTCCTTTACGAGTCTGTTGCCTCGGAGCGGCCTTAGGAAAGGCTCGAATACTTTGAAGCGTCGCGCTCAAGTTCTGTGTATCACCAGGACGAGACATGGAAGAAGCCGAGGGGTCGAATTCATTCTGGTCGGCTGCTTCGGGTTCGGTTGTCTCCGAATCGGCTGTGTCCGGGTCGGCTGCGTTGAGGTTGGCTTCTTCGGGATGAGCGGAAGTAGAAGGCATCTCCCTATCCGTAACGCTGCTCGGCAAAAATTTGTATTCCTGGAAAATGTCCGGGTTGAATGGAGAAATTCCAGTGCATTCAAACCCGGACACAATATTCTGATGCGTTATGGAGAGTGGCAGTGCTTTAGCCACGATTCCGGGGATGTCGTATATCGTCATTGTTCTACCAGGATTCGATGTCATCCAGTAATCGCACTGTGCGTGTACACTTTTCTTTAACGGGCCATACACGGTGCGATCCAGCGGTTGCATTTTGTGCGAGCAATGCGGCGGTAATGATAGGAGAACGATTCCATTCGCTTTACAAAATTCGAGACCAGCGATGGACAAATGTGATTCGTGATTGTCGAGTATCAGTAAAACTGGGGCGTCGACGGAAGCACGCACATGGGACTGGAAAAACTGTAAAAACTCGACAAAATGCTCCGCGTTCATCCAGCCACTTGGATTCGCTTTACCTGTGCAGCCTGGTGTTCCGCCGTTAAGGAAATGTGGTTTGAATTTTTTACGAGGAAAAATAAAAAATGGAGGTAGAGAACGCCCGGTTGCTGACACCGCCATCGCCAATGTTACGAGAGTTCCTCTTTCCGCAGAAGTCACTCGCCCGATTTGTTTCACTCCTCGACGTTCGATGACTCTATTCGGTGTCTGAACGGTTGTTACTCCCGTCTCATCCATATTCCATATGCAGTGAGCCTGGAAATGATGAGAAACGTTATTTTCGACCAAAACATTTATTCATCTAATATTATAATTAATAATATAATTAACACACCTGGAAATGATGTTTATTCATCAGAGATCTCAGCAGCGTGAAGAACCTTTCCACATTTGTTCGATTGAAACTGGTGGCACGTGCTAAACTTGTCGCTTCTGGTTTGCGTATGGATAATACTGGATGTCGTTTGAGAAAGCTGCTTAGCCAATCTTTACCGGCCATGCGAGCGGTTTCCCACGATGCTGGTACCTTCAGATTCAATTGTTTGGCAAAATCAAAGGCTAAACCACGGGTTTCCTTTGCTGATAGCCCAAAGTACATATCGTTGCAATGTACTAAGTATTCCACCAAAGTTTTTTCACTTTCCGCGTTCATAACCAACATTTGAAATTAAGACGTTGCATGAATATCAACTTTGCTGAGCAGAGTGCATGCTTTTAAAAATTAATAATTGTTAAGTACTCACCGTTACGCCTCCTTCATGTAGTACGACCACGTCATCCACGTGTTGTATTTCATCCTGATTCTTCTTTAGCCACCTGTTCAACGTGGTTCTCGGGACACCAAACTGTTTTGCGGCTGCATGAGCGCTCATTTTATCTCTCTTCACCGCCACAACTGCATTCTTCAGTTGCTCCTTGTCGACGGGAGTCGTTTTGCGACGATACGTGTGTACCATTCTTTCCCTGCAATGACAATGACGCACGTGCAACGGACAACACAGGGAAACCTAACCTAACATCGCCGTGAGCTGAAGTCGTGCGCCCGGCGCGCCACACTGACGAGACTGCCCAATCCACCCGCAGTGCCTACTGACCGATTAGCCCTCAACACAAGTTTCAGGTTTGATCGCCCACGAAATATTAGACATAAACAATAATAAAAAAACTACACTGGATTCGTGTTCAGCATGCATTACTCTTTATAATCACGTACCTGGAGATTTGGAGAGCAAATATTATTGCAGATATTACAAAATTTCCACGCGCACAAAATTTCACTTTCACCTTCCGAAAACACGTTTGCCCTCGTAAAAATCATAAGACGGCAGGTAACCTGCCGAAACTCCGTTGGTCACATGGGTACCATAAGACGCGTTTACAATATTAATAGCGAGTTCGCACAATATACAGGTTCCGAGATATTTGATTTGACCTATTCACTCTCTGGACCGATTCGCCCTGGTCTCCCCTACTTTATAAGTACGTTTTATCTTAATAATGTATTACAAAAGTAAGCTATTACATTTAACAAGAAAATGTTACAAAAACTACTACATACCATATCTTACAAATAAATGCCTATGCAATATATCTGTTATATATTTCTTACACATAAATTAGCACATATGTTATTTCTCTTTGCTTCCGCAACAGATCTATCATAATTCTGTTCAACTCCTCTTTCGCGCATTTATATTTCCTCCACATCTACAACAATGGCTTCATCTTGCAATTGCAATTCATCTTTTTTTAATAAGCAAATATTGTGCAACACACAACATGCTAATATGTGATAGGGTGTGAAATCTATGCGATTAATTGCCAAATTATTTAATAGACTTCTCCACCGTCCTTTCAGAAGACCGAATGCTCTTTCAATAACCATTCGAGTAGAAGAATGACAATAATTATAATTCTTCTGATGTCTTGTAAGGTGTCCGTTATCCGAATATGGGACCAACAGATGCTTATGCAATTTATAAGCAGCATCTCCAATTAAATGCGTGTTATTCAGAAATTTAGTCGGATCATGAATATATTCCTGAAGAGCTGATAGACGAAAAACACGTGCGTCATGAACGGAACCCACGTTTCCAACATAAATATGCGTAAATTGTCTCGTGTGATCACAAACAGCCTGCAAAGAAAACAAAAATTATATTTATATTAATTATTTACACACGCACACAAACACACACGTAGTTTTATTATTATATACAATATGTAATTATAATAATAAAACTATTATCACTATATAGACTGCGTTCCAATATTCACTGCCAGTATTTAAAATCTTTAATGTACGTAACGTAAACTGTAGATTTTTAGTACTGGCAATAAAAGTTGTTTATCAAAACAAAACTATAATATGTATAAGATGTTATATATATGTATAATTAATTATTGAAATCTTACTTGTACATGAATTGAATGATGACCCTTCCGATTTACGTAAGCTTCTGCATTTTTATTAGGTGCAGGAATATTAATGTGAGTACCATCTATAGCGCCGATGGTGTCAGGAAAATCATTTACAGAAGAGAAGCCATCTACAATAGCTTGTATTTTATCTCCTGTAGGCCATTTTATATAATTTGGCGAAACCTCAGACAATGCCTTGGCAACTCGGCGCACTGTTCGTACGGCAGTGGCTTTACCAACATTGAATCGTTGAATTATCGGTCTGAAAAACAAATATTGTTTATATCAAAATTTAGCATATAATTCATATCTGACAGTTAAAGTATGTTCAATATTTATATAAATCGTATTTACAATACTTGCCTATATGAATCTGGAGTTGCAAAACGCCAAAGACTTAATAAAAGTTGTTTATCAGGAGATATCATTTGATTTCCATCTGTAGTGCGAACAAATTTATGCCCAATTTCGCCCAAAATAAACTCAAATGTAGAAGGCAGCATCCTGATCATTAATCATATTAAGTATTACATAATATAAATAATTAGACATTTCAAATCTTTAAGTTTATACATAGGTAAGCATTTAATGCAAATGTGTCGCATAATACATACCGAAAGTGAGATTTGAATTTCATACCGCTAAGCGATGGAATTATGTGTTCGACATATCCTTCTATTTTAGGAATTTGTCGGCGATTTTCTATAGCATCCATCTGGTGTATAATTAATTTTAGTATGTCTGCATCGTCATCTTCATAAATGTAAGCAGATGGTTCCAGGAAAATCTGTACAATACACGTTAACGCAATGTCCACTTCCATATTTATACAAATGTAACGTCCCTCGTTGTCAATTATGAAATCGGAATTTTTTCGAACACTTCTTCAATAGATAAAAGTAGTAAACGTGTTATTGTTACACAGGCAAAAATAATAAACAATAAAATTGTATATAAATATAAGGAAACTCACCGTTGACAATATTTTTTCTTCGCTACTCTATGTCCTTAATCTATTTATTATACGATATCCTTCAGATACTTATCCAAATATTTTAGATTTCGAGAATAAAGTGCCAGTTAACTCACAAGATTTTTTGTAAATATTCTTTATATGATTATAGGATAGGTGTTCCTATCGCCACGGTATCTCCAACTGTGGGATTTCAATTAGATAGGTTATGAGAAGTGAATACCGGGCTGCGGTCCACTTAACACTACAAATGCTTCGAAGCATTTAATTGCGTTGGTAGCGCTAGTGGAACGTTCTTATGGTAGCGTTGGAAGCGAAAACATTGGAAGCATTTGTAGCGCTGACCGGACCGCACCCTAGGTCTAATCAACCAAATATTAAAAAAAAATATATGAAATTGGGGTATAAAAAACAAAGAAAAAATTGTTTTTTAGTTTTTGATGCCAATGTGTTCAGAATGTTCTAAAACGTCGAAAAATCTCAATTTTAAAAAATGTCCGTATGTATGCATGCATGTATGTATGTGCCAAATTTACCGAAATTTCTATAACTCAAGAACTAATCAACCAAATCTTAACGAATTATATATAAAATAAAGGTAGAAAAGACTGAAGAATATAATAGAATTAGAAAAATTGTGAATATTTAAAAATTTTAACCTTTAAGGGCTACATCTCAAGTCTCAATAATTGAGATTTTTCATAAATTGATGTTTTTTGACAATTTAGTATTAATTATTGGCAATTTTTCTAATTATATTATATTCTTCAGTCTTTTCTACCCCTATTTCATACATAATTCTTTAAGATTTGGTTGATTAGACTCAGCTTTTCATTAGAAATAACCCGATATCTCAAAATTAATGGAAATTAGAGCAACATTTAAATCTTAACGAATCTTCTATCTATCTATCTAAAATAGAATGTCTGTATGTCTGTATGTATGTCTGTTCTTTATACACTCTTAAACTATTCGACCGATCTAGACGAACTTTTGCACAGTTACTCTTTACATCCTTGCGCAAAACATAGGCTACTACGGAACCTCGATTATTCACTTACCGATCAGCTATTTTATTCCTTGGTTTTCCCGGGCGTTTTTTCGGGAATTTCGAGATTGCTCGCTCGCGATGTACGCACAGAACTTCGATATTTCACTTACCGATTACCGATTTTATCCCTTTGTTTTCCCGGGCGTTTTTAAGTCTGTTTGTTCTTTATACACTCCTAAACTATTCGTCCGATCTGAACCAACTCTTGCACAGTTACTCTTTACATCCTTGCGCAAAATATAGGTTACTACGGAACCTCGATATTTCACTTACCGATCGCTAATCGGTAAGTTAAATATAGGAAAAGCAGAAATGACTCAATAGCGTGAAACTCGAGTAGAAAAAGACCGGTTACGACATGTTCAATTATGGAAAACATTTATGCGGTCCGATTTGAAATTAGAGGCATTTAGTTATGATCCAAATTACGAATATCAATTTCTTGCGAGAGTAATAATTGGGAAAATGGATGCAATATGTGATCATTGTCAAGCCAAAAAGTTTAAAACTTAAGCACCTGGAATGTGTTGTTCAAACGGAAAAGTTAAACTACCACCTTTAAATCAACCACCCGACACACTCTTTATGTTTGTCCACAATATGGATATTAAAACACAAATAAAGTCGTTTGAAGAAAAACGACCCCCGGGCGAAGCCCGGGTAACCAACTAGTTATTTAATTAATACTAAACATAAAATCTTTAGTACATATTTATGTAAATAAAACTTATTAATAACAATAATTAAAAAGTAAAACAAAATTTATTATATTCTTCAATCTTTTCTACCCCTATTTCATATATAATTCTTTAAGATTTGGTTGATTAGACTCAGCTTTATAGAGCTTTTATGTATGTACGAATTCTCCGAAATTTGAAATGTGTGTAACACGAGAACTGAAAAATCAAATTTTAAAGAATTATATATGAAATAGAGGTAAAAAAGACTGAAAAATATAATAAAATTAGAAATAGCCCGATATCTCAAAATTAATGGAAATTAGAGCAACATTATATCTTAACGAAATATATATGAAATATATAATTCGCTAAGATTATATATTTTATATATAATTCTACTCAATGTCTGGAGCTCGCGAATCAAGCTCGCCGAGCCGAATTCGCGAGTCCAACTCGTACATGTAACTTACGCTCTCTCTCTTGCTCGCTCAATCTCTGGAGTTTTCACCAAAACGGCAAAGCTCTATTCTGATCACATCGCGATGGTGTCTAAACTCAATGCCAACGGCCAAAGAACCATGTATACCTTCCAGTATGTATAACAAAAAGTTACAACAATTAGTTTTTTGGTTTCTTTTATTATCATAATAAAGTAATATAGGTAACTGGAAAGAATTTGATCCCTCACTTATGGTTTTGCGAAGTACAAAAATCGCTTTCATGTCAGCCCTTTACTCTCTATTCTTCTCAATCTGATTTGCAGATAGATAGATTTGATGAGTCTAGCAACTAAATTTACCACGATAAATTAATACAATCAACCTCTTGTACAACTTTGTATAAATTTGTATTACAGAGAATATGAATTTACCATAAAATGTGTTGCAAAAGCGTCTCAGAAGCTAGGTTTGGAGCGGCATCACACTGTCTGCACAATAGGATTCAATAGTCCAGAATGGTTCATTGTCGATCTTGCGGCTATATACGTTGGGTAAAAGATCCTAATTGTCTATGTAATTAAACGAACATCACGTTACAATATTTAAACATGTTTTTTATATACATGTTTCTTTTTACGGCGATATGATAATAACGAGCAATATGTTTTTTTAATAACGTGTACTTTTACTTTACCGATTTTTAAATAAAGAGATCATTATTCTTTTTTAGTGGGCTCGCTACAGGAATGTATACCACAAATTTTCGAGAGTAATCACTAAGATTGCAAATGAGAGAAAACAAGAGATACATTAAGAAAGAGAGAAAATAAAAAAAGTTAAACGAATGAAATTAGAATATCTCAAGTCACAATAATTGAGACTTCAAAAGATGATATTTAGGATAATAAAAAAAGTGTGCAAGTAGAAACTTGCACATTGCTTCCTCATAGCTTTTAAGTGTGCAAGTAGAAACTTGCACATTGCTTCCTCATAGCTTTTAAGTGTGCAAGTAGAAACTTGCACATTGCTTCCTTATAGCTTTTAAGGGGATCCTGCAGTGACAGGCGAACTCCAACGTGACAGCGCCACGATCTAGCACGGAACTAAAAATAATCGATAATTTCGATCGTTTACTATGTTTTCTGCGTTACCAATCTATACCTGTCCTTGTCTAACGGATAAATCTGTCCTTGTCAGATTGCATCGCCATGCATGCATGTGCGACTCTGCATTCATAAAATTTTAGTGGGAAAAATCTTTTTTTTTTTAGGCTTTCAATCTTAGTTCTATTTTCACGATATTGTTGCTACATGTTGTCCCTACCTCGCGCTGGTCTCATTTTGCATGAATTAACTGTACAATTTTTGTATTCATCGAATATTGTGGTTAGGTGACAGCTCTACGTGCCGAAAAAAAGTAAGATTTTTAATTTTTTTCGTTTTTGATATATATTCGACCAGCGCGAGCTTTATTTTAATCCTACTTTTAATTGTGTAAAAGAGATTTGCAATTCCGTAAAGCCAATTCAAAGATTTTTACCACCAAAAAAACTGGGTAAAACAGAGTTCTACAGACGACTGCAGGATCCCCTTAAGTGTGCAAGTAGAAACTTGCACATTGCTTCCTCATAGCTTTTAAGTTTGCAAGTAGAAACTTGCACATTGCTTCCTTATAGTTTTTAAGTGAGCAAGTAGAAACTTGCACATTGCTTTCTCATAGTTTTTAAGTGAGCAAGTAGAAACTTGCATATTGCTTTCTCATAATTTTTAAGTGAGCAAGTAGAAACTTGCACATTACTTAATCAACATTTTATTTTGCTTATAAAGCTTCCTCTATGAGGAAGCCAAAAGAATATTCACTAATAATTATACATCAAAGAAGAAACAAGCTTCCTCATAGAGGAAGCTTTATAAGCGAAATAAAATGTTGATTAAGGGTTACTTCGACCAACTCCGATTAACTTTAATCGATGAAAATAAAAAATTTAAAGATTTGTTTTATTAAAAGCAGCTTTTATTCACGAAGTGGTAAATCACGAAGAGATAGGTTAAAAGAAATAAAAAAGAACGACATATACATTATACAGTTAAAAGTCTTGCTGTTGACGAAATTGCTGATCGAGTTAATCGTCGATTAAAGTTAATCGGAGTTGGTCGAAGTGACCCTAAGTAATGTGCAAGTTTCTACTTGCTCACTTAAAAATTATGAGAAAGCAATGTGCAAGTTTCTACTTTCTCACTTAAAAACTATGAGAAAGCAATGTGCAAGTTTCTACTTGCTCACTTAAAAACTATGAGGAAGCAATGTGCAAGTTCCTACATGCACACTTTTTATAGTGGTTTCCCGGATAGGCCTAATCCACTCTTATTACTTAATGCATGAACTGTTCGAAGTTCTGTCCTCCCTCTCGTGCGCAAAGTTGGGCCTTTCGTATAACATTGCGCGTTGCACGGCGCGCCATGTCTGGCGTAATGTTATCGAAAGCCGCAAGAATAGCTTCACGTACCTCCTGCTGTGTACCATTACGTCGCTGCTGGACTAGATTTTTAATGTATCCCCATACAAAAAAGTCTAGTACTTTCAGGTCTGGCGACCGTGCAGGCCAAGTAATTGGGCCACCACGACCTATCCACCTATCTGGATAACGCGCGTTTAATAATTCGCGTACCCGACGATTATAATGAGCGGGAGCACCATCGTGCTAAAAAATTAGCTGCGCCCGCACGCGAAGGAGTACATCCGCGAGAAGTACTGGCAACTTGTTCTCGATAAAATTAGCATAGATGTTGCCAGTTAAACGCGGTGGAAGAAAATACGGACCGATCTGAAAATATTGAACGAAAATGTGTTAGTTAAACAGCAAAAAATTGCTTTCTTTCTACTTTTACTTACCACTTGATTCCCGAGTATTCCCGCCCATACGTTTATAGACCAACGATATTGATACGCGCCTTCACAGACAACGTGCGGGTTTTAGTCCAACCAATGTAAAAAATTGTGGGAATTTAACACGCCGTTCGGTGTGAAAGTCGCTTTATCAGTCCATAGGATATTGTCAGGGACACGCTGTATAAACAGGGTGTCCCATTTAAAGGACGACTGCTAATATCTCTTAAACGATACGTTTTAGAGAAAAATGTTTCAGATCAAAGTTGGATGGTTTCAAGGAGGACATAAGATGGTGGCAATAATTTGACCCTGGATGGTCGTTTGAAGATTACGCAAAGGTCACCTTTAATTTCTTACATGGAATCCCCTATATTGTAGTACATCGTTTGAAAGGGCATAAAATAAGAAAAATTTCGACGCAAAGCAGAGGTCGATACGTTGATCCATTCGGCAGTTATTTAGGATCAAAGTTTGAAAAACTGTGTACCAGAAAGATGGGTACCCTGAATTAACTTGAAGGAATGACGTTTTTGAAAAAATGTCAAATACAGAAGTTTTAGGGTTTGGAAATGGGCATCTGGTGGTGAACTTGAACTTGACCTAGGGGTCAAATTTAGAGGTCAAATTTAAGGTCAACTTGATTGTTAATAAGATAACCTTCAGGGATCATTTCAGGGTCAAACTAATTCTTCCACGATGACCCGGAGCAACTGGAGAGGATGCAGTTCCCGAAAAAAACATTTTACTTAAAATTTTTGAGTTGGAGTCCCCCTTGGATACTGGAAAATTTTCCCCCTTAAAACTCCAACTTCTGTCTGAAACATTTTTCTCTAAAACGTATTGTTTAAGAGATATTTGCGGTCGTCTTTTAAAATAGGACACCTTGTATATACAGGGTGATTTAGAAATACACCAACAAACTTGGGGGATGAGTTCTTCACATAAAAACAAGAAAAAATGTCATATGAACATATGAACGGAAACGCACTCCCTCTGAGCTACACCCTCCCAAAGTTTTCCGAAAAAACTCGAACTTTCTATATATTGTCTAAACTTGGGCTTCGAATTTTACGAAAATTGGTACATATCCTTAATTCGAAGCCCAAGTTTAGACAATATACAGAAAATTCGAGTTTTTTTCGGAAAACTTTGGGAGGGGGTGCTTTTCCGGACATATGTTTGACATTTTTTTTGTTTTTATGTGAAGAACATCCCCCAAGTTTGTCGGTGTATTTCTGAATTACCCTGTATATGTATACTATATACAATTATACAGGGTGTATATAAATAAGTGCGAAAAATTTTAGATGATTCTTTGTCAAAAATTAAGGGGGGTTTTTCATATAAACATATACTCCTACATCCTTCTCTGAGGAGTTATACTCCTCCAAAGATGGGGGTGAGAATTAGGTTTTTATTTTTTTCTCAAATTTGGGACGTTAAAGAAATGAAATTTGGTGGACATTTTCCACTAGTAAAAAAGATATTTATTAATATTTTTTTTATCTTTCCGTATCGTTATAAAGGGATGAAACTAGCAACCCCTATTCAATTTTTTATTAGAACTTTTTAACGGGCAGGAATATGATCATCTAAAAATATGCTTTAAAAAGCTCGATTTCTTTAAAAACTATTTTATATTTTTCATAAAATCAGTAGTTTTCAAGAAAGAAAAATAAATAGTATATTGTGCACCTAGGGAAGAAAGCGACGTTTTTCAAACGAGTGTAAAGGGTTGCCTCCCTCGCCTTCGGCTCGGGCGGCAATCACACGAGTCTGAAAAAGCGTTCTTCCCGTGGTGCGCACGATATTTTTTACACCTTTATGGAAATTTTTGACTTTTAAATGCCTGTAGAGCATGTGTGCTTGTATTCAATTAATACAGTTTGTACGCGCGTATAATCGTTAAATAGAAAGAGAAAAAGAAAGGGATGTGGGGTCCAGGGGCGAAGCCCCGGGGGGGAAGGGGCGAAACCCCCCACATTACAAAACTAAAATTTGATTAATAATAATTATAATAAAATTTCAACCAGAGTCGACGGTTTTATCTTCTTTGATAGCTCACTGAAATAAGCCAGAAGTACTTTTTCTGAGAATAAGTTTGTTTTTCTCTTTTCTTCTGTTTATGCATGAAGGCATGGTACGCAGTTTCGTATTGGTTTTTTAATTTTGTCGGTAATAGGTTCTGTTCGGCATTTTTTGCTTTTTTAGGTGTGCTAATAAATACATCATCGTCACTTTTGCTATTACTCGAAACCATTTTTTGTTACACTTTTTTACTCGCGAATGTTTTGCGTTTTGTTTAACTATATGACAGCTTAGAGAAAACGTGATAAAATAAGACGATTGACTATAACGTGAGGTTAGCTTTTTGACAGTCACGGCGAGGCGAGAGAGAGAGAAAGAAGCACTGTTTACGGTGCTACTGTAATTGCCGACTCCTGGTGGGCCTGTTTTGTAACTCTTACCGACAGTGTTGGTGTCTTTGCGCAAGTTTACTGTATGGTAAAAAAAGCGGCGCAACGATAATATACCTTGTAACGATAACGATACTGTCGTTAAAGTTACAGAATAGAGCTAGACGCGCGCGTAAACAGAGTTAGACCTGCTATTTTAGTTTCTCTCCCGCTGGCGTGAAATTGGCCACTTTTGTCCCGCTCTACTGGAAAGTCGAACTTTCCGTGGAAGTGTTGTGAAAATACATTATCGTGCACAGAACTAAATAGCATAGTTTCCGAATTACGAGAAGTTAAATTTTAAAATAAAAACAAGCAAAACAAAATTACAGTAAGTGTTGGAAAAATTGGAGCAAAAACAATACAAAATTATAATAAATATTGGAAATAACCACTCCCGGCTATGATACAATAGTCTACCCTTTATCTCATTGATTGGCGTATACGTTCATTTGAATCCCAGGTGTGTTACAGATAGTTTTACATGATGCAACAATGCGATTCCTTAAATTTTCAACATTTTTAATAGGGGTAGTATAAACCAAGGACTTAAGGTGAGAAACTCACCTGGGATTCAAATGAACGTGTACGCCAATTAATGAGATAGAGGGTACACTCTTGTATCATAGCCGGAAGCAGTCATTTCTAATATTTATTATAATTCTGTATTGTTTTTGCCTCAATTTTTCCAACACTTACTCTAATTTTGTTTTGCTTGTTTTTATTTTAAAATTTAACCTTGTAAATCGAAACCTATGCTTTTTAGTGCTCCGCACGATAATGTATTTTATTTTTTTTTGAATACTAATTTTATGAAAAAAATAAAAGAAATAAAAAAGTTTCTAAAAAAATCAAGCTTTTTAACGCATATTTTTAGATAATCATATTCCTACACGTTAAAAAGTTTTAATAAAAAATTGAATAGTGGTTGCTAGTTTCATCCCATTATAACGATACGGGAGGATGAAAAAAATATTAATAAATATCCTTTTTACTAGTGGAAAATTTCCACCAAATTTCATTTCTTTAACTTGTCCCAAATTTGAGAAAAAATAAAAACCTAATTCTAACCCCCATCTTTGGAGGAAACGCAATTTCTCAGGGAGAGATGTAGGAGTATATGTTTATATGAAACACCCCCATTAATTTTCGACAAAAAATTATCTAAAGTTTTTCGCACTTATTTATATACACCCTGTATATGTGTATAATTGTCATAATATGACTACAGCATCCCACTGTTCGAGCACCACTTTCGCATGTGCAGAAATGCTCGACAAGTGATGACCTCCCCGGTTGAGATTTATCGACAAGAATAAAAATGTGGTGATGTTTACCACTGCGAAAACGAGATTTCATGTAAGCTTTGACAAGCAAGGGATCGTCAATAATTATTCCGTGGTTGGCAAAGTTTAAGGGGTCGTCTCACTTTGAACGCTCGAAAAATTCGCTATTTTTATGAATTTTTTTTGGCAATACTAATGCAGATAATTGAATGAATGTTTTTTGTACTTATTACGCATGCTTTAAACAACAAAACATATTTTTTGTAGAATTTTTAGTCAAGTTTATTTAATTGAAAATACAAAAATGCAAACAAGTAAAAAAAAAAGGTTGGTCCACTGCGGGCATTGTAACTGCTTGTAGAATCATCTGAAACAAAAAAACAAAAAAGATTCTTGATTAGTATGAGTGTCGCTATCGTATGAACCTCCAGAAATAATTTATGTTTGAAAATAAAAAAATGGTGGAGGTTTAAAGAAAAAACATGCATAAAAGCCAATTTTTCGTCATGTTTTTTGACTTTTAAAATATGATAATTTCAATATTTTGACTTGATCGTGGTTCATACTAGAGGTATTAGTGTTTTCAATAAGCCATACAAATTTTAGACCGATTCGTCAAGTAGTTTTTTTTTTATCGTGCCCGCAGTTCACGAAAAACGTGTTTTGAGAAAAACGCGTTTAAAGTTTTTGTTACGGAAAAACAGTGAAAAAAATGTACTTACAATTAATCTGCAATCCCTGCTACATACATCAATCCTTCAGCTTCTTCAAACAGTTCAGATTCTATCGATTTGGTCGGTTGAACCTCTTTGTCCAAAGCAGGGGGGTGATGAAACGAATCTAGAGTTCCAGCTGCTTCGTTTTCTAGTCGATACGCCAGGTCGATTGAGCATTTTTATCCAGGTTGATGGCTAAAGTTAATGGTTTTTTATGTTTTTTGGGCCATTTTGTTTGTCGTGAAAAAAAGAACAAATTTTCTCTTGCTCATTTTTTTATAGGATGTATAGTTTGATCGCTAGGGCAATTTAAACAAATAAATTGTTAATAACTTTTTATTGCATCGACTTACGAAAAAACTATTTACAGATTCTTGTTCTACGACCCAAAAAACATAAAAAAACATTAACGTTAGCCATCAACCTGGATAAAAATGCTCAATCGACCTGGCGTATGGACTATTTCGCTCCGAACTCAGGTAGAAAAAGGCTCGTAGAATCTCAAATACTTCTGGGATCTTTATGAAATTTTCACACAAGTTTCTCAAGGGTATATACTATCGAAATATGTAAAAAAAAAAAATTCGATTTTTCAAACCGGTCAAAGTGAGACGACCACTTAAGACTGTAGTTTTGTGTTTTTGATTTGGTTCAAACTTCTGAACCAGAAAAATACCCTCATTTTTGTGTTCCGCGTAGTATGATATTGCATTTTGTATCTGGTATGGACCCAAGCTAATGTAGTATAGATCATTCATTGTTAGCTGAGGAAATTGAAGTTTTTCGTTGTTTTCCTGATTATCAATTAATGTATAATGAAGTTCAACATACGCTGACCTTACTTGATGTAGATTGAATTCTTCAACAATATCTTTCAAACGATTTGGAACATTCATTCGAGATTTAATTATGTGAGCAATGTCTTCGTACATTTTGTCACTTAGAATTGGTTTGTGGAACAAGTTCATCAATGAAAAAGCAATCAGTAGTGATTCATAATCCTTTTCTAATGTTGAATTATGTGCTGGAACCGAGAAGATCTTGAATTTCTTTTTTAATCTACCAAAAACTTGTTCAACTATCCACCGGCATTTAGTAACTGATCTTGACATATTCGCTTTGGTGGTATTAAGCTGGCCAAGCCCGGGACTGTAAACTTTTAAATTCTTTTCATTAGTTAAGAAATCAACGACATCGCGAAATCCTCTATCGACTAAAACAATATCCTCTTTTTGAATTGTATTCATTACATTTGAATATCTGCTGAAGCAATCCTTCAATATAGTTGCGTCATTGTGCGTGGCATCATATGGTCCCAAAACAAATAGCACCCAACCATCGCTAGAACACCCTACCATAGGTTTGACGAGTGGCATTTTTTTCTGTTTGCTCCAAAGTTGCTTTTGTCCTGCAAAATTCTTAGACTTTTGAGCTAAACGATATGTTGCATCGAATATAATGCAAGTTTTATCATCAGGAATATCAAATAATACTTTTGACATATTAGTTTTATGAGCAAATCTTCTCTTACTAAGTTTAAATAATTACATATTGTTTTTTCGCAAACTCCAAACAAGCTAGCAATTTGATTGTTAGAAAGATCCGTACGCAATTTGCAGAGAAAGACTGCAACTTGCTTTGGCTCACAAGTTTCACTGAAGCTACAGATCTTTCTAAATTGATCTTTATCATAGGCAAACCACGATTTAAAAGTGCTATCGTCAATTGAATTTAACGCGTTAAAATCAAATACGACTTTTTTCTCGTCCTTCAATTCTTGATAATACTCAAACATTAGATCGCAGACTAGTTGTTGCTCTTCAGCATTTACTTGCTTCACGGCCTGTTTGACTAATGGCCAATAATTGGATATACCTATGTGATTGCTACACAGCCGGCCATCTTTAAAAGTCAAGAATTTGTAGCTGGTAAGCAATTCGTGGCGAATTGACTTTGGAATTGAAAGCGGGTTAGCAGTATCTTTGCAACCAAATATGCATGTTTTATGAGAAGTATAACCTTTTCTGTAGAAAGATAGATCAGGTAAGTTTGGGTCAGTTGGAGGGTTTTGCACGCATGGTTTTTTAGATATATTGTAACAAGATTTACAAAACTTGCTATTCGCAGGAATAACACTAATTTCATTTAATTTCCGTTTTCTAGTATTATAAGTTTGTCGTAAATTATTAACAACTATGATTGCATTTGGAATGCTACTGATGACGTAGAACTTATCACTTTTATTGCGCTTTTGATCCTCGCACCCTAAACAAGTAATGGGCGGCATTATTAAAACCAACAACCTGAGCTAGTCCTAATCACATCAATTTAGAAAAAAAAACCGGCACAACAAAATTGATTTGCAAAGAAGGTCGGAAGAAAAGTAGTCAAATCGATATGAAGTCGCGCGCTACTTCTCTTACGAGAAACTGTTGGAATACTTGATTTTCCGTTTTATTTTATATTTTATTATTTATAATTATGATCAAATGGCGAACTCCGACTATTTCAAAAAGGATACTTTGTGCGGGATAGCAAAAATAATTGTGATACTCGTAAAAAACATAACTGTGATTAAAATAGAAGACGTTTAAGTTCATTTCATTTTAGCGTTTACGCCCGTATATAGTATAACTTTGAACTCTCATATCTCTAAAACTAAATGTCATCTCAAGTTGAAACTTTTTTTCTATTAATATCTTATCATAAGGAATTAATTTGCGTATGAATCGATCCCAAAATCGAGGGCCGCAAAAGGGGCGAAAAACCCGTCCTTTTTACAGTCACTCTTTCTACGGGGTCTACACCTCATCAGCCACGAAACGGCCGTTACGGTTACCATGCGCTGGCTGACGCGCGTCTTTTGTTTATACGTGTCTCAACGAGTCCCGGCGTCTCGCAGTTCAGTTGAGCTAGAGCGTCGTTACGAGTAACATCTGTCTCTAAGAAATAAAGTTTATTTGATTCTACAAGCGTCTTATCTCCCGAATATCCCACACAAGTATATAAAACTCTCGTCAAGGTCCAACAGCGAGCAATCCGCGCTGCTCTCGATACGTTTCATGGGTACCTGGGGATCGTAAATCCGCACAACAAAAACAGCGGAACGCTCGTGATTGGTCAAGACTCTCGTTCCGCGATTTTCTGCGTACGCCGTTCTGCTGCATGGGTTTTTGCACCCTTAGTCTTTGCTTGGGCATAATAAAATAGCTCTCTCTCTCTCTCTGTCATAGTGTACTCCTGCAATAAGCGGGTATTTCGGTGGAAATATCAGTTTCTTGAACTGGTGATTTTCATCAAAGGTGCAGTTAAGGACGGAGAGTTAGTGGAAGTAATGATTTGAGACAATTGTGTTGTATTGAATTGGAGTGAAATAAATGAAAATATTTTGTGGAGATATTGGCTTTGGTGATTCGGCATAATAAATATTGCCACGTGGTTGCCGTGATTACGCCAATGGTGGCAACGAATTAAAACTTTGGGCGATAAGGTAGTCGATAAGGAAAATCGGTATATTGTATGGTAATGAGCAATGAGTGAGTCAGCGAGTAACTGTATATGTAGGGCGTGTAAAAAGGAGATAAAAACGCAGTTGTATAAATGCATACCGTGTGACAAGGGATTTCATCAAAGTTGTCTTAAACTGCATAAAGTGTATAATGCGGATAATGAACTTATCCTTTGTAATGGAAAGTACGAAATATTCACTATAAAAGACAATAAGAGTGGGGAATCCAGTTCGGCGATGAAGCGTGCAGTATCGCTGACGGAAACAGCGGCATCGGCAGAAAAAACAACAGGATCGGCAAAAATGAGTACGGCACAAGGTAGTGGAAATAGGTCAACAGCCGTGAGCGGAGCGGCAGGCATAACGTCCGATGTGGATAAAAAGATAGATTGGCTTATCAAAACGGTGAAAGAAATGAGAGACGAAATGGCATGTAAAAAAGAAGTTAAGACATGGATCAAGGAGATAGTTCGAGAAGAGATGGGAGGCGTTAAGCAAGAAATGGAAGAATTGAGAAGAATAATACGGGAAGGAGTATATAGACCGACAGGAGGTGCGCAGAGGAGCTACAGTGAAGCGGTTAGAGAGAAGAAAGAAGAGAATATTTTGATTGTTAAACCGAAAATACAACAGGAGAGTGAAGATACAAAAAAGATAGTAAAAGAAAAAATCGACATTAAGAACATGGAAGTTGGAATCTCAAAAATGAGAAAAGGAGGTAAAGGAGCAGTTATTCTTGGATGTGAGACTGGTGAAGAAATGAAAAGGTTAAAGGACAAGGTTCAGGCGACAATGGGAGAGGATTTCAAGGACGATGAGCCACAGTGGAAGAAACCCAAGATTAAAATAATTAATGTTGGAGAAGATGAAATAAAAATGGATGATGATAAGTTCTTAAATGCGATTAAGAAACAGAATAAAATTGAAGGCGTAGCTGGAGATGATCTCTGTATGCGGATAGTGAAGAGATTATATAAAGGAAGAGACAAGAATAACGAGCGATCCCGTGTAGAGGGATCTCTGATTTTGGAGGTAGATGATGGTACACATGAAGAGATGATAAAAAAAGGAAGATTAAATATAGGTTGGAGAAAATGTGTAGTATACAACTTTATTAGCGTTGTAAGATGCTACAAATGCTGGGGTTACTTCCACATGGCTAAGAATTGCACGAGGCAGGAAGCATGTTTCAAATGTGCAGGAAACCATAAGGCGAGCAATTGTACGGCAACAAAAAAGAGCTGTATAAATTGTATGTATAAGAATAAGACGTATAATTTGAAGCTGAATTTAGAACATGAGGCGGTAGATTCGGAGTGTCCGACATTTAAGAGAGTACTAGAGGGAGAGAAAAAGAGAGCTGGCTGGGAAGACGCGAAATAGCAACTACAGGAAGATGCTGAATTACTTTGGTATACGAATGCTCAGAGCTTTTTGGCGCATAAGGACGAGATACAACATCAGATTATGAAGAGAATGAATCCTGCGATCTTAGCTCTATCGGAAACGAGATTGACTGTAGAGATAGAGGATAATGAGGTCAATGTACCGGGATATAGTATAGTTAGATGTGATGCTGAAAATAGATATACAGGAGGAGTTCTTTTATACGTTAGGGATGATATTAAATTTAAGATAGTTGAGAAGAAAAAGATAGAGTCAAACTGTTGGTGCGTGGCGATAGAAATGAGAGAGAAGATGTATAGGAGTGTGATAGCGGTAGTGTATCACTCGCCGAGCGCGTCGGATAGTGAGTTTGTGAGTTTTTTGGAAGATACAGTAGAAAATTTAATAATAAAACATGACTGTATGGTAATAGGAAACTTTAATATTGATATAACGGTAGATTCATTCTATTCAAAGAAATTACTAACGGTAATGCAAAACTTAGGGATGAAGCAATATGTTGATAATCCGACGAGAGTTACAAAGGATAGTCAAACGATTATAGACTTAATTTTTTCTAATAATATAGTAAAGGTACAGGTGAATGAGAAACCTAAAATAACGGACCATGCATGGCTCAAAGTTGAATTTAATTTAAATATAAAAGATAATAAATATAAAGAATTTAGAGGCAGGGATTATAGTAAGTTTGATGTTGATGAATTTCTTAGTATAATGGGGGAAAGAATTTAGCAAGGTCAAGGGCTAGATGTAAATACAAGGGCTGAGAGGTTTGTTAATAGTATAGTAAATGTATTGGATACTATAGCGCCTAAGAAAAAATTTAAAATTCCGAAAATATGGGAAGGGAAAAAATGGTTTTCAGATGAAATAAGAATGGCAGCAATAAGAAGGGATGAGGCCTACAGTAGGACGGTTAGCACAGGTATGGATCAGGACTGGGCATTTTTCAAGAGTGAAAGAAATGCAGTAGTAAAACTTATCAAGACAAAAAAGAAAGAATATTATGAGAATATGATAGATCATAATAAGGGTGATCCTACAAAAATGTGGAAAACTCTGAAAGAATTAATTAAGGGTGAGCAGGGGGTTCAGTGGACATTGATAATGTAGATTTTGAAATATTAGATAACATAGAAGAATGTAATATAGCTGATAAATTTAATATATATTATGTAAAAAGTATTAGTAATATTGTGAGAGAGAGAGAGAGAGAGAGAGAGAAATCTATTAATAATAAGAAAATGAATAGAACAGGTAGGAGATCTATACAGGGTGTTCCAAAAAGCTCGGTCACCGTTTCACTGACAAATTCTGTGGGACATTCTGAGAAGAAAATTCTTATGCGAAAATGTTGAGGCTATAATAGTTTTTGAATTATAAGCATTTAGAGTTAGCGAATCAGACCGCATAAAGTTAGCGCGCTCAGGTGTGGTACATCGCATAGCAAGTAAAGGTGCTCTTGTAAATTGACTTAGTTTTTAGATATTGACATAATTCTGCAAACGACAAGGAAATTACTTTGAAGCTTTGTGTTATTTATTTGTGATTGTTCAATTTGCTGTACATAAAGATTAATGCAAGCATTATGGAATATCAATAAATACGTATGCACAGCGAACTGTCAAGTTTGTCAAATGAAGTGTGTCACAAGCTAGCGCGTGACGATTGATATCATAATTTTAATATGCTTACCGTACGAGAAATGTCACACGCTAGCTTGTGACACACTTCATTTGACAAACTTGACAGTTCGACGTGCATACGTATTTATTGATATTCCATAATGCTTGCATTAATCTTTATGTACAGCAAATTGAACAATCACAGATAAATAACACAAAGCTTCAAAGTAATTTCCTTGTCGTTTGCAGAATTATGTCAATATCTAAAAACTGAGTCAATGTACAAGAGCACCTTTACTTGCTATGCGATGTACCACACCTGAGCGCGCCAACTTTAGGCGGTCTGATTCGCTAACTCTAAATGCTTATAACTCAAAAACTATTATAGCCTCAACATTTTTGCATAAGAATTTTCTTCTTAGAATGTCCCACAGAATTTGTCAGTGAAACGGTGACCGAGCTTTTTGGGACACCCTGTATATGTTATTGAGAGTAAGGATATCATGGAAAATTTTGAGCCAATTGATGCAAGTGATTTGATACAAATTGTTAGGGAACTGTTAGGGAACAAAAGAGCGGAACAGAGGAAGGGATAACCAGTAATATACTAAAAATGGTGATACATGAGATAAAAGACGAATTTGTAGGGGTGATAAATGATTCGCTTAGTACAGGTAAATGTCCAGAGGGGTGGAAAACATCCACGATAATACCGATACCAAAGGTAAATAAGCCAAAAAAAGCGAGCGAATATAGACCGATTAATATGTTACCGATGTATGAAAAAGTTTTAGAGTTAGTTGTTAAAAGACAGTTGGAAAAATTTATAGAAGATAATGAAATAATAACCGAACATCAATCAGGATTTAGGAAACAACAGTCGTGTGAGACAGCAATTCAAAGTATTATCGAGGACTGGAAGCGGTTAGTTGAGGAGAAAAAAATGGTAGGAGTAATATTCCTGGATCTTAAAAGAGCGTTCGAAACAGTAGATAGAGTAAGATTATTGGAAAAATTATATCAGTATGGAATTAGAGGAGTTGTATTGGAATGGATAAAATCGTACTTAAGTAATAGAAAGCAGCAAGTTAGATTCAATGATATATGTTCTGAAATAATTGATACTGTATATGGCGTGCCACAGGGATCTGTACTAGGACCCCTATTGTTTATTCTGTATATAAACGATATAGTTAAAGTCTGTCCTAAGGGAAGTAGATTTAAGTTATTTGCAGATGACACGACCGTAAGTGTAACAGGAGAAAGCTGTGAAGAATTAGAATTAAAATTAAATATGGTGTTCGGTATAGTTGAAGAATGGATGAATGTAAATATGTTGAAATTGAATGCAGATAAAACCAAATATATGATAGTTAGAAGTATAAGGAAAGAGTTAAAAACAGACATAATAGTGAAAAGCTTAGATGGAACTGTAATAGAGCATGTTGAGAAAACAAAACATTTGGGTGTTATGATTGATAGTAGACTCCGTTGGGAGGGTCACTGTGATTATATGTTAAAGAAAATCGGGAAAAAAGTAAGCTTTCTGAATAGAATAGGAAATGATATATCGGTGTACACTAGATGTACTGTGTATAAGTCAATCATAGCACCTCATTTTGAGTATTGTGCAACGTTGTTAGTAGGCATGGGTGAAACGCAGCTGAATCGACTGCAAGTGGCTCAAAACCGAGCCATGAGGGTCATTTTACAATGTTCGCGATATACTAAAGTAGAATTAATGCTGCAAACCCTTAGGTTTATGAGTGTGAGACAGAGGCTAAGATACAATGTGTGCATTTTTATTTTTAAGATAGTAAAAGGTATGTTGCCAAAACACTTAGGTAATAGGATAGAAATAGTAGGAGATGTGAGCGGAAGGAAAACGAGACAGACCGGGAGTATTGCAATACAATTTCGTAGAACGAAAAGCGGACAAAAAAGTTTGTTTTATGAAGGTTTGAATATGTACAATGCCTTACCGACTGAATTAAGGCAATGTGAAAAATTAGATCAATTTAAACGTATGTTAAAAGAATATATTGTACCTCATGTTGAAGGATTGTAGACATTTGATGTAAATAATAGCCGAGAAGGCTAATAAAGCTCAATCAATCAATCAATCTCTCTCTCTCTCTCTCTCTCTCTCTCTCTCTCTCTCTCTCTCTCTCTGAGGCGGAGGAGTCGCCTGCTTTGTTCATAATTCGTTGAAGGTCAGAGTTATAGCTGCTTCTTCGGGTGTTGACATTAACTCTCCAGAATATCTCATTATTGAAATCCGTGTTCCTAATAATGAGACAGTTTTATTTGCGTTTGTCTACAGAAGACCTAAGGGTCTCCTCTTACACGAATTCGTTGAAACACTTACGAGTGTTTCGCACCTGTGTAAAAATATCATCATTGGCGGTGACTTTAACTGTAATCTCCTTTCGACGAATTTTGAAGCGAATTATTTACGCGAACTTATGTCAGGCATATCAATGTATATTGTACACTCAGATGCTACACATCACACAGCCACTTCTGACTCGTGGCTAGATGCGGTTGATGACTGTGAAAAGGTCTTGACGTTTGCTAAATCCGAGAGCCCGTTTATAGCCGGTCATGATCTCATCGAGTTGTCGCTTTTATTTGGTATGATCTTACCGATAGAGCGTAATATTCTAAGGCGTAGTTATAGAGCCATTGAAGGTGATGAGTTTCGTGACCATCTTCAGTCCATCATTGAGAGTACTGATTTTCTAGAGTGCATTCGGGTGGTCGCTAATGGTGGCTGTGTTGGACATGTTGACCGGGCAAATGTTTCTGGTGTTGACGGGCTCTGTGCGGTGCTGTCTGATACTTTGCTTGGGACGCTTGATGTGTTTGCTCCTGAGCGTGTATTTGTTATCAGGAAGCCCCCTGCGCGGTGGCTCACGGTTGAACTTAAAACCCGGCTTCGTACTCGTAATCAGCTACATAAGCAGGCAAAGCGTTCCAATAGTTTGCTTGGTTATGCCACTTATAGACTTTTTCGTAACCGGTTTAATATTGATATGAAGCGTGCCAAAAGCGAGTTTCAATTTAATTCTCTTAATAACATCACTGACCCTGGTAAACTATGGAGAGAACTGGCTCGTTTGGGTCTTGTAAAATCATCCTTAGTTTCTCCTTTACGTTTTTTTACACCTGATCAATTAAATTCATTTTTTGTTTCTGTTTCTAACGCTCAGTTGCCTTGCTTGTATACTGACTTTATTTCCGCCATTGCTCCGGTTACTCGTCCATCTCAGCGTCCAGAATTTGTTTTCTCTGCCATAACACCGTGCATGATTTTTAAGCTCATTTCTGTGGGACCACTTCATTCTTATGCGTCGGGGTCTGATGAAATTCCGCTTTATATTTTGCGTATTGCTTGGCCCATTATTTCATCGTATCTTACTGCTTTATTTAACCGCTCATTAAAAACTTCTTCATTTCCGTCTCAGTGGAAGAGAGCGCTTATCCGCCCTCTCTCGAAGATTCGCTTTCCATTATCCCCGTCTGACACGAGACCGATAGCCAATCTGCCTGAGCTTTCTAAGATTCTTGAAAGGATTGTTGCCTCACAGATTACAGACTACTTAATTGAGCATGATCTCCTAAATCCAAGACAGTCTGCATATCGACCGTGTCACAATACTCAGTCAGCACTACTAGGTATTTGTGACGATATCAAAGAGGGAATCGACAACAGACTTGTCACAATCATGATTCTCTTTGATTTTAGCAAAGCATTTGATACTGTTCCACACCTTCGTCTGCTCACTAAGCTTAAGATGATCGGTTTCTCCGACGCCGTTCTTACATGGATTTTTTCATATTTGACTGGTCGTTCTCAGGCAGTAGTTGATGATACTGGTAGGCTTTCTGATTGGCTATCTACGTCGTCTGGCGTCCCTCAGGGTTCTGTGTTTGGCCCACTATTATTCTCTCTCTTTAATAATGATATTGGTAGCGTCTTGTCGCATGCATTGCATACGATGTTTGCTGACGACATTCAAATTTATCTATCATGCTTACCGGCTGACATTCTTCGTGGATTAGGGTTAATTTCTAGAGATGCAAATGCTATTTTTAATTACGCTGAGTCTAATGGCCTTAAACTGAATCCTGCCAAATCAAAGGCGATTATTTATGGTAGTCAAGCATATGTTAGGCATATTGATTTTTGTCTTCTACCGCCTATTACAGTAAACCAAGTACCTCTTCCTTTTGTAAGTGAAGTGAGGCATTTGGGCGTTATGTTCACGTCTACTCTCTCTTGGAGGAAACACATTTTACATATCTCGCAGAGGGTCCATTATGCGCTATAAAAACTAAAATTCAATAGAAACTCTCTTTCTACTGAATTAAGAATCAAATTAGTTACAGCATTGATTATACCTCACATTGACTATTGCTGTCTTGTCTATCATGGCTTGAGCAATGAGTTGAACACTAAATTGCAAAGACTTGTAAATTGCTGTATTCGGTTTATTTATGATATCAGACGTGATGAACATATTACGCCATACAAACGTCGACTGGGCTGGCTCTCTGTTGAAAATAGAAGGCTTTATTTTCTTGGGTGTCAGATGTATCGTATCCTTTTCTTACAATCTCCTTCTTACCTTAGTGAGCTTTTCACTTTTTCTGACCCATCGCTAAGGAGTTCCGACCGTCTTGGTGCCTCATCACAAACTTTTCATATTCTGACTTGTAGAACTGCCACGTATATTCACTCCTTTCGTCTTTCCTCAATTCGTTTTTGGCATACTCTCCCTACTGGTATAACATCTGCATCTTCTATCGCATCTTTTAAAAACCTTCTTCACTTATTTTTGCTTGCATCTGAAACTGGCTGATGCTCTTGGCCTTCTTGTGTTTATTATATTGGTGCAATGTTATCATCGTCTAGTCGTGTATCTAGTTTGTTGAGTTATACACATAATTATTTTAGTTTAAGTTGCGTTGCGCAATATCAATTAGTTTTTATGCTTTACATTAAGGGGATCCTGCACTGACTGGCGAACTCCAACGATGTCGATAAATTCATTGTCTATGTTACCGGCCGATATATATGTGTCCTTGCATAGACAAAGTATAGACAAGGACAGACCCGACAGACAAGATTATTGCACGCACACATACGCACGAATCGTACTTCATACCGTACTCTTATATTAGACTTCTAACCTTGATTTGGAGGATTTTACATGTTCTTTCGTGTACTACAACCTCCGGAAACTTATTTTCGTGTTCGTACAAACTGTGCATCTGTTATATGAAGTACATGTTATGATGAGTTGACAGCTCGTCTACGACTTGAGACGCCATATTGAGATAAAAGTTTGGTAAGGAAATCTGTAATTATTATTAGAAAATAACTATTTATGGTTTTTCGTATAAAATCAGAGTTCCCGGGGATCATTGATATATGTAATGAAATCGTGGAGAAGCATTTTCCAGTCTGTCAAGTTAATGCGACGAAAGATTAGAAGTACGAATGTCGGTAAAACAGACTGGTGCAGGATCCCCTTAAGTTATCTTTTCTGTTCCTGCTTTTCCTTAATAAAAATTTTTTTTTTTTTAAACAAAAATATATAATAAGGCTCTGAACAGAAAAAACAAGGTAAATAATGGGCTATGAGAGCCAACGCAGGATCTAATATGCGAAAATTATAATTAACCAATTCTTAGTCAATACATTAAAATATTAACAAATTAAAAATATCAAACGTTTCTGCCCTGAATTGGGCCCTCTTCAGTGATAGTAGTCAAAGACATATACGATGTATAAGAAATTAAGTTATTACGCACGCAAACGGTGATATCGCAACGAGCTGACACAAAAAACGTAAGCGCAGATAAAAATTCGCATTCTTGAGAACATCGAGCGCGCATCTCGAATCCGCGATGTTATGAAGCGTATGTCCGGACCGCATCCGTGCAGCGAAAGACAGCGAGAGTCAATCTCGTCTTCCATAGCAGAGGGAGACGAAAGGTGGCAAACTGTGGCCCGGCAGAACTGCAGAATGCAGTAACTGTTAAGCACTATATAATAGATAGAAAAATAGTTGACTTACTGCATGCTACACGAACAGCGATCAAGACGTATCAGATGGTATTCATAGCCATTCTCCATCAAGAGAGAGCGACTGTAGTCGTCGGAGTCAGAACTATTAATGCGAGTTCGAAGGACGCACGCCGTGAACTCCGAGACACGCAAGCATATATTGATTACAAACAAACAAGCATACAGGCGAAATTACAAACAGCCGCGCAAGAGAAAAACAAATTTGTTTAGTAGAACGATGTTTTATTTTATTTAATAGCGGAATGTAAGATTCGCCTAAAAAGGCAGTGTCCGTCTGTAAGTTGATGCCATTATGTTGCAAGCCAATATGCAACATTTCAGAGACCAAGCGTCTGGCATAGAACGGTTCCTTGTCGAGAATTGCAGCATTCCCGAAATCAAACTTGTGGTTGTGATCCACGCAATGCATTTGTACCACCGAATGTCCCCCAGGATTTACACGTTTATGTTCTCTGATACGAGTTCCTAAAAGTCTACCAGTCTGTCCAGTATAGGAAGCGTCGCAATCAGAGCAATTAATGCGATACACAACATTGCTCTGAGAAGCATTATCGACAATGTCTTTATGTACTTTAATGAGACCATTAAGTCGGTTAAAACCGTATAAACTCAATTCTCTGTCTACAATGCTAGCGAGATGGGTAAACTTTTCTGAAATATTTTTTACATACGGGACAGACAGGTAAGACTTGTTTGTTAATTCTTCATCGTCGGAAGGACCCCGATGAAGATCCTTTGAAAAGAGATTTAAGTTTTTCCAAAAGAATCGCAAAAACAAAGTTCAGCGGGTAACCATTTTCGAGCAAGAGCGCAACAGCCAGAGACAGATTTTTTTGGTGGAATATAGGATGGGATAGTCTAAAAGCTCTGTCAATTAGTCCCAAGACTACTCCTCTTTTTTGGCTATTGGGATGACTGGAAAAGAAGCTGAGGTATCGTCCAGAGAAAGTTGGTTTGTGATACCAATCGAATATCAGTTTTTCGTTGGCAACTATTATTGTGGTGTCCAAAAAATTGAGAGTGTTATTATCGCTGATTTCTATCGTGAATTGTAGCCTGTTATGGATGGAATTAAAAATATTAAGAGTGTCTTGTATGAACTCAACAGGCGCTGCAGAAGCAACGTCGTCGACATAACGATAATAAAAAGGCGGGATATATTTGAGTCGTTTTAAAGCTTTGTTTTCAAGGTCTCGCATAACAATCTCTGCCGCATCAGGGGACAGAGGGGAACCCATAGGGCTACCATGTGTCTGTCTATAGATGATATTATTAAAGGTGAAATAAGTAGAGTCAAGAACGAATTTAAGAGCGGTTAAGAATTCATCTCGCGGTAATTTAGTGTTCGAGGATATGAGATTCCATTGTCTACAAATGCTATCAATAACTAGTTCAGTCGGGACATTCGTGAAAAGTGAAATAACATCTAAAGAAAATAGAACAAATCCGGAGGGAAATTCTTTGTTGTTCAATTTTTCTACAAGAGTAAAACTGTCTTTAATGCTAGATTCACTTATAGGCAGACTCTTATGTAAAATCTTTTGTAAGAACGAAGCTAGATCGTACAGAGGGGTGTTAATGGAGGACACTTAATGAGTTTATACGGTTTTAACCGACTTAATGGTCTCATTAAAGTACATAAAGACATTGTCGATAATGCTTCTCAGAGCAATGTTGTGTATCGCATTAATTGCTCTGATTGCGACGCTTCCTATACTGGACAGACTGGTAGACTTTTAGGAACTCGTATCAGAGAACATAAACGTGTAAATCCTGGGGGACATTCGGTGGTACAAATGCATTGCGTGGATCACAACCACAAGTTTGATTTCGGGAATGCTGCAATTCTCGACAAGGAACCGTTCTATGCCAGACGCTTGGTCTCTGAAATGTTGCATATTGGCTTGCAACATAATGGCATCAACTTACAGACGGACACTGCCTTTTTAGGCGAATCTTACATTCCGCTATTAAATAAAATAAAACATCGTTCTACTAAACAAATTTGTTTTTCTCTTGCGCGGCTGTTTGTAATTTCGCCTGTATGCTTGTTTGTTTGTAATCAATATATGCTTGCGTGTCTCGGAGTTCACGGCGTGCGTCCTTCGAACTCGCATTAATAGTTCTGACTCCGACGACTACAGTCGCTCTCTCCTGATGGAGAATGGCTATGAATACCATCTGATACGTCTTGATCGCTGTTCGTGTAGCATGCAGTAAGTCAACTATTTTTCTATCTATTATATAGTGCTTAACAGTTACTGCATTCTGCAGTTCTGCCGGGCCACAGTTTGCCACCTTTCGTCTCCCTCTGCTATGGAAGACGAGATTGACTCTCGCTGTCTTTCGCTGCACGGATGCGGTCCGGACATACGCTTCATAACATCGCGGATTCGAGATGCGCGCTCGATGTTCTCAAGAATGCGAATTTTTATCTGCGCTTACGTTTTTTGTGTCAGCTCGTTGCGATATCACCGTTTGCGTGCGTAATAACTTAATTTCTTATACATCGTATATGTCTTTGACTACTATCACTGAAGAGGGCCCAATTCAGGGCAGAAACGTTTGATATTTTTAATTTGTTAATATTTTAATGTATTGACTAAGAATTGGTTAATTATAATTTTCGCATATTAGATCCTGCGTTGGCTCTCATAGCCCATTATTTACCTTGTTTTTTCTGTTCAGAGCCTTATTATATATTTTTGTTTATTTTCACGCTGGCTGAAAACATGCGTGCTAATCAAGTTAACGGTCAACCTTTTTGTAAATTTATTTTGCGTAGCTTCGGGTACTCTGCAATGTCGGCACTAAACACATGGATGAGCCTCAATAAAAGAATTATCAGGATATCCGCGCAACTGATTTTTCTCAAAAATTGTAAACGTTTATAACATCCTTCCGCAGCACTTAAACCACCTTTTTCGAACGATACTGTTTTGAGCCACCAACGCTCCTCCGTTAAACACAGTCGCAACAAGAGTCTGTTTCTAAAGAGAACATTAAATTTGGAAATTATGGACGCACACTATAGTTTGCGAGAATTGCGGCATTCTTTGACTCGCGGGACGCGTGAAATCATGAATTTATTACCACTCAATATTTGGGAAAAGTATCACCTTACACAGGAGAGAGTCCTCGCCTCTTTTTCGTTCCGCGAAAATCGTAGGCTGTTCTGGAAGTTCGAGCGGTTACGCTCTAAAAAATTTCGTGATTCATTGCGTGATATCGGGCGTATTAATTACTTTTGGACTGAGAGTGTCAATAGCCAAGGTAATGTCCGCGCGGGACTTCGGTCGGGTACACACATAAATCGTTCAAAGACTACCTTGAAATATTCTTTCAATTCAATCACACATACTGGGACTGACAGGACTGGGGAGGTTTCTTTGGATCCCATGTCCTTCTTGGAAAACATCTCCTTGTCTCCCTTACGTATACATGAAAGATGGTTTGTGAATTTAACTAACATCTCTATCCCTCGCGTCGTTCAGGGCTTGCTACAACTCGGGGACGGTTTTAGCCTTCCTTTCTTTGACAATAAGAACAAAATATGTTTTGAGTTTATTAAGAGAGTGGAGGGCAGTATCTATAGATTACCGGTCAATGAAAAGGCGGGTCTGAGGAGTTACACTTCCGCGATTGTTAACAAACTATTTGATTCCACCCCTCCTCTAGATTCCATTGGACTAGAGTTAAAATCGGCACTGAATGAAACTAATAACTTTGTTCGTTACCACCCTGAGATCATTTTCACAAGGGCAGACAAAGGCAATACCACAGTAGCTATGTTAAAATCTGATTATATGTATAAAATGAATGCTTTATTAGGAGACGATACCACTTACTCCATTATTGACAAAAATCCTACTAGTAAAATCATTTCAACGCTTGTCTCCCACCTTACACGTTGGAAAAATAAAAAGTACATCACAAATCAGGAGTATCGTTCACTATATGTCAGTGATGGCATATTGCCTAGGGCATATGGCTTACCTAAGATCCACAAACCAAACTGCCCACTTAGAATCATTGTGTCCTCCATTAACACCCCTCTGTACGATCTAGCTTCGTTCTTACAAAAGATTTTACATAAGAGTCTGCCTATAAGTGAATCTAGCATTAAAGACAGTTTTACTCTTGTAGAAAAAATTGAACAACAAAGAATTTCCCTCCGGATTTGTTCTATTTTCTTTAGATGTTATTTCACTTTTCACGAATGTCCCGACTGAACTAGTTATTGATAGCATTTGTAGACAATGGAATCTCATATCCTCGAACACTAAATTACCGCGAGATGAATTCTTAACCGCTCTTAAATTCGTTCTTGACTCTACTTATTTCACCTTTAATAATATCATCTATAGACAGACACATGGTAGCCCTATGGGTTCCCCTCTGTCCCCTGATGCGGCAGAGATTGTTATGCGAGACCTTGAAAACAAAGCTTTAAAACGACTCAAATATATCCCGCCTTTTTATTATCGTTATGTCGACGACGTTGCTTCTGCAGCGCCTGTTGAGTTCATACAAGACACTCTTAATATTTTTAATTCCATCCATAACAGGCTACAATTCACGATAGAAATCAGCGATAATAACACTCTCAATTTTTGGACACCACAATAATAGTTGCCAACGAAAAACTGATATTCGATTGGTATCACAAACCAACTTTCTCTGGACGATACCTCAGCTTCTTTTCCAGTCATCCCAATAGCCAAAAAAGAGGAGTAGTCTTGGGACTAATTGACAGAGCTTTTAGACTATCCCATCCTATATTCCACCAAAAAAATCTGTCTCTGGCTGTTGCGCTCTTGCTCGAAAATGGTTACCCCGCTGAACTTTGTTTTTGCGATTCTTTTGGAAAAACTTAAATCTCTTTTCAAAGGATCTTCATCGGGGTCTTCCGACGATGAAGAATTAACAAACAAGTCTTACCTGTCTGTCCCGTATGTAAAAAATATTTCAGAAAAGTTTACCCATCTCGCTAGCATTGTAGACAGAGAATTGAGTTTATACGGTTTTAACCGACTTAATGGTCTCATTAAAGTACATAAAGACATTGTCGATAATGCTTCTCAGAGCAATGTTGTGTATCGCATTAATTGCTCTGATTGCGACGCTTCCTATACTGGACAGACTGGTAGACTTTTAGGAACTCGTATCAGAGAACATAAACGTGTAAATCCTGGGGGACATTCGGTGGTACAAATGCATTGCGTGGATCACAACCACAAGTTTGATTTCGGGAATGCTGCAATTCTCGACAAGGAACCGTTCTATGCCAGACGCTTGGTCTCTGAAATGTTGCATATTGGCTTGCAACATAATGGCATCAACTTACAGACGGACACTGCCTTTTTAGGCGAATCTTACATTCCGCTATTAAATAAAATAAAACATCGTTCTACTAAACAAATTTGTTTTTCTCTTGCGCGGCTGTTTGTAATTTCGCCTGTATGCTTGTTTGTTTGTAATCAATATATGCTTGCGTGTCTCGGAGTTCACGGCGTGCGTCCTTCGAACTCGCATTAATAGTTCTGACTCCGACGACTACAGTCGCTCTCTTTGATGGAGAATGGCTATGAATACCATCTGATACGTCTTGATCGCTGTTCGTGTAGCATGCAGTAAGTCAACTATTTTTCTATCTATTATATAGTGCTTAACAGTTACTGCATTCTGCAGTTCTGCCGGGCCACAGTTTGCCACCTTTCGTCTCCCTCTGCTATGGAAGACGAGATTGACTCTCGCTGTCTTTCGCTGCACGGATGCGGTCCGGACATACGCTTCATAACATCGCGGATTCGAGATGCGCGCTCGATGTTCTCAAGAATGCGAATTTTTATCTGCGCTTACGTTTTTTGTGTCAGCTCGTTGCGATATCACCGTTTGCGTGCGTAATAACTTAATTTCTTATACATCGTATATGTCTTTGACTACTATCACTGAAGAGGGCCCAATTCAGGGCAGAAACGTTTGATATTTTTAATTTGTTAATATTTTAATGTATTGACTAAGAATTGGTTAATTATAATTTTCGCATATTAGATCCTGCGTTGGCTCTCATAGCCCATTATTTACCTTGTTTTTTCTGTTCAGAGCCTTATTATATATTTTTGTTTATTTTCACGCTGGCTGAAAACATGCGTGCTAATCAAGTTAACGGTCAACCTTTTTGTAAATTTATTTTGCGTAGCTTCGGGTACTCTGCAATGTCGGCACTAAACACATGGATGAGCCTCAATAAAAGAATTATCAGGATATCCGCGCAACTGATTTTTCTCAAAAATTGTAAACGTTATAACATCCTTCCGCAGCACTTAAACCACCTTTTTTCGAACGATACTGTTTTGAGCCACCAACGCTCCTCCGTTAAACACAGTCGCAACAAGAGTCTGTTTCTAAAGAGAACATTAAATTTGGAAATTATGGACGCACACTATAGTTTGCGAGAATTGCGGCATTCTTTGACTCGCGGGACGCGTGAAATCATGAATTTATTACCACTCAATATTTGGGAAAAGTATCACCTTACACAGGAGAGAGTCCTCGCCTCTTTTTCGTTCCGCGAAAATCGTAGGCTGTTCTGGAAGTTCGAGCGGTTACGCTCTAAAAAATTTCGTGATTCATTGCGTGATATCGGGCGTATTAATTACTTTTGGACTGAGAGTGTCAATAGCCAAGGTAATGTCCGCGCGGGACTTCGGTCGGGTACACACATAAATCGTTCAAAGACTACCTTGAAATATTCTTTCAATTCAATCACACATACTGGGACTGACAGGACTGGGGAGGTTTCTTTGGATCCCATGTCCTTCTTGGAAAACATCTCCTTGTCTCCCTTACGTATACATGAAAGATGGTTTGTGAATTTAACTAACATCTCTATCCCTCGCGTCGTTCAGGGCTTGCTACAACTCGGGGACGGTTTTAGCCTTCCTTTCTTTGACAATAAGAACAAATATGTTTTGAGTTTATTAAGAGAGTGGAGGGCAGTATCTATAGATTACCGGTCAATGAAAAGGCGGGTCTGAGGAGTTACACTTCCGCGATTGTTAACAAACTATTTGATTCCACCCCTCCTCTAGATTCCATTGGACTAGAGTTAAAATCGGCACTGAATGAAACTAATAACTTTGTTCGTTACCACCCTGAGATCATTTTCACAAGGGCAGACAAAGGCAATACCACAGTAGCTATGTTAAAATCTGATTATATGTATAAAATGAATGCTTTATTAGGAGACGATACCACTTACTCCATTATTGACAAAAATCCTACTAGTAAAATCATTTCAACGCTTGTCTCCCACCTTACACGTTGGAAAAATAAAAAGTACATCACAAATCAGGAGTATCGTTCACTATATGTCAGTGATGGCATATTGCCTAGGGCATATGGCTTACCTAAGATCCACAAACCAAACTGCCCACTTAGAATCATTGTGTCCTCCATTAACACCCCTCTGTACGATCTAGCTTCGTTCTTACAAAAGATTTTACATAAGAGTCTGCCTATAAGTGAATCTAGCATTAAAGACAGTTTTACTCTTGTAGAAAAATTGAACAACAAAGAATTTCCCTCCGGATTTGTTCTATTTTCTTTAGATGTTATTTCACTTTTCACGAATGTCCCGACTGAACTAGTTATTGATAGCATTTGTAGACAATGGAATCTCATATCCTCGAACACTAAATTACCGCGAGATGAATTCTTAACCGCTCTTAAATTCGTTCTTGACTCTACTTATTTCACCTTTAATAATATCATCTATAGACAGACACATGGTAGCCCTATGGGTTCCCCTCTGTCCCCTGATGCGGCAGAGATTGTTATGCGAGACCTTGAAAACAAAGCTTTAAAACGACTCAAATATATCCCGCCTTTTTATTATCGTTATGTCGACGACGTTGCTTCTGCAGCGCCTGTTGAGTTCATACAAGACACTCTTAATATTTTTAATTCCATCCATAACAGGCTACAATTCACGATAGAAATCAGCGATAATAACACTCTCAATTTTTGGACACCACAATAATAGTTGCCAACGAAAAACTGATATTCGATTGGTATCACAAACCAACTTTCTCTGGACGATACCTCAGCTTCTTTTCCAGTCATCCCAATAGCCAAAAAAGAGGAGTAGTCTTGGGACTAATTGACAGAGCTTTTAGACTATCCCATCCTATATTCCACCAAAAAAATCTGTCTCTGGCTGTTGCGCTCTTGCTCGAAAATGGTTACCCGCTGAACTTTGTTTTTGCGATTCTTTTGGAAAAACTTAAATCTCTTTTCAAAGGATCTTCATCGGGGTCTTCCGACGATGAAGAATTAACAAACAAGTCTTACCTGTCTGTCCCGTATGTAAAAAATATTTCAGAAAAGTTTACCCATCTCGCTAGCATTGTAGACAGAAAATTGAGTTTATACGGTTTTAACCGACTTAATGGTCTCATTAAAGTACATAAAGACATTGTCGATAATGCTTCTCAGAGCAATGTTGTGTATCGCATTAATTGCTCTGATTGCGACGCTTCCTATACTGGACAGACTGGTAGACTTTTAGGAACTCGTATCAGAGAACATAAACGTGTAAATCCTGGGGGACATTCGGTGGTACAAATGCATTGCGTGGATCACAACCACAAGTTTGATTTCGGGAATGCTGCAATTCTCGACAAGGAACCGTTCTATGCCAGACGCTTGGTCTCTGAAATGTTGCATATTGGCTTGCAACATAATGGCATCAACTTACAGACGGACACTGCCTTTTTAGGCGAATCTTACATTCCGCTATTAAATAAAATAAAACATCGTTCTACTAAACAAATTTGTTTTTCTCTTGCGCGGCTGTTTGTAATTTCGCCTGTATGCTTGTTTGTTTGTAATCAATATATGCTTGCGTGTCTCGGAGTTCACGGCGTGCGTCCTTCGAACTCGCATTAATAGTTCTGACTCCGACGACTACAGTCGCTCTCTCCTGATGGAGAATGGCTATGAATACCATCTGATACGTCTTGATCGCTGTTCGTGTAGCATGCAGTAAGTCAACTATTTTTCTATCTATTATATAGTGCTTAACAGTTACTGCATTCTGCAGTTCTGCCGGGCCACAGTTTGCCACCTTTCGTCTCCCTCTGCTATGGAAGACGAGATTGACTCTCGCTGTCTTTCGCTGCACGGATGCGGTCCGGACATACGCTTCATAACATCGCGGATTCGAGATGCGCGCTCGATGTTCTCAAGAATGCGAATTTTTATCTGCGCTTACGTTTTTTGTGTCAGCTCGTTGCGATATCACCGTTTGCGTGCGTAATAACTTAATTTCTTATACATCGTATATGTCTTTGACTACTATCACTGAAGAGGGCCCAATTCAGGGCAGAAACGTTTGATATTTTTAATTTGTTAATATTTTAATGTATTGACTAAGAATTGGTTAATTATAATTTTCGCATATTAGATCCTGCGTTGGCTCTCATAGCCCATTATTTACCTTGTTTTTTTTTTTAGTTTTAAGATTAGTTTTTAAGTAATGCATCAGGATGCAATATATCTGTTAATCTGCTTTTCTTTCTGAGAGCTTTTCTTGTATTCTATGTCTTGCTATTATGTATCTTTGCCCTTTAGCTGATGTTTGGGCATAATAAACAAAATCAATCAATCAATCAATCAATCTCTCTCTCTCTCTCTCTCTCTCTCTCTCTCTCTCTCTCTCTCTTGGTGAGTACTGCACGTCGCATTGTTTCCTTACTCCGGCTTTCTGTGAATCCTCTCGCTGCCGTAAACTGCCTTCGGGCTGCTTTGTTGCAGGTTTGAGCAAGTTTCTTGTTGCTTGGTAGAATTTATATTTTATCCTTCTGTCCTCGCAACTGCCGGGCTGGATATCTTTGAGTGAAGTTTTTCCAATTCTAACCTCACTTTCGCTTGATCTCTGGATTGCTGTTGGGCTTGCCTGTGCATGAGTTGCCTGAATCGCGCGTGTGGCGACATCTGTGAGCCTTGTGGCGTACCACCATCTGTTGGGTAACAGAACCAGAAAGCACAGCGGTCCAGTGGGTACTGGACCGCTGTGCTTTCTGGTTCTGCTCTCTGCTGCTGTCAGCTGATAGACTGTGCAGCGTGCGTGCATTAGGTGCAAGAAGTCGGTTGCGACGGCTGCTGTTGTGTGTGAGTGCACAAGACTCTTTCATCATGGTTGCGTTAAGGCGTTTGCCACCTACAGATATGCGGACCAATGCTGTAAGGATTTGGCGGCTTCGCTGCATCCTGCACCGGGTGATGACGGTGTCGAGTCGAGCATATCATTAGCTGCCTCATCTGCTGCTCCTCTTACACCAGGGGTTGAGTGTACGGAGCTGTTCGACTTTACCAGTACGGCTCCTGCTAGTATCCGCACTCTGCCACAATCAGGGATTGACGACACAACAAATGCGCTTTTACGTCAACTTGTTGAGCAGATGAAGTCGTCCAAAGCGCCATCCGATGCGCGATTCTCCGCATTTGCTGAGTCGTCCGATGCGCGTTTCCCCGCTTTAAACAACAAACTTAACCAGTTAAACAGCATAGCTAAAAGTGTCGACCGCAACAGTCAGCGTATTGCTGAGTTGGAGAAGCAGTGTGCTGCTCTCGCGAATAAAGTGCGCGGTTTAAAGAGCCAACTAAAGAGTGAATTAAAGAGCGAATTAGAGAGCGATCAGAGTGGTTCTCGTCTTCCGCGGTCTCCTTTGTCTTGAGTCTCGCGAACTTCCGACATTATTATCTCCGGGATTCCAGGTTCTCTGACCGGCACATCAATAGAGCTTGTTACCAGCGTTTTTCGTGCGCTTGATATATCGCAGCTGGCTTCCGACGTTCTTGAGACTCGTGACGTGGGGGGTAGTGGTGCGTCTGCGGTGCGTGGTGTTGCGGCTGGCTCGTTTCTGCCCCTGATCTGCGTGCTGTCACTGCTGACAGAAAGCGATCTGTTATTGTCGTACTTAAGTCGCGTGAGATTCGCGACTATATTCTCAGCGTTATGCGCCGTAAACGTCGACTTACTGTCAGCGAGGTTTTCTCCAGAGATGTCCCCGGGAATATTTATGTCAATGAACTCCTTCCTACCGATATCTATAATTTGTTGCGCCGGACTCGGGTTCAGGCCAAGCGGTTATCTTTCAAGCATGTATGGTGCAGGGATGGCCAGATTTTTGTCCGTAAGGACCATGGTCAATCTCCCGTTTTGATTGCCACTGAGGCTGATCTAGAGGGGCTTCAATGACTTGCGATTGACGAGGGCTGTGTTCCTTCTGCTTTGCATGATTGTCTCGCGATTGCTCACCTTAATGCTAACTCCCTTCCTGCCCATCTTGAGTCTATTCAGGCCTTTTTATCGTCTAAATTCTTTCACATTATTTCTATTTCTGAGACCTGGCTTCACTCACATATTTCTGATGACCTGGTGCGGATCTCTGGTTACTATTTGTTACGTGTTGACAGAGAGGGCAGGGAGGGTGGTGGTGTAGCTTGTTACGTGCATGAATCGTTGAGGGCGCGCGTATTGGCTTCGTCGCCTTCCGCCTTCTCGAACGCGCCTGAGTATCTCATTCTAGATATCCGTTATGGCACGTGGGAGCCTCTCCTATTTACCACCATGTACCGCAGGCCAAAGGGTAAAAATTTTAGCAATTATGTTGATGCCCTTACTACACTTGCTCATAGCTATAAAAATATTATCATTGCAGGTGATTTAAATTGCAACCTCCTTGCTTCATCTTACAAATATAATCACCTCAGGGACATAGTTTCCCAATTGTCGCTTAGTATTGTTGAGTCGCGGTCGACTTTTCATACCAGTTCTTCAGACTTATGGTTAGACGTTTTCATAATCGACAACATGAACAAAATTTTATCTTTTTGTAAGTCTGACGCTCCCTTTATCAACGGTCACGATCTCATCGAGTTAACTTATTCATTTAAGGTTCCGTCCTTCACGAATCGCACCTTAGTTCGACGCTGCTATAAGCGATTTGACGAGCAAGCGTTCGTTCAGACTTTTACCTCCAAGCTGTCTACATCTTTCCCGTGTGATTTTAGTCCGACGAGCCCGGGCGAGTCGGACATTGATAACATCCTGAGCACTATTACTAACGATTTTACTGCTAGCCTTGATCTACATGCTCCTGTTCATTCTTTTCGTGTGACTCGTCCGTCAGCGCCTTGGCTTACCGATGACCTCTCACGCCGAATTCGGCATCGCAACGGTCTCTTTAATTCCGCGCGCAGATCAGGCAACATTCTTGATTTTCACATTTACAGGCTTTACAGGAATTGTCTCACGCTTGATTTAAGGGGAGCCAGAGAGAAGTTCTATATAAACAGATTGAGCACAGCTTCCGATTCGTCCAAGATTTGGCGTAAACTTGCCAATCTTGGTTTAGTTGAATCGCCTCTTTCCTCACCTCTTGTCTTTTTTTCACGTGATCTCTTGAATGCCCATTATTCCTCAGTCTCTAATTGTTATCCTTCCTGTTCACAATCTCAATTCTCCAATATCATTTTATCCATTATGCCTGACGAACTACATTTTAGTTTCACTGAAATATCTTATGATAACCTTCGCTCCTTAATGGTTTCTTCACCTTCTGTTTCCTTTGCCTCAGGTTACGATCAATTACCACTGTTTGCTATTGCCTTGGCCTTTCCTCATATTGGTAACCTTTTGACCTCTTTTTTCAATTGCTGTCTCAATCTGGGTTATTTTCCATCTCTCTGGAAACGCGCTATAGTGCGTCCTGTTTCTAAAGTTAGATCACCTACCTCTTCCTCTGAAACGAGACCCATTGCCAACTTGTGTGAACTTTCCAAGCTGTTTGAAAAAATCCTTCACCGCCAAATCGTTGACTTCATCAATTCGCACCATATTCTCGACGACCGTCAATCGGGTTATCGTAAGGGTTACTCTACCCAGTCTGCCCTTCTTAGACTATCTCACGATATTAAGAGTGGCGTCGACGCAGGTGAGGTATTGATCCTTGTCCTCTTTGACTTTAGTAAGGCTTTCAACACTGTCTCTCATCCTTTGCTTCTGTCTAAACTGAGGAAATTAGGGTTTTCTGATCTTGCCCTCAAATTAATTTTTTCGTACCTCACTGGTCGCTCTCAGGCGGTCGTTGATCTGGTTGATGGATTTTCCGATTGGCTATCCATCACCTCTGGTGTTCCTCAGGGATCAGTATTAGAACCGCTCCTCTTTTCCCTTTTCATTAATGACATTGGTGCGTTCCTTAGATTTACCCAACGCTTGATTTTTGCTGATGACACTCAGATTTACCGTAAGTGTATCTTTGGTCGATTGAACGTTGCTTTGCAGTTGGTGGCGCATGATGTTGGAGTTATCTCGGAATATGCGACCACAAATGGATTGTCTCTCAATCTTAAGAAATCCAAGGTATTAATATTCGGTAGCAAGCGTTACGTTGACCAAATAGATCTTCACGATTTACCTCTTATCTCCGTTAGTGGTACCTTTATTCCGTTTGTCTCTCAAGCTCGGAATCTTGGTGTCATTATGAGCTCTGATCTATCTTGGGACAGCCACGTCGCCCATATTTCTAAGAGGGTACACTTTACGCTGCACAAGCTTAAGTTTCAGAAAAACTCCCTATCATTTCAATTGCGTGTAAAACTCGTGTCTGCATTGATTTGGCCTCTGTTGGACTACTGCTCTCTTGTTTACAACAATGTTACTGATGAGCTTAACACAAAACTACAGAGACTTATCAATTGTACGATTCGGTTCATCTTTAATCTGAGACGCGACGAACATATTACGCCTTACCGTCACCGATTAGGGTGGCTGTCTGTTAGAAATAGACGTCTTTATTTCCTTGTCATTGAAATGTATAAGATATCTTATGGTATGTCTCCTAGCTACCTCTCTGAGATCTTTGTCAGAGCTGATCTCTCGATTAGACGATCGTCACGGCTAGCACTGCCTCATACTTTCCAAATTCCCATTCACAGAACTGAGATTTACCACCAGTCCTTTCACCTCGCGGGTATTTACTTATGGAATTCGCTTCCTACTGAGGTTGTGTCGTCTTCGTCTCTCAATGAATTTAAGCAGAAGCTCAACGGCTATCTATTTACACTTGAGCTCAGTTCTGTTTGAAGTTCTACCTTGAGGCTATCTACCGTTTATGTAAGATGTAACGTTAGTGCGTGATAGGTTTAAGTACATTTAGTCTAAGTTGTTCTAGTCACTGTACATAAATCGTCGCTACTTCCACATCTAAACTAGTTTTAAGTTTCAATGTTATTTTTCTGCGATTATTTTCTTTTGTTGTTAGAGAGAGCACGACTGAATTCCGTTGATTATTATTTCTTTAGCATTATTTCAGTTATTTATACTTTTTCAACGAAATTTGGTTGTGAAGCGTATGCTGAGGTGGAAACAATATTATTACTTTTTGCAATATAGTCATTATTATCTTCATTGTTTCCGCTTTTGCTCACTGCTTTATTATAGTTGTCACATCGGTTCTGTATCTTTTTGTTCATACTGATTCCAACTTCTGTTTTTATTTTACTCTTGTTTACTTCATGTTTATCCTTGTATTATTCATTATTTGCCTAAAGTCTTGACTATGGCATAATGAATAAACTCAAACTCTCTCTTTCTCTCCCTCCCTCCCTCCCCCTCCCTCCACACCCCCTTTCCATCCCCCCTTTCGTTCTCCCTCTCTCTCTCCCCTCCCTCTCCCTCTCCCTATGCATATGAACGATATAGTTAAAGCATGTACGAAGGGTAGTAAAATAAAATTATATGCAGATGATACGACAGTATATGTGGAGAAAGAAAGCTGTGAGGAGCTTGAGATGAATCTGAATAAGGTGTTTGGTGTTGTCGAAGAGTGGTTGAGTATAAATTCGCTAAAATTGAATGTAGATAAAACAAAATTTATGATTGTTAGAAGTATAAGGAAAGAATTAAAGGCAAACATTGTACTGAAATGTATGGATGATACTGTGATAGAACGTGTAGAGATTATGAAATATTTGGGTGTAATTATCGATAGCAAGTTACGATGGGAAGTGTACTGTGATTATATGCTTAAGAAAATAGGGAGAAAAGTCAGTTTTTTAAATAGAATAGGTAATGATTTATCAATGTATGCCAGATGTAATGTTTATAAGTCAATCATTGCACCACATTTTGATTACTGTTTGACAATATTAGTTGGTATGGGCGTAACACAGCTAGGCAGGCTACAAGTGGCACAGAATCGGTCTATGCAAGTTATACTTCAGTGCAATCGTCGTACCAGGATTGAACAGATGCTGCAAGCGTTTCAATTTATGTCGATAAATTAAAGGATGGTGTACAATATATGCATCCTTATTTTTAAAATACGATAGTATTGGGTATGTTGCCTAGTCAATTAAATAAGATAGAAATAGTAAGACATATAAGTGATAGGCAAACAAGGAAAGCTGAAAATATTAGAATTTAGTATTGTAGAACGAGAAGCGCACAGAAAAGTTTATTTTATGAAGGTGTGAAAGTTTACAATAACCTACCGGAGGAATCAAAACAATGTACAAATATAAGATCGTTTAGGCGTTTGTTAAAAGAGTATGTTGCGACTAATTTTAAGTAATGTAAGGAAAGGAGATGTAATGTAAATAGCTGAGAAAGCTAAATAAAGCTCATCTATCTATCTATCTATCCATCTATCCATCTATCCACCTATCCACCTATCCACCTATCCACCTATCCATCTATCCATCTATCCATCTATCCATCTATCCATCTATCCATCTATCCATCTATCCATCTAGCCATCTATCCAGCTATCCAGCGATCCACCGATCCACCTATCCATCTATCCATCTAGCCATCTATCCATCTATCCATCTATCCATCTATCCATCGAGCCATCTATCCATCTATCCATCTATCCATCTATCCATCTATCCATCTATCCATCTATCCATCTATCCATCTATCCATCTATCCATCTATCCATCTATCCATCTATCCATCTATCCATCTATCCATCTATCCATCTATCCATCTATCCATCTATCCATCTATCCATCTATCCATCTATCTATCACTCTCCCTCTCTCCTTCTGTCTCCCTCCCTCTTTCTCTTCTTCTCCTTCTCCCTCTCTCTCCCTCTCCCTCTCCCTCTCCCTCACCGAACAGTTAAGAAATAGGCTGCAAGTAGTGCAAAGTATGAGTGGAAGGCAAACACGTCAGGCTGAGGACATTGCGATACAATTTTGTAAAACTACGAGTGCACAAAAGAGTGTGTTCTACAAAGGAGTAAAGATTTACAATGCATTGCCATCCGAGATAAAACGATCCGAACAAATTCAGGAGTTTAAACGAATGTTAAAAGAGTATATCGGAACCAATCGGAACTAATGTAAAATGATTTGTATTACAAATAGCTGAGGAAGCTAGTAAAGATCAATCAATCAATCAATCCCTCCCTCTTTCTTTGTCTCCTTCCTTCCTTTCCTCTTTCCCTCCCCCAGCCGCTTCCCCCTCCCTCCATTCCTCTTTTTCCCTCTCTCTTCCTCCCGCGCGCTCTCTTTCTGTCTCCTCCTGTCTTGAGATAATTTCTTTCTCCCTTTTTCCTCAGCCTCTCTTCTTCACTCGAGTATTTAACACTTACAATTTTTTCAGTGTCAGTAACACCTTAATGTAATCTATCAAATCTGACAAACAAATTGTGTGTCGCGTACGCGACACACAATTTGTATTGAACATGACGTAAAAAGAAAGGTGTAACATTGCGCATGCAATCATATTCTTCACAGCATTTGGACTCAAATCCGCGCAATCATATTGGTTCTTATAGCATTTGGACCCAAATGTCATTGGTCGGTTAGCATTTGGACCCAAATGCCATTGGTCGGTTACTGCGCATCTTGATGTTGTTTCACCTTTCTTGTTACACATGTTATTGAATGTATTTTGAGGGACAAACTGGCTTTGCGTGTGTGAGTGCAAAACGCGTGTCCATGAGACTGGAATCTGAACGTCTTGCTGAGATTTTGCCGAAAAAATTTACATTTTTGACATGTGAGATTTCAAGATCTCGAGATCTATTGACTGTGTGCACCAATCTTAAGGCCCTTGCACAATGCTAGGCAACAGGCAATAGGAACAGGAAATAACCTCAAATTCGTCAATACAAACCTAAAAAATTCGAACGATATGATTGGTTGGCAACAGGCAATAGGCACCGAATTTCCAACGTGACGGAAATTCTGTGTCTATTGCCTGTTCATCGTCTATTCTGCATAAATACAAGGTTTCTGATTTCTGTTGCCTGTTGCCTAGCATTGTGCAAGGGGCTTTAATCAGACTTTTTTTTTTTTTTTTTTTTGACGCAGGAGAAATCTTCAACTACTGGGATCCTTGGGGCTCGAAAGTCCCAGGTTTGCCCAGTAGCCCCTTTCGGGGAAGACCCCCCCCCCCCCCCGCCTCCGGGGAGAGGCATAACGGGGGGAGTGTGGGATTGTATAGCGTGCACATCGCTCACGATACTGCATGCATACCCTGCCCACTAAAACTCCTGCGGATGTCCCTCACGGCGCTCGTTGTCAGGGGGGGACCCCGGAAAACGCGCTGATTCTTCCGGGGCCCCCCAGTTAATCAGACTAGTCGCAAGTCGCAATCGAAAATTCGTATCGACCTATAAACTCCTGCCGCTTCGCTTGATATAAATACACATCAGTTTATAAGATATATCCCAGTGAGAAATGATACATCGAAACAACGCCGATTAGATATCAAAATCTCGATATCAATATAAAATCGATCCTCACATCAATTTCGATATTCAGGTGGTCACAGTTTAGAGCATTCATCGATATCGATCGACATCGAATCGATATTGATTCGATGTCGAAAACAGTTAAAAAAATTTTTAATTTGAATTTTATTGTCTCTATAGGAAATATATTATAATATACTATGACACTGTGTGTGTGTGTGTACAGCCGCGTGTCTGCCTGAAAAAACCCGCTCTCTTCGGCGGTCACCCATCCGAGTGTGGTACCACGTCAACGTCGCTTGACCTTTTTGATGAATGGACTAGTGGTGATCCTCTGAATCTGATGCTTCCTTCTTGCTTATACTCATATATTACACATCTTTATAGTGTTCCACAACTTTTTAATAATATATATAAATGGAAAAAATTAAAAACAATGTAAAAACAATTTTGATATACGAGTAAAATAAATATTAATAATATTAATTAATCAATATTAATATTAATATAAGATTCGTATATTAAATACAAAATAATATAATATTAATATAATAATGTTAATAATGATAACTAAAGGCGTTGCCCGGACACGCAAGTGAGGGCTATGATTATTGACGGGCAATTCGAATGCACTTATTTAAAAAAAAAACACGAAATTGGCTTTACTTTTTTATATCATCGCATAATTGGACAACACTCATAAGCTTATTAAGTAGAAGAAAAGAAGTAGGGGATTGCAAAAGGTTAACTCGTTGCACTGATTAATTCAAAATTTATAAACATCAGACAGCACTATTTCATGTATAGATAAACTTTTGTAATATGTATTAACTATTTTGTTAGTTAATGTAATTTAAAACATAATAATTTTCTGTTTTCTTCGATTTAGGAAACAATTTAGTTCTTTTTATCCCATAAGTCGAATCGATATCGAATCGTTGATGATGGACAAACGTGGAAACATTGAAAATCTTGAAAGGAAGTATTATATTATATTGCTACTGCTACCAACAGATATTTTTTGCAAAGTTATTATAACATCAAAATAATCTCGAAATGTTTGAAATTATCGATGTTCAACAACCTGACAGAACCGCATTGATGAGCTCTCGATGAATCGATATCAAATCGACGTCGTTCCTATGTTTCTCACTGGGATATGCATTAATTAATTCTAAGTCCTAACCTGAATTTCTATTTATATTCATTCTTTATCCGGGTCAACTCTCTATTTTCTTAAATTTTACATAAAACAGTATTGTTAATACATGACATTGTATAATGTTGTATAATATCTTTTTTCCACGATTTAAAATCACTGACTTTGAATGCCCAGATAGCACAGACGTCCTTAGGTCTTTATTTATCCTTAATACATCCAAGGATGTTTTCAGAACGTCTTCAGGACATCGTGGATGTATCAAGGATGACTTAATTAAGGATGACTTTGGCTATCTGGGTGATATATGTTATGTCCAAAAAGTCTTATTGTTAGATAATAATCTATTATGATTAGAGATTGATGAATAAAAATCATAATTAAATATAATTAATTATTAGGTCGAAGAATTGTGAAGCACTAGTTGATAAATATCAGTTCAAGTGACTTTTGTTTGCGTGTTGATGACACTACAACACGCAAACAAAATTTGTACGGACACAAAAATTTCGTTGGCATGATTAATAAAGAGTGACTGAACGCGAAGGTTGTAGCGGTCCGAGTCAAGTCGAAGGGTTGGTAAGCTGTCGCGTGCCACCCTATTATCGATTTCTTCCTGCCGCTCTCATTTCCTCTTTCTATCTATCTTTCTACCGACCTATCTTCCTTTTTCATTTAAACACATGTTATTGCTGCTTGTCTCTGCGTAATCCAATCATTTTATTTGTACGCAATATGCTTCATAACTTTTCATCAGTCACTAATTATTAATAATTCTATTCAATAATGCGATTATTTTTGGAATATATAAAAAGTATACACGGAAAAAAATAAAGCTACTTCAATTAAACGTCACGCCAAAGGCTGCCACAAACTGAAACAGTTAATTCAATTGAATATTATTTGAACGAAAACATCAGATGGTTGTTTTAATAATCCAAATATTTGGATCAAATAATATCCAATTAAATTAACTGTTTATGTTTGTGGCAGCCCGTGACGTGACGTTTAATTGAAGCAACTTTATTTTTTTCTGTGTATATTTATACATATATACACACATATAAAAATATTATGTTCAAAAATTATGTTAATAAACTCATATATTTCTATAAAGAATTTAAAAAATAATACATTTAGTAAAAACTTGAAATATTTTTATTCAAATGTATTATTCTCCTTAACTTTATCTAACTTAATATTTTTTATAATAAATATAAAATATAAATATTTTAAATATAATTTATTAAATATTTTAAACACATCTTTTCTTGAATTCTGATGTATAATATATTCGAATATATTGTAAAGGATATTTTGCGAATTGGTTAATTTTGATCTTTGTCTTATTTTTATTACCGCCTTATTGTGTACGTATCATATTTGAAATTTAGCAGTAGAATAACATTATTTATTGCAAAGTTATGTTAACAACTACATAATACTTAAAGCTCCAGTTCACTCACTACAGATTAATAACGTCAAAAGCGAGAAAATATATATTATAAAAATTCTTGCAACGTATATTTTAAAATAAAAATATTTTTCGATAAAATAGCATTTGTAATCGATAAAATAGACTTTTAAAATATACCAAAAATTCCCCTTTTGCTTTTGGGTAATCAGTAAATAATCCATATATCTCGAATTGAATTGGGTTTAATCAAAGGCAAAAACAAGCTGTTTGACAGTTGCTGAATTGAAATAAATATATTTGCTTTTACATATTAAATTATAACAAAATGGAAGTCTTATTCGGTATATTTTAACACTGCGACAATTATTTTAAATATAAAAACACTCCACTAAAACGAAAAATATGTCACTGTAAGTTACAAAAATAATTTAGCTTTTTAACGTTATTTTTCACGACTTTTAGTTCACAATTTTGCCAAGTGTGACCTGAGTGTACATACTATCTAGTGTCCCTAGAAGTAAGAGTCTGGCCGAAGTTCTAGTTTGATAAAAATGACGTATGTATATACTATAGGTGTAGTAGTAATAGTTTGAATGTGTTTGTACCTTCTTTTACAGACGTACTGCATTTCGTCACTGATTGGTGCCGCCATTGCGTATCAAGCCAATCAAAAGTTGAACCATATTCGGCCAGACTCTTACTTCTAGGGACACTAATACTATCAACACGGACTTAGCAATCAAGCCAGCAGGGGATTTAAATATTAAAATTTAGATATTAGAAAAACGATCGATTCTTGTGACTACAGGATATTTCAACGATGTAATGCCAATGCTCGTCATTACATCGTTGAAGCAGCATTGAGCATCTCAAAATTGGTATTTATATGTAAATTTGATTTAATCCATTTGATTTAATCCATAAATTTGATTTAATCCATTTTTCGAGAAGTATAGAAATACGAAACTATGTAACTTTATTGTCCAAACACAAGCAGTAAAGATTCCGGAACGTCCATTCGGAAATGGAAGAAAGACACGACAACTTTGGAAAAAAGGCGAGAGAGAAAGACATTAAGGAGAACAAAAGATCCAGGTCAGGGGTGGTGGCCGTTGCGAGCGGCGGCAGTGAGGCAGCGAGGCGAGACGAAGCGAGACGAGCGAGGTACGACGGTGACGACGACGGTCGCGTGCTGGTCGCGTGCCGGAGGCGGAGCCAAGCTCCACCGCTCCGCGTGCCACCCCCAACTCTACAACCTGCGATCCTTTGCCCCGCCACTACACCCTCTGGTGCGCTCCCTCGTCGGTTATTGATTCCCCCGGGTAGCTACCCCCATGGGGTGCTAAAGTGGAATGAGTAGGACGCAGTGGCTAGAGATGAAGTGGCACACTCCGAGAAAAGTACGGAAACAACGGAATGTCTTAAAATTGCGACAACTAGTCGTGGTGATAACTTTTTTGAGTAGGGTAGGTAGTCCATCAATGAACCATGTAAATTTTAGAGGCTTATATTTCTCTCAATTATTGGAGATCTGTGTTTTTGCATACAGTTTATGAATTTAGTTGGCTACATACTGTGGCTGGGTTTCGATATTTACTGCCAGTACTGAAAATCTATCGTTTACGTTACGTACACGAGTTACGTATAGATTTTCAGTACTGGCAGTGAATATCGAAACCCAGCCCTGTATAAGATGACTTATAAGTTATTTTTACAGTTTAGCCACAATTTAGAATTTTTTAAAACAATGTCAAATGGTTTATTGTGTACAGGGGGTGTACACAATGAACCTAGCCATTTTTAACAATAAACCACATGTTTTATACTGTGAATTGTTAGAATTATATTATTTTTACTATGTTTTAAAAATTTATTTAGGGAATAAAAAATAATTATAAAACATGATAAGTAAGATTAGGATAGTATAAATTTAAATTAAAGCAAACTTAATTATATTAATCAATACAAGGGAAATAGCCATACGGTCCAAGCTTGAATCTTAGGCAGCTTAATATTATTTTCTATGTATATTTAAATACGCGTATTTTCCAACATGTTAAACTGCGCGCCGATTATATGTCGGACTTAAAACACAGCTATTGTTGGAACATTAGAAATTCCCTCTCCTTTCCCTAATTAAATCGATATCGATTTAATATTAAAATCACTGTAAAGAACTTATTGCGAAAAATGTTATCCCAGTCAGGGTTCGAACCTGGAATCTCCCGCATTCCGTTCGGGCTTCTTACCAATTCGACTACCGGGGCATGTGGTAATATTTATCGCAATAACCGGATAACAATAATTTGAACGTCTTTCTCAGGCGACGTGAATAAATAATTAATATATGTTAAGACCGTTAAGATATAAATCAATACAAAGAAAATAGCCATACGGTCCAAGCTTGGATCTAAGACAGCTTAATATTATTTTCTATATGTATTTAAATACGCGTATTTTCCAACATGTTAAACTGAGCGCCAATTATTTGTCGGACTTAAAACACAGCTATTGTTGGAACATTAGAAATTCCCTCTCCTTTCCCTAATTAAATCGATATTGATTTAATTATATTATATTTTTTATTTGAAGCTTACAATAAAAATTATTATTTTGAATTATACTTTTCCTCACTTAGATTATTATTTATTGTCAGTCACAGTTTAATTAGACTTATAACACAAATAAGTAGTCAAGAACAATACCATTTAAACATAAACTTTACTCTTTTAGGCTTTATCAACAGCCTAGAAAATAATTATCAACATAATACTGAAATAATGAAAAATTACAGTGTCTTAACTTAAATTCTACCTATACTTTGGCTTAATCATCAACATAATTATTAGCAAAACAAAAATAAACTTAAAACCAATAATAATTGTTGGAAACAATAAAAACAAAGTTAAATTCTTATGGCGAATAATAAAAAAGAACTTAAAAGGATTTAAGAGTTGGTATGTTCTAACGTGAATTAATTGCACTCATATGAACGGGCGGGAAATAATATCTATGTCCTATTTCGGTTTTTGGTTCCATTAATTTGCATTGAACCATTGTTCATTGTTCACCACATCAAAATGGTTCATTGTAGACCATATAACCTTTTTTACGATAATCTCGAAAGTAATACGGTAAAATAATACAACAGAAATAGTCGCTTACAGAATTATAAAGCCAAATATGCACACAAAACTATAGAGTAATAAACAAAATGATAGATATAACAACAAACACATAAAAAATAAATATTAGCGGAAATTAAAATTTACGGAAGAAAATTACTTTGTCATACAAAAATCACAAAATGTGATCCCACGCGGCAGTCCTTCGCGCGAACTGCCGGCCGACTGAAGAGCCGTGGAGGGGTTCAATTGCGAGTCGTTGCATGATAATAGCACAATCTCGCAACGTCACATTTACTAAATATCGCAATGGTTCATAATGTACTACTGGTTCATTGATGTACTACCTACCCTACCTTTTCTTCTTCTTTTTCCTCCTTTTTCCACCTTTCTTAATTTTTTCTTTTATGATGAATATACAAACGTTTTTGCGCGATATAATAAGGAGAAAATGATACCTACTAAATCTGAATTTTCTATAGTTCCGAATTAAGTTAAGTTGTTAAGTTTTTGTTACTCTCATTTGTCTGTAAGAAATTTACTTGTTCTTGTCTTATATTGCATATTATGAGAAAAAGTTTCTTTATCTACAAACATGATTGACGATTTTATAACAGTGAACACGCGGAATACTAAGATTCAGAGTTAACTATAGAAAGAAGGCAGGTGAGTAAACGTTACTTAAATGTAGGATATCATTGTGCAACTTTGAAATGATCTAGATTTTTCCAATCCACTTTTGGATCAGGGCCAATAACGATAAAGAAAAAAAATATAAGGAAATAGAGAAAAAAGGAACAGCACATAGAACCTTTAAATATACTTTTTAAGCGGTAAAGCAGGTTTTGATTATAATTCAACAATATTTATAGCATTAATATTTTAAGATAAATGTCTCGCAAACCGCAATTAACAAGAAAAATTGGAAAATTTTACTATATGTTAATAAATATAATAAATATGGTATCTAGGCGTCTGTACAACTTAAAAGTAATTGATAGCAATTATTTCGCGTCCCGAACGCAAGATAATCGCTATCAAAAATTGCATTTTTTTATGTATTGCATACGCAAAGCATACGGAAATCTTGTATTTTGAATTTTAATAATTAGAAGAAACAACAAGAAAGTAATGAAAAACAGATATATAGTAGAAAGATACTTTTAGGGATACTAGTAAGAAAACAAAATTATTGATCGTTTAGATTTAGAAATACAATAATAAATAGATCTCGATTTTCAATTTTTACCGATTATTCTACGTTAAAAAGCAATTGGAGGAGAAAAATAAAAGAATAGTCTTTTGTTATGTGTGTGAGGGACAGAACTTTTCAAAAGTTTTCAGCCTGTAACCGTAAATAGTCAGATGTTTTGAAGTCGATTTAGAGTATAAACTTTTGGATTATATTGTCGCGAAACAACTACCTTAATAAAATCTAATAAAAAATAAATATTTTTTATGTTAATGTCCACTGTTATCTGGATATTTTCAGCACAGAATATTCGATCTCTTGGTTAATTAATTTCTCTCGTTGCTTGGTTTATTTCCGAATAAATGAATATATATGTTGAAAAAAGTAAAGAAAGGGGGGGGGGAATGCTGCTTTAGAAGAAATAAAAGAATAGCAATATATATATATAATATCATAATAAAAATGTTATATGAACATGGGTGAGAAAACGCTTTTTTCAGAAGTTAGAGCTTTTTCCTGAGTATGCAACGTTATGGCTAAATGAGTTAGTAACCTTATCTGCCAGGCAGAAATCAGAAAAATATTGACCTTTACTGTTATGGTTACTTGTTTACACCTAGATAATAATCCTAAATTGTTTCTTGTGTAAGTAATACAGTCAACAGTATTTTGAACATAACTCCTGAAAAAAGCGTTTTCGTACCCACGTTCATATAACATTTTTTCATCCTTTAGGTGTAAGAAATACCTCCCTAAATTTTGGCCGTACCTTTTTAGAACACCCTGTATATGTAACAAGGTAAATATCTTTTACCTTGTTACATATATATGTTTAAAAAAATATATATAAAATTCGCCAATGTGATGTAAGGTAAGAGTGATTTTGATTACCGGGCAAAGTACATTTATGCTTGATTATCATATTCTGTTATTACTACTGTACTTCAGCACTATCTAAGTTTATGTTTTCATAGTGATTTAAATGCCGTGCTTAATTTTAGATTGTATTTTAATATCAAAATGAAAAAATGTTATTTGGGGCTAAATGATCCCTCCCATCGTGTACAAAGTGATCCCAGGATCATTTTACCCTAGCTTTTTTGTTATTTGTGCTAGATGATTATTCTTGTAACTTTTGTATTTCCAATCCCTTTGGTAAATAATTTTATCATTTTATTATTTTATAATTCTATAATTCTATAATTTTTTATTTTATTTTATTTATTCCATTTTTGTAATAATTTTATAATTTTTATTTACTCGACATTCATAGTTTTATCTAATGTTAAACATTTTTAATTTAATTTTAATTACGTTAATTATAATATGTTTTTTATGATAATAAATAATGTACTGACCTATTTTTGTGTAATGATCCCCAGGGATCATTTTGTCCATACCCCAGGGATCATTTTGTACACCCCTGGTACTAAATGATCCCTTTACAAAATTTTATAAAATAACAAGTAACTATGTATCTAGCAGCATTAATTCAAAACTCTGTAATTATTTGTAGTTAAACAACCACTAAACCAAAAACCATTAATAATTTAAACAGAGATAAATTATTTTATACCATTTATTGATTTCTCCCTTAAGGGGATCATTTTGGACACATTTCCCCTACACTGGACCCAACTAATTCGTTAACTGCGTAATGCGGAAAAAGTTGATAGAAAGGAATATTTTCTATTCAATCAAGAATACCTAATAATACGCACTATTAGTGTGCGACTAGCGCGCAATCTATCAAATAGGGATAATTTAATTAGTAATGATAAAAGTAACGGTTGAATTCGTTACCGTTACTGTAAAAATGTAACGACCGCGACGTTACCGTTACCGTTACACACAGAAAAAAGTAACGATCGTTACCAAAAAAAAGTAACTGTAACGGTAACGATGTTACAAGTAACGCGTTACTTCCCAACCCTGATAAATATATATATATATATATACGATACATGTTTATAAATACATATATATATGTATATATATATATTTATAAATGCATATATATATGTATATATATATATATGTATATATATACAGGGTGTTGAAAAACTAACAATAAGTACCATAAATTTGTGTAATGAAAGAAGAGATCAATACAAGGCATTTTTAGTATAGGAACCATGGGTCGACGACGCTTCGTTACGGCGTGATGAGCGTTTAATTGAATCGTCTCAACGTCTGCAATGCAATGATTTTATTCCGTCAATTTGACTGTTTACAATAAATGTTCAAAGTTACCTTCTGGGGTGCAATAAAAAGTATAATTTATTCCGAACAAGTCGAATCCGAGGAGGATTTGGTCACATCGTTGAGGCATCTGAAACCGTCCGACACATGCCTGAAATATTCCAAAGAACGCGGCAGTCATTGCTCTGTCGCTGTGACTTTTGTCGTAACGTTGGCGGACGTAATTTTGAACATTTATTGTAAACAAATTGACGGAATAAAATCATTTCATCGCAGGCGTTGTGACGATTCAATTAAACGCCCATCACGCCGTAACGAAGCGTCGTCGACCAATGGTTCCTATATTTAAAATGCTTGTATTGGTCCCTTCTTTACACAAATTTATGGTACTTAGTTTTTCAACACCCTATATATATATATATGTATATGTATATTATACAGTACCGTGCAAAAGTTTGCGTACTTTTGATTTTTTTACTTAACTTGGTTTTACGCGGTCTGACATATCTTTGTGAAGAATGATCGCAGAGCAATGTTTAAAAAAGCGTTTTAAAGCTTAAACTCTCAGCTTTCAAATGCTTCAAGGCTTATTTGGATATTACCGACGGCAAAATACAGTTTTTTAGAAAAAAAACCTTGAAATGCACTGCTCACTTCAAATCGTCATAACTCAGTGAAAGAAAATGGTAGCGTAATGATTAAAAAAACATTTTAAAGAGAAAATGTTATATTTTATAATACAATCAATAAAATTTGGAGAATAAATTTCGTTCTCTCTGTGCACGCCATCAAACTTGAAGTTTATTCTTCAATTTTGCAAGGTCCATTTTAAAATACCGTTGTTTGTAGTAAAATCTTCGCAGAGAAACGAGTCTTATAGCATTTGAACGCTGAGGATTTAAGCGTTTCTCTGCGAAGATTTTACTACAAACAGCGCTAATTTAAAATGGACCTTGCAAAATTGAAGAATAAATTTCAATTTTGATGGCGTGCACAGGAAGAACGAAATTTATTCTCCAAATTTTATTGATTGTATCGTAAAACATAACATTTCCTCTTTAGAATGCTTTTTTAATCATTACGCTACCATTTTTTTTCACTGAGTTATGACGATTTGAAGTGAGTAGTGCATTTCAAGGTCTTTTTTCTAAAAAATTGTGTTCTACCGCCGATATTAGAGTTATCGAAACGAGCCTTGAAGCATTCAAAAGCTGAGAGTTTAAGCTTTAAAGCGCTTTTTTATATATCGCTCTGCGATCATTCTTCACAAAGATCATTCATTAAGTCAGATGGCGTAAAACCAAGTTTTAAGTCAAAAAAATTCAAAGTACGCGCAAACTTATGCACGATACTGTATATATATTATATATACATATAAGTATATATAATTATAGTAATTGTTATCTGTATATACATATAATTTATTAATTTATATATATATATTTATATATATATATATATATATATATATATATATATATATATATATACGATACATGTTTATAAATTACAGTAATTTGTTTTAAAAGTTATTACCGATTGTGTAAAATTGCTTATGCAAAAAAATTATATTAATAATCATATTTATTTTATTTCTATATACATATCTATAAATATATATATATAAAAGGTAAACATACCGATCAGGGGACCATCCTCCGGTGACCTTGACCTTGACATATTTTGTCAAGGTTATGACCCTGAGTGACCTTCAAAAGTTTTTAGCCGTCGCTCGTTGTTTGTTAAAAAGTTATTAACAAAAAAGTTTGACAAATATAGCAGTTATTTTAAGTACTAATAGACATAAATGACTAATATTTATGTGGAAATAGTACATGTATGAACGAAGGAAAGTTAGTTAAAGTAGCGAATTGTTGGTATATTAAGAAAAGCTATTTAAAGCAGAGAATAGAGAGTATGTGCTTCAACTTACAAAGCACATACTTGTAAAGCGCATCACTAACCTATAGGTTAGTGGCGCGCTTTACAAGTGTGTATATAACTATCATGAACGCATTGATGCATTTTTCAATATAATGAGTTCCATATATCCATTAAATTCATTAAATACTAAATAAAATTTTTGTTTCATATATCTATTGACTTTTTAATATATCACAATTCTATGATTATTGTAAATTTTGCATATGTTAATCTAATTTCCGAAGATTTTTTGCATGACATTTTGGCTTTTTACAAGTATGTGTGCTTTCTAAGTTGAAGCACATACAAAGCACACACTTGTAAAGCGCGCCACTAACCTATAGGTTAGTGACGCGCTTTACAGGTATGTGCTTTGTAAGTTGAAGCACATACTCTCTATTCTCTGCTTTAAATAACTTTTCTTAATATACCAACAATTCGCTACTTTAACTAATTTTCCTTCGTTTATACATGTACTATTTCCACATAAATATCAGTCATTTATGTCTATTAGTACTTAAAATAACTGCTATATTTGTCAAACCTTTTTTGTTAATAACTTTTTAACAAACAACGAGCGACGGCTAAAAACTTTTGAAGGTCACTCAGGGTCATGACCTTGACGAAATATGTCAAGGTCAAGGTCATCGGGGAATGGTACCCTGATCGGTATATTTACCATATAAAATTTGTTAATTTGTTAAATCTGTTAATTTAACGATTGATTTACCTATTATTTTATTATATTATTCTGCCTCGTCATTTTGCACGTTTGAAATGATCAAAAGTCTTAAGGCTGGCTGAGAGATACTAAAGGTATGGTTTAGACGTCATGTAATATAATTTCTTTAAACACGCAGCACAATCTTTTTCAATTTTAGTGTAATCGACAGAAATGTGTCAACATGAATGACGAACAAATACTTAACCATATTCTTCCATACTGTAATAAATTATTTTCGAAAAAAGTGCATAAAAATAAAATAAGGCAAACATTATAATTTAGAAACATTACATTTAAGTTTATTTTTACAAATGCCAATTTATGTGTAAAAAGTAATTCGAAAATAATTACCGTTTTCTAATAATCAAATAATCCTCTATTTCTCCTAGCTCCATTCTCTCTGTTCTTCTTTATCTTTATCCATCTCTTTTTCTCCCTCTCTCTCTCTCTCTCTCTCTCTCTCTCTCTCTCTCTCTTTCGTTTTCGCTCTCCTCTCTCTTATCTCTCTCTCCTCTTTTCTGTCTCCCCTTTTTTTGCATATAGTCGTGTATGTGTATGTATATTTTAAATTGTCTGGAGAAGGAGAATTTATATTTTTTATTTTATTTTCCATATCCTCTATCTTTTCAACCTCCTATTGCACAGCAGATGTACTCTGTACAGGTTGAAAAAAAATGTGCTATAAAACTAAAGAAATTAAAAGTTTAGAATGTGCGTATTGGAATATTGGAAACGAGTACTGGAATGATACAATAACCGACTTAGCTCGATTTGCCTTGGTTTGATGCGTTTAAGAATTGTCATAAACTTATAAATTAAGAAAATAAATCTCTGTTAATAAACACCTATAAATTACTTCTTTCAAAATAATATTAAAAATCAATGAATTGCTAATAAATTTTTTGCAATGCCTGTCGCGTAAGTTCGATTTTCGATTGCTGTTTAACGTGCGGAAAGTGGCTTATTTCTCAACGATTCAACGTATGCCTTACTTTACCGCACTAGTGCGAGAAAAGCACTTTTATGACTTATGACTTACTTTACCACACTAGTGTGTAAAGGTGCGCCTACATCTATCGTAACGCTGCGATCGTGGTCGTAAGCAAAGAAACTCTCGTAAACAATATATCTGTCTTAATATATCATATAAACACACTTTTCTTCGCGCGTCGAGAAGGCTGACAGATTAGGTTACTGTTGTAATGCTAGACAAGCGTTGTAATCGTCAGAGTTCAAGTTGAATCAACTCATCGATGAGGTTACGATAACTGTCACGACGAGCATTGCGATCGTCGTAAGTGGTCGTAAGGAGCTTACGATAATCATTTACGATAGATGTAGGCGCACCTTAAAAAACCTCCTTTTTTCACGATTGATAATTTTTGTTTTACGATTTTTGACTGACATGACAAACTTGAACGTAACGAAATTCACGCGAGACAAAACGTCAATTCGTTACAACCGTCATCATTCAAGAAAGATAAAATGGATTTTTTAATCTCAAATCGAACTTTCGCGACAGGTATTATAAAAAATATTGCATGTGGCATGTGCGGAAGACAACGAATTACTTCGCGCGTGAAGTAGCCGCATTCGCCTCAGCTTATGATGCATTCACACTCGTACTCGTGTGAATGCATCATAAGCCTTCGGCTCAGGCGGCTACTTCACAGGCGACATAATTCGTTGTTTTCCACACTTGCCACACAAAATACTATTTTTGAACACAAGAATGAGGGTAATCGTTTCCGTATAAGTTTTATGTGCCGAATACGATCCTGTCTACCAAATATACTCAATTACATTGTAGTTTAGAGCAAGAAGTCCGTGATTAAAATTGCAAAAAAGTGGCTATTTGAGTATATTTTATTATATTATAACTACAATATGTGACGTGTTAAAGAAGCTTTATTATAATCAAAATTAAGCATATTGTTAACATTTTCAGTCTTTAAAACGAATTTGTTGTGTCGATTATGATTAAAACATATTTATGTATATAATAAAAGATTACAGTATGTTAAAAAGTGGCCGATTTTTTCCCCCGAGCTGACATGTAAAATTTGCATGGTTTCTTATAGGTCTTTGGCCTTACAATCACATGGTAATATTCGTTTACAGTCAAAGTGTGGGGAAAATTGGCAAAACCCCCAAACAAGCCATTTATGGCCTCCCATTTTTCTCTCCAAATACAGCATGACTCGTCACAAAAATGGATATGAGTGAGATGTGTTGTCAAATTTTACATGCCAGCTCTGGCAAAAATCGGCCAATTTTTAACATACTAATTCTTTATTAATCGCAAATTTCTCAAAATTGTCACGTGATAGAGTAATTTGATAAACGGGATTGAATTCAGTATTCAAAGAACTTCAGAAAACAATTACCTTTGCTCTTATGATCTTTTTGTTGATAATACTATCAATGCTAGTGAAGTTATTAAAAAGTTACGTTACACGAAGTTTACTCGTAATTCTGTTACTCTATAATTTCTTTTGTTTTATCTGCTTTTTCTATCATTATTCTATCATATATTTACCTAATATCATCTATCCTTTAATGCCGAATCATGTATCACCTATCATGTACCCACTATCGCATACGGCAGCATATAACGTATGGCGTATCATGTATCATCGAAAAGAGAACACAGTCTGTTACGAGATAGGAACGACTTCGCTAGCAACGCGCTCGACGTTGCTAAATGCAATTTATAGGAAACTTTTATGAAATAGCGCCATAGAAAGGAAGTGGGTCAGAGCTTCTTCCGACTATAAAGATATACTAGCTGATGCAATAGCGTTTTGTGATATAAGAAAACCACAATACAACCGTAACTTAACAAAGATGATCACTATTGGTTGTACATCAAGAATATTTGGAATGTATTAACATCATTGTATTGGAAATTCTCAAATTTTGCATTTTACAGAAAATGCCATATAGGTATTAGATTTATGTGAGTTTATTAAATATTAACATGGTATATAAAAGTACAGAAAGAGAATAGTAATTGCATGATTTAAATAAAGGTAATATATTGAAGAAAGTGCCGAGGAGTATTGATTTATAAAATTTTCTTTACTTATTCATGATATTATACATTTCCCGAAGCTTCTATTTGTACAAACTTTCATGTATTGAAAAGCTTTCAAATCCGGAAAGTTCGCAAACTACGTATCATGTTCAACGGTTTCCATCTCGCTCTGTTTTGACACGCTTATTCCGCTTCTCTGGCTTCTTTCTCATCTCTATCTGATTGTGAGTTTCTTTTTATATGATAGTACAATTTATTCTACACTTCTCTTAACTATTTTTGTCTCTATTCACGGATCGATAATGACGAAAGAAATACTAAGTACAAGCAAAATAGCGAATACTAAGTAATTATGTAAAATGTACAAGAAGTTTTTATAAGAAAGTGCAATTCATTCAATTAATATAAAAACAAATATTCATGTTAATTGTTTTTAATAATTTTTTAACTTTGTTAAAAATTAGAAACATTTCACGCGTTTTAAAAAAATTAAAAAATTTTCCATTTTTAAAGGCACTAACAGAGAAATATTTGAGCAAACCGACGATATGATAGCCGACGATATGATAAAATACGGGCAACCGACTATTTAGAAAGCTGATCAGGTTGCGGCATGAGACTGTCAGGTGGTAAGCAAAACCTGATCCTGGTCTTCCGTTTCTTACCTTATTGTCTGTGCTCCTTTTCACTTTATATCGAATTTTGTTTTTTTTTCTTATACATATCCCAGTTTATATAACCATGCTTATGTCAATCGTACTTATAAAGTTTTTGTTTTCTTTATCGTAATTTTGGCACGTTACATATTTTACAAAAAGATTGTAAAATATGCAATTTTTTTAATGTTTATTTTACACATATGTGTGCTAAAATTTAATTTTTGTTATTTTACGTATCCAATATGATATTTATGTTTATTGGTTCTTGTTATCTTTCATGGTATGTTGATTCTCTAGATATTTACGTTATATATGAAATACAGTATTACACATATTATACAGTACATCATATAGTTCGATGCCTGTGTGTCAATTTGCATTATAAATCGTCAAATTTATATTTTTTTCTAGTTAATGTACCCACCGCTTACCCGCTCTAATGAGCTTTTATTTATAAATTTAGGTTATATTATTTTTTTTAATGGCTGAAGTACTTATATAGTATTCGCTTCGTGCATGATAACATGTGGCGCCGCGTGATGATTAAATATAGTACTTAGACTGAAACAATTTATGAAACGTATAAAGAGAATTAAAACAAAACCGTTTTTAATGCACTATAATAATTATACAACTAAAATATCGCAAGTAACTATTATAATTAAAAGAAATATATATAAAAAGGCTCTCACAATAAACAAATAATACTAAAAAAGGCAATAGAGCCAACGCGCGGTAATTGGTGCGCAATTATAAATTTTATTCAGTTAGTTTACATGTAAGACGACGAACGTTTCGACTCTTTTTTGAGTCCTCTTCAGCGTACAAAATAAGAATTTAAGTCAAAATTAAAAAAAAAGAACGCAAAACTGCCATAGTCAAGAAAAATAAATATATAAATATTACGCAATGCAGTCATAAATGTAAATATTAACGGTAAATAAACCTAACGTCGCACTCTAGCCCTGGTGCATATTGAGAAGACGTAGTTTTACGTAATAGAAACCTTAGCGCATTGCATCTTACACTTGAATGTTTACAGATGCATTCTCCGAAGTACTTCCTGGTATCCTCAGATTTGAAAAACAGATGTTAAAATAACGGCCCTTTGTCCATTCTAGACCGTAAAAGTGCAGGATACCTGTGTGGTAAAATTCGGAGTAACATCCGCCCGAATACAAGGCTATATGCGTACAAATTAAGATCAAAAATGCAGTTACTTACAATGCGTTATACAAAAGGTTTGCATTATGATGGAAATTAGTACGTGATTAAACAAACGAAAGGTCTTTCTAAACGCTAAATTTGCGATGTTTATTGATTATTTTCGACACTTTAGGATATGTTTTGTTACTTGCCCCTGTATGTAACCAGTCATTTCTTTCGAAACACTGAAGTGACAAGTACGTTTGTTTAATCACGTACGGATTTCGATCATAATGCAAACCTTTTGTACAACGCATTGTAAGTAACTGCATTTTTAATCTTAATTTGTACGCATATAGCCTTGTATTCGGGCGGATGTTACTCCGAATTTTACCACACAGGTATCCTGCACTTTTACGGTCTAGAATGGACAAAGGGCCGTTATTTTAACATCTGTTTTTCGAATCTGAGGTTACCTGGAAGTACTTCGGAGAATGCATCTGTAAACATTCAAGTGCAAGATGCAATGCGTTAAGGTTTCTATTACGTAAGACTACGTCTTCTCAATATGTACCAGGGCTAGAGTGCGACGTTAGGTTTATTTACCGTTAATCTTTACATTTATGACTGCATTGCGTAATATTTATATATTTATTTTCCTTGACTATGGCAGTTTTGCGTTCTTTGTTTTTAATTTTGACTTAAATTCTTATTTTGTACGCTGAAGAGGACTCAAAAAAGAGTCGAAACGTTTGTCGTCTTACATGTAGACTATTATAATTCTGTGTAATTTTTTATTAATACTACATGATTTTTATGTCATGAAATATGTTAAATATTGACCTGTAAACTGAGAAAAATATTATCTTAACCAATAACAATTTCTTGTATTTTTCTTCTTAGAGACTGATAAATTGTTCAAAATAAATATAGTTTAGAAAACAGGATTTATAGGGATTACTCTTCTATTGATTTTCACACTCAAGCCATTGTAAAAAGTAAAAAATTAGCTGTATCTTATGTTGAAAGAGTAGAAGAAAGATATACAAATGACACTGGTATTTTGATAACAGGTAGTACTGCAAATTCGTTATCTACACTGTAAAAAAAGTAAGCAAAATTGTACATACATAATATATAATAAGTGTAGCAGTTATACTATTAATAACGGAAATATAGGTATAAATTTATGTACTTTTACAAAAATTAGTATTTTTGCTCTTTGTTGTGTAAATACTTCTTTATATTTGATGAAAAATCACAACATTAAATGTATAATTTTGGATATTATTGTAAATACACACTTATTCAAGCTGCTTTCTTATTATATAAGATAGTAAGTTTATTTACAAGATTTAAATTTACTGTATGTATGTAAATATATATACTGTAAAAAAATTAAATGTAAAATTACAACTATTATAATGGGTAATATTGGGACCATCTATTAAAGGTGCATATTTACATACATACAGTAAATTCAAATCTTGTACATAAAATTACTATCTTATATGGTAAGAAAGCAGCTTGAATAAGTGTGTATTTACATCATTTCAAATTGTGTATTTACAATAAAATCCAAAATTATACATTTAATGTTGTAATTTTTCATCAAATATAAAGAAGTATTTACACTACAATAAAGAGTAAAAATACTAATTTTTGTAAAAGAGTACATAAATCCTATTTCCGTTATTAATAGTATAATTGCTACACTTATTATGTACGTAATTTTACTTACTTTTTTTACAGTGTATCAAGTGGCTTCCAACCTGATCCATCAGATCTAGGAAACAAAAATTATTAAAATAAATAAATATTTATTTAATTATAATATTAAGACCGTCAAGGTATACAATCAATAGAAGAAGAAACTGCCATTTACAGTCCAAGCTTGGATCTCTCTCTCTTCCTCTCTCTCTTTCTCGTAGATTAATAATATTTCTATATGTATTTTATACGTAAATTTACCAACTTGTTAAACTGCGCGCCGATTATTTGTCAGACTTAGAACACAGTTCTTGTTGGAACATTAAAAATCCTCCCTCCCCTTCCTAATTAAATTGATATCGACTTAATTTTTAAAATCACTGAAAGAAAATCGCGAAAAATATTATCTCAGCCAGGGTTCAAACCTAGCTGGAACCTCCCGCATTCCGTGCCGGGTGTCATACCAATTCGACCACTGAACATGTGGTAATATTTATCGCAATAACAAATTAATAATATTTCGAACGTCTATCTCAGCTCTCATTTTTTATTTTAATATATTTTCTTTAACTTTCTCATATATTTACTTTAACTTTTTTATATCTCTTGACAGTTTCACGTCTTTGTACTTTATGTGGATAAGGTATATGTCGCAGGCTTATTGCAAAATCAGCCCTTTTGCAAAAAGACTAGCCTCTTTGCGAAAGGCCTGCATTTTGCGAAGCACTGATCGTTTCCCAATACGACTGAACGCACTTTAAGCTTTTTGGCACACATGGGCTGGTGTTAGGCTAGGCACTTTGCAAAAAGTCTAAAATACGTTAGTCTTATTAAAGAAACGATGAAATGCTCTCGCAAAATGCCGGCATTTCGCAAAAAGGCTAGCCTTTTTGCAAAAAGACTGATTTTGCAATAAGCCTGCGACATATATATTAATTAGATGTGGGAAAACAGTAAAATAATTTATCTGGAGTAACACAAGAATTATTTTTGCAATTTACTACACAACAATATAATTTTGATTTTTTTTAAATTGATTATTTTTATTTTTCCAATTTATTGAAAGGTTAGTGTGTTTCAGGCCAACTTCCCAAACCGATCGCTATAAGCGCCTAAGTTGTTCCGCGGATCCCCTCAACATTCATGCACAGAGCGAATAGCCCGCGAAGCGCGGGCTTAAAGGCTAGTCTATCTATATATCACATGCGTGATTTTTTACATTTTATATAATGTATATGTATATTGAACTTTCTTATACTAGAACCTGTTTTAGAAAAATTAAACCCATCGTCGCCATCCCCGAAAAATTAGAAATGGCATAGAAAACTGAAAAACTTGTCATGAAAACAAAGTTTTCTCTTAAAAAAAATTAAACCCATTGTCGCCATCCCCGAAAAATTAGAAATGGCATAGAAAACTGAAAAATTTTTTTATGAAAACAAAGCTTTCTCTTAAAAAAAATTAAACCCATCGTCACCATCCCTGAAAAATTAGAAAAATTTTGGCACCAATTTGAAGAAAATTGGTCCATTAAATAATGAATAAAATTTTTTATGAGAACAAAGCTTTCTCTTTTAAAAAAATTAAACCCATTGGCGCCATCCCCGAAAAATTAGAAATAGTTTAACACCGATTTGAAGAAAATCGGTCCATTAATGAATGAGTAAAATTTTCCATGATAAGAAAGCAATGTGCAAGTTTCTAATTTGTACACTTTTTTTATTATATGGGCAATTTTTTCTAATTCTATTATATTTTTCAGTCTTTTCTACCCATATTTCATATATAATTCTTTCAGATTTAGTTGCTTAGTTCTTGAGTTACAAACGTTTAAAATTTGCATCTTTTCTTCTGTCGGGCATTACAGACCCTGATATAATAATTTCAAAAATATGTTTTTGCTGGTAATTCTACGTTCCGAATAACACTTGTTATAGGTACACATTCGCTCGTGCAATAACAAGAGAAGAAGAAACATGTATTTCAAGCTCAATAAATAATTTAATTATTAATAAAAGTAAAATTATGTACATATTTTATTAATTTAAAAGTAAAACTATGTATATTTATTTTATGTTCTGCTATTATTAGCACTTATTAATTAACAAAAATATAATTTATTAGTTTATATTCATCTGTACATTTTTACCACCACAGTCATTATCCATTTATGATAAGAGTCATGTGACAGATTTGACAGTTCGATACGTATCACATTTCATACAGCTAATACTCATGTCTTTTTTATTCTGTTATTAATATTATTACATTTAATTAATAATTCCCGTATAATTACAATAAAGATAAGAAACAACTCTAACAACGCAGACAATGCGTATGCAAAATTATATCAGTTTCGAGAATAGAATTGATGCGCTTGAAAACACCTTCACTACTTGTGTGATGTGACATAACTGAGCGCGCGAATTTCGGACAACTCGATTGGCCAACTTTGAACACTTCTCATTTGAAATCTATTATAGCCACGGCATTTTGGTATTTTAGAATTTTTGTCTCAGAGTGATCTCAGGTATCTGCCAGTAACAAGTGGGACGTCAGGTTTGGGACACCCTGTATATAGAGATGTGTACACATATCTTTCTTGGCATTTTTCTCCTTTCAAGCAATATATTTTTATTTTGTTATTATTTAATCTTTCACGGAACTATACGACTTTATGAACGACATATTACCTTAACGCCTCTTCTTGTTCTTTTCTCATTTATTACTTATCGTAATTAAGGCAAACACATACGAGTATTTCTCTTCTGGAACAATCTCAAACTATCGATCAGTTATCTGATTTAAAACGTTTGCTTAGTATCATATATTGTGTACAAACCAAATATCATGGACTACGATAATTTGATGAGAAATTCAAATTATAAAAACAGACTCCTAAATCAAGTTACAGCCGTCTCTCGATCTCTATCTAATTGTTGTATGTCGGTAATTACAAATATAATTTTTACTTATACATATATCATGGAAAAAGAACCGATTATAAATTTTATAAACAATGACGACGATAACACATATACATTAATTTGTCGAAGAATTGACCAAGACTTGAAATAAAAAACCGTGGAAAACGGTTATTAATACGACATTGAACAAGACATTATTTATTTTTGAAAGAGAGAGAGAGAGAAGTAAGTATTATCACTGCTGTTTAAAAAGTAACTATAACTTTGCTATTAATTAAATCATTAAATATTCATATATTGAAAAAACAGAATACATCGAATTTTCGTATTCAGCGTTCTAAAGAATCCTTAAGATTAAATAAACATAAATGAAAGCTATTTAGTATAAGGCGTCAATGATCAAAATCACAGCTTTTTTACAATAAACCTCATATTTATAACCAATGAATATCTTATTAATCATAGCCGACACAAAAAAATTTGTTTTTAGGGCTGAAAGTCTCAGCGACATACTTAATTTTGATTGCAATAAAACTACTCCAGCGCGTCACATACCTTAGTTATAATATGACAAAGTACGCGAAAATAGCACTTTTTTTTCAAATTTAACTGCTTTCACAAAATTGTAACGTAATAGAGCAATTTGATAAACAAAATTGTATTCAACATTCAAAAAACCACGGGAAATGAGTCTCAGTAATCTGTTTTTTAAAAACTGTTTTATTACTATTTGACTAATACATCACTTAAGTATTATAGCGTACTGACAAATACAACTTTAATGGCTCATAATTTAACATTATAAATAATATTAAAGATATTAATATCTATTGAAGAAAGACATTGTTTCTCATATTATCTTTTATACAACAGTTATTTTTGAACAAACATTGTTAAGATTTGTCAACTATAAAAAATAAAAAATGAGCGTTTTTTCTTCTTTTTGTAACTTTGCGATTACGTTTTATAAATATTTTACGATTGAAGCATTCATCTGAACATCACTTTGTCGAGCACTAGTGCAGACATTAATCTGCAATAATGCAAAATTTCTTTTGTAAAATTAAAAACAGTTAATTGGATGAAACATCTTGTTTGATTGTGAAAATCATTACTATCCTTTTTCATATATTAATATACATATATTCATATACATATATTCATATACACATAATGCTTACCGGTAAATACTTTTTAAAGTATTTACTGCTTCATCATCTATCAGATATTGTTAAATATTTTTTATAGATATAAAGATACATAATAATGTATGAACGTGAAAATAAAACAAACTAAAAACATGTAACATATCAATCACAACATGCTCTCGTTAGCATGGCCGTGAACTTGAGCCTGAGTCTTCACCTGACCTACTCAACCAAACTACCAACTACGTAAGGACAGTAGAGCGAAGCCAGTTTTCTGTCAAGGAACTCGGCCGTATGAGAAAGAACGGAAGAGGAGAAGCAAGAATGTAGTTAAGAGCAAGGGTGAAAACGAGGGTAAAGTTGAGGGTGACCATAGTCAATTGCTGGCAAAATGGACAGGGATTGATTCATGTTCTCGGAAAGTCCCTCGATAGAACTAAACCATCTCAAACCTATCCTCTATATATCATTATACTTTCTGTCGTACTTTGATCGCATTTTTTTAACGCCAATGACATGCATATGATAAAAAAGTTTAGTAGATTTAGCAAAATATAGATAATCTTAAAATACTAATTTAAGAGATTAATAAATATAAAAAAATAGACAAATGTATTTTGTACACATTCTTTATATACATATATATTGTTCATATTCTTCGTCAAGAACTGTATTCTCTGATAATTTTAATGAAAAGAATAACTACAAGAGAGTACTTATATTCTTTGTCTTCATATATTTCGTAATATTTTTCTATCAGGTTTTTTATTTCTTCGGTTCTTTGAATAAACCAAAAATAAGGAGGACCTCCGTTAGTCAAATGCATAATTCATATCTCACTTACGATTCACTAAGGTGTAGACTTTTTTACGAATCCGCTTTCATTTTGATTTGATTCAAAGTTACTTTTGTTATTAGAAAAAAATTTGCTTTTTTTCATTATTCATATCATAATTATGCAATACCAACATTCAACCATTTTCTGAAAACATCTCTGAAATATATAATATAATTATTTTCATGACTCTTCTGTAATTAAAATCATTGACAATAGAAAACACTTGATGAATATTAAATAATTAGTAATTCGTAAGTAACTTGATTTTTTATTATCAAAAGAAATATTAAGAAATGAAAATTTTAGAAGATTTTGACAAAGAATGTTTTCAAATTCCAATCCTTATGATAACCAATCGTTTGTGCCTCAGAATAAAACAGCCAATACAGCCATAAAATTAGATATTATTAAGCAATCAATAATTATTATTGGTTTATTAAGCAAGGAGCAAAGAAAAAACAAAGAAGTAAAAGAAAGAAACAATTGTTAAAAGCATCAAAATTATTTCTGAACAGTGAAACAAAGCAATATAATTTGCGTTACATGCAATCTGCATTCTTATTCGGATATCTATTATTAAGGATATTCTACTTGAACAAGAATAAATACAAAGACATTTCGGTTGCACAATATACGAAAGCGTGGTACGTAAAAATATGAATACTTTTTCTGATATTGCGAATCTATATGCAATCACCGGGGAGACTGAGCGTGAGCTTTTGATAGCGACTGTACTCGCGCTGGAAAATCCATTTCGTTTTAACTTTACGTTCAAATTGAATGTTTTGTAGTTGTGTGTCGACTTGGGAGAGACGTAGCTGCCGGGGTAGAGAAACGACGGAGAGGTTGACGTGGTGGAAGTTGATAAAGGAGAGACGATGGTAGTGGAGTGAGGAGAGCAGGAAAGATCGAGTCTGGCGCGGGGAGAGTGAGTTGACGGTAGAAAGGGGTGTAGAGGTACCAAAGGAGGAAGGCAGGCAGCCGTATTCCGCTCTCCCCTTCTCAAAATCACATTCATCAGAGGCGGACGGCCACACCGCTCCATTCCGCTTTGCTCCACTCTACTCTGCGCAAGGGGTGGTACACAGTGCACGGTACCGAAGAAGGTGTAGTACCGTGAGAAAGTATGAGTGAGGGGTAAATTCATGTACCGGAGGAAAGAGGGAGTAGGAGAACGAGAGATGGTCGATGAGGGGCTGGGGAAGATAGGGGTGTAGGGGAGATGCTGGGAGACGCGCGGATATTGATTCCCGCGGGATATGCGCGCGTTCAACGAGACTCGAAAGTCTGAAATATACGTATGCTGTTTTTAAGAACGTATACATATTACGTGCTTTGTAAGTTCATCATCGTATACGCGTATACATTGGTCAAACCTTAAAAGGTAAAATATTTCATTATAATAATCCGAATTATTAGAAATGCAACCTGATAGCAAAAATTAAGATTGGACATGAGATGCAGAGAAAATTTTGATCACACTGAGCAAAAGACCAAAAAATATTTTTTAAACGCGAATATAATACCTATAATAAGTTGATGAGAAAACAGATTGATGATATTAGTTTATATACCGCTATATATTAACGACTACAATAATTATAACACAATATTATAACATAATCAAGTTACTAATCATAATTATATTTTAATATAAAGAATAGAAAAGTTTTATAGAAATTTTTATAGTGGTAATATGCTGCATTATTCAGAAGTCGATTCTGTAGTTTATAAGACCTGATTTTAAGAATCACAGCATCTATTTAATGTTTCATCAGTGTGTCATAAACTGAGTTTTCATTAATTAATTACTAATAATGTCAATAAGTTAATACATAAATATTATATGAATTATGCTTTAAGTAATGTCGCAAGTAATGTCGGAAGAAATTAAAGCACAACTTTAATAAAATCAGTCGCTAGAGAGCGTTTGCGCTCATTGGAGTTCGTTGGATGTGAACATGAGTAAAGGAGCATCGCACTAAAAAGGGGAAGGACAAAAGTGAAAAATCAGAGGTGGGCAGATTGCGAGAAAATGAAGCAAGGAATGAAGATGGTTTTGGTTATAATCTTTAGTTGACGGTGGATACGTGACGTAGGGGAAACTTTAAGGAAGCTCAAACTAGAAAGTCGAAGAAAGAAAGGTCGAGGAAAGAAGAAGAAAGAGATATCACATCTGATCCAGACACTCACGGTCGCGTGAGTCCTCTTCCTTGTTTTTCCTCCGCTTCACTTGGCTTGGCTGGTTGGTTGGACAGCTTGCTCGGGGCAAAAATCTAACGCGCGTAAACCAACACATCGCGCGCCACTAAGCTCCATTCTACGGCATCCGCCGTTGCCTTCACTTGCCAGCCAGCCAGTTCGGGCTAACCTTTCTGCCTGCTAGCCTGTCTGCCTGCCTGCCTGCCTGCTTGTTGCCCTACCGTAGTTACTACTACTAATACTACTACTATCTCCCGCTGTTGCTACGAGCATCACTACTACCAGCGTTGTTACTACCACATCAGCAGCAGCCACCGCTGCTGCTACTCGGCATTACTACGGCTACAACCTATGAACACGTTTTATGAATGAAACCCACGTGCAAACCACGTGACTACTAGCCGTCACTGACCCTATATACGTATATGATGTTAACGATTGGGTTTACTTTATGATATAACACCTCGCGGCTCCTTATCAGTTAACCGATAATTAACTTAATCGCGATATTTACTCTAATTTAAAAGAACTCTTAAACAAGTTTCAAATATATATCTAATAGTATGATCAAATCTTATTTCTGTAATAAAATAAAATGAATATCTATAAAAATAAAGTAATATGTATATGTATATTATTTTTTGGTGAATGTTTGGAAATACTACTCTACCAAAAACCGCGGTTTTTTTTGTAATAATCAACAAAACAAGCTATAAAAAAGTATATACAAGTTTTTAAGGAAAAGCTTAAGGTTTTTGTAAAAAACTAAAAAATATTTGTATCATCAATTTCCAAAGAAACTAACCTAACCCAACCCAATTGTTGTGTGGGCGGAAAAGTGCGTGCGTGGATGCAGTAGGTTCCGCCTCCCTGCGGGGGATTCCACTTCCAAAAAAACTAATCTAACCCAACCCAATTGTTGTATGGGTGAAAAAGTGCGTACGTGAATGACATATATATATACTTTCTTATACCAACTATTCTCTGCTTTAACAAAAATACTGTTTAAGCCATTTTATATTTTAGGTCATAACCCTATATCTATATACATATATATATACAGTAGCGTGCGAAAGTTTGCGTACTATTGATTTTTTTTACTTAACTTGGCTTTACGCCATCTAATGTATCTTTGTGAAAAATAATCGCAGCGCGATGTTTAAAAAAGCATTTTAAAGCTTAAACCTTTAGCTTTTGAATGCTTCAAGGCTCGTTTGGATAACTCTAATATCGGCGGTAGAACACAATTTTTTAGAAAAAAGACCTTGAAATGCACTACTCACTTCAAATCGTCATAACTCAGTGAAAAAAAATGGTAGCGTAATGATTAAAAAAGCATTTTAAAGAGGAAATGTTATGTTTTATGATACAATCAATAAAATTTGGAAAATAAATTTTGTTCTCATTTTGCAGGCCATCAAAGTTGAAATTTATTTTTCAATTTTTTAAGGTCTATTTTAAATTAGCGCCATTTGTAGTAAAATCGTCGCAGAGAAACGAGCCTTGAAGCATTCGAATGCTAAAGGTTCAAGCTTTAAAAAGCTTTTTTAAACATCGCGCTGCGATCATTTTTCACAAAGATACATCAGATGGCGTAAAACCAAGTTAAGTCAAAAAAATCAAAAGTACGCAAACTTTCGCACGCTACTGTATATTGTATATTAGACTGGCGCTTATTTTGGACTTGAACGAATTCTTTTGCTCCCAGTTGTCCAATCCAACCAAAATGGCTGAAAAAGACCCTCTAAGCTCGAGTTCTGTAGCTCAATATTAAAAGGTGTCACCGCCTATCAATACGTACAACCTACTTTAAAAAATCATATTTTCCATAAAAATCAACAGATCAACTTCGTTAAGGTCTTATTTTAAAAGGGAAGGTACACCCTAAATACAAAAAATTGGTAAGTTTGAGGGTAGCAATCCTTCATCTACAAACCCTGTCAAAAAATGCCAAAATTGCAAAAAAATGACAAATGAGCGCAAAAAGCAGAATTTTTTTGTTCACCTTCAGTTCATGTATACGTTTTGAAATAAAGTCAAAATTATGTAGGTACAAAAAAGGGTCGCAAGAAAAACCACCTCTAACAGTGAAAATACGCCAAAATACATATTTTTTGCAGAATAACAGTTAATAAACAGTAATTTATGCGAAAAAAGTATTAAATTATAATTGAATCCCTATTTTATAATTTTAACCCTCGCAAACCATTCCTGCATAAAATAGGGGTTCAATTATAATTTAATACCTTTTTTCTACAATATGGGAGGTTTCACTTAAAATTTTTGAGTTGTCCCTCTGGGACACTGAAAAATTTTAAGTGGAACCTTTAATATTGTAGTACATCGTTTGAAAGGGCATAAAATAAGAAAAATTTTGGCTCAAACCCGAGGTCGATATGATGATCCATTCGGGGGTTATTTAAGGTCAAAGTTGGAAAAAACAAATTTTTAACTCTAAATAACTCCCGAACGGGTCAACGTATCGACCTCTGGTTTGCGCCAAAATTTTTCTTATTTTATGCCTTTTTAAACAATGTACTGCAATATGGGGGGTTCCAATTAAGAAAACACCGATTACACTGACCTTGCATTGAAAAAGCCACTCAGGGTTAAGTCCATATTTTCATCATGTGGCCCCTTTTAAACCTTTGTTTTTTCAAACCATGCAACTTTTGTCTGAAACATTTTTGTCTATTGGGCTCAGTTTTCGAGATATTCGGTTCGACTGTTTAAAATGTGTATATGTATTTATACAAATACATATATACATATATATATATATATATACATTATACATATACAATACAGGGTGTCCCAGAATTGATAGTAAAGAAAAGAGAGGCATATTATACAGGTCAAAAGGAGGTAAAATTGTCCTATAAACATATGTCCGGAAACGCACCTTCTCTGAGCTACACCCTCCCAAGTTTTGCGAAAAAACTCGAATTTTCTGTAATTGTCTAAACTTGGGCTTCGAATTTTATGAAAATTGGTGCATATCCTTGTGCGTTTTATTCATTTTTCTTGTCAAAAACTGTCTAACAAAATTCGGTGGGGGTTTTAAGGGGAATGGGCTACATTTTAATGTGACATGTTGTGACGTATTTGATCTATCCGCTCGGAAAGACAGTAAACCTATAAAGAATACAAAGGTGGCATCCATGACTCTAGGGTTTTCACGAAGTGACGCGGGCCATACGCGTTTCTGTCGAAATCGCGCATCGAGAAGGAGGGAAGTCGATCCGTTCTGCGAATTCCTCGTGAGCGGACGGCAGCGGACGGTCACGAGAAAACGATCGACGAACGTCATGTATGTATGTATGTATGATGTACATACATCGAACGGTTAGAAGAAGGAGGAGGGATGGAGAGGGGAAGGGGAGGAAAAATGAGAGAGAAAGAAACGAGAAAGAGAGGGTAAGGGTAGAGAGGGAAAGGGCGGGAGAGGGGAGGAGGAGTAGAGAGGGATAGAAGAGAGGGAGAAGGAGGGAGGGAGAGAGAGAGAAAGAGAGAGAGAGAGAACGCAGAGCAACATCGAGTTTTGTAGTGGGAAATCTATCTCGTGTTGCATTCATGACACTGTCGCGGTAGCACGTGTAGTGCGATATCATACGCAAACTAATCTTAACCTAGCATAACAACTCTGTCTATAACAGATTGTGTCCATGTACTCAAGGTGCATGGCCTAATCTTAAAATTCACGTTCGCGCCAGTGCAGCGCTCACGCAACGGAAGAGCTTCCATAGCCCCCGCCACGAGCGTATAGCCGCCGACGTACAGCCGCCGTTGCACACTCGCGCACGCGGTCGCCGGTGGTCGCCCTCTCTCGTTACAAACCGCACTATCTCGACGTCTTGTATGGCACCTGCCGACCTCAACCAGTGACGATCATAGTCGCGTTATCCACGTGCTACGTTGGCGGTTTATTTTCAGCCGCGTGCAATCAACAGTGGTCAAGAGTTAAATAGCAATCGCCGTTTCCGGTGCTTCTGATAGCAATGCAATTCAATTTATGCCACTTTCATTTAATTTAAATAAAATTATTAACGTTTGCCATTGATCCCAGCGCTAAATAGCAGATACTCTCCGATTACACAGCGAGACATTTAAATATCATGGTAATCAAAAATATTTGAAATTAAATCGTGAGTTCCCGCCTAAATCGAAGTTGGCAGAAAATCCACGCAAATCGTGAGTCATCGCGTTACACATCGTGCGTTGCACACGTCGCGATTGAAATATACGAACTCTAAAGAGTGCCAAAACTGATCAAGTGTAATACAACAAGACGATAATAATAATCGATAATAACAATCACAATAATAATAATCGCGTATCACACATTTGTGCGTGAGACAAATCGTACGATGATCGATGGTATAGTTGGTGCAATTGCGATCAGTTTGTTCGGTACTAGTTATTAAACTGTGTCTGTGCGTGATAGATCGCTTTTTATTTACAAGAGCTCGTTCTAGGCGGCGAGAAGAAGCGTCGGGTCAGTATGGATGCCGGTTATTCCGTTCTCAGTACTGATCTCGAAGCCTGCAGAATGTTCGATCAGTACTCCTACAAGGTGAGTTGAATACTGTAATCATAAGTACAAGGCTAATCAAGAAACGCAATATGGTCTCGCGTCAAATATACATATATGTATACCTCGCGTGTGAAAATGTGGTATAGATTCTTTGATCCAAATCTTATTTGTAAACAATTATTTACAAGCTTTTAAATAAGGCTATTTTTTACAAAAGGTAGAAATACAAGAAACATTCAGATTTTTCTAAACAAATTCAATAACTTTTCAACAAAATTAATGATGAAATATATAACTCGAAAAATAAGGAAAAACTCGAGAAATTCTATCCAATTTATGAACAGTTACAAATTATTGTCATTAAGCTGTAGGTACTCCAATTCACGAGAGTCAGATTGTATCATGTCCCTGTGTTACTGTTAAACAATTTCTATTCTAGATAAGAGATTTTTTTTAAATGTGTAAATGTGTGTATGTGTAACGTTTTTGTTTGAAAAAGTATCCATGATAACATTATTTATGCATGAATCTTTTAGACATGATTAAAATAAGTCTCTCCAGAACTTCATCGAATATTTGACTTGAAAACATTAAATAATAAACAGGAAAAAAGAATTTCAGGAGTCAAGACAGTGCAAATATCTCATTTAAAAGTAATAAAAAGGAAAACATTCTCTCTCAAACGTTCTAATTTTTCATAATTTCTGATATTATTAAACAATTGTAACGGCTTCATTGTTTACGTACTGAGTTCTGTGTTAGTATTTTTGCATATGTCTGGTGATGATATCACCTACGATGTTTTATGATCTAATATAATATCTCCGGCATAATTCAGATTGTGGTAAAAAATAGTCTATACAAGTGCATTGTTATAATCATGCATTTGATACTTAAATATAAAGAGTTAAATGACTGTATCAAGTACTCAAAGCAACTAATAGAAAGTGGAATTTGTATCGGAATTAATTAAATACATCGCAAAATAAATTTAATTATTAATCATGAGATTTTTTACATATACATGTAAATGCGATTTATAAAACAAAATAATTTTTGGTAATAATTCAGAAAATTTGTACGCAAGATCAGAGCGTTATAAAAATCAAGTTGTGGACTCTTTGCAACGTTAAATGACAATTTTTCTTTAAATGTGATTTGGGTAAATATACCGATCAGGGGAGGCAGCCCCGATGACCTTGACCTTGACATATGTTGTCAAGGTCATGACCCTGAACAACATTTAAAAGTTTCTAGCAGTCGCTCGTTGTTTGTTAAAAAGTTTTTAACAAAGAAAGTTTGACAAATATAGCAGTTATTTTGAGTACTAGAAGACATTAACGACCAATATGTATGTGGAAATAGTACATGTATAAACAAAGGAAAGTCATTTAAAGCAGCGAATCGTTGATATATTGAACAGTCTTTTTGTTAAAGCAGAGAATAGTTGGTAGAAAAAAGTATATATACAATTTTATGTGTTAGAAAGCATGAATACAAAGTATTCTCTGCTTTAATCATGGCAAAAGCATGTTAAAGCTTTGTTAAAGCAGATAATAGTTGGTTATTAACAAAACGAGATTTAGTGACCACCTTTAATGAGCAATTATTATCTGCTTTAACAAAGCGTATAAACTATTAAAATGTATATCCATAAATTATTATACGTATTACTCTATTTTGTCAACTTTAACGCTTAATATTTGTAACAGAAATAATTTGTTAAAGTAGAGAATAGTTGGTATATAAAAAGTACATATATACAATTTTATATTTTAGAAAGCATAAATACAAAGTATTCTCTGCTTTAATCATGACAAAAGCATGAATTATTGTCATAGATTTATTTACCTTGTTTTGTTAATAACTTTTTAATAAACAACGAGCGACGGGAAAGGTTAATAACCTTGAACTCCTTGAAGGTCAAGGTCAACATCAAGGTCAGTCCAAAGTTATTTGCGGCTGGCTGTATAAAGGGAAATATTTAACATGTCTTATTTTAATACTGAAAATAACTGCTACATTTTTTTAAATTTTTTGGTTAACAACTTTTTAATAAGAAGCGAGCGACGGCTAAAACCTTTTAAATGTTGTTCAGGGTTATGACCTTGACAACATATGTCAGGGTCAAGGTAATTGGAGCTGCCTCCCCTGATCGATATATTTACCTTTTTGCAATTTCTTTTTATTCGAGATATTTATATGTTAATATTTTAAATATAATTTGAAAGTATTGATGGTAGTTTGTTATTTAGGTATTTTAAAATAAAAATTTTTTTTTAAGATTATCATTAACATGTCTGAAAAATACAAAAAACGTTTAAACAAATACTTATAAATGTTAGTGTACATATAAATTCTAATTGAGAATCATGATAGTTACAAGCGATAATTATTAATATTTATTGATTCCTCGATACTCGAGGATTATCCAAAAGCGGTACCTATGTCCGATCCGATTTCTATCCTCATTTATCCCAATACTATTAAGGATTTATCTCTTCCTTTCCTTCCTCACATCTTGTCTCTCTCGATTCTCTTGCTCCTCACTACACCGTCGCCATCGGTACTACTACTATTACCATACAACGTCTTTATTTCCCGGTTCAATCTGATTTGAAACGTTCGTCTAAATTAAATCTCTTCCATAGAATACCGTTGTGTCTGGCATCGCGCGATCAATGTTTCCGATTGTGCGTATATATCTATTCGTCAGATCTCCCGCTACGAAATAATAAAACAACGTAATAAAACAGCGAATATTAATGCAATGGATGTTTCATTTATTATGCTCAATTGCCTAATTTAAATAATTGGATAAAATTGTTCCCAACTTTTTATATCATTAATTACAATATCAGATTTATTTCGAAAAATATCGAATGAAAGCTATCAGTCTCATGTTCTTATTAAAAAATATTTTTAACCTATATGTATAATATATATATATATATTAGAGTGGTCCTTAAAACGGGTAATTTCGAATTTTGACTGTTCGAACGGTTCAGAAGGCTTGAAATACATGAAAAAAAATGTGTGCAAAAGCGCAGCTTCCTATCTCAATTTTAACACGTGCCGCAGAGCACTTAAATTTTCTTATTAAAATCAAATAGCAAATGATTTTAGTATGAATGCAATAACGATCGAAAAAATTTGAAACTTGGCAATTCTCTTACTTATAGTTGTACCTATCTTTTGATATTTTTATAGATTTTTATCTACATATTTCAGGTGGCTAGTGGTCGGTAAAAATAAATTTTTTTTTAAATTTTTTAATCAAATTGCAAATGATTTTAGTATGAATGCAATAGCGATCGGAAAAATTTGAAATTTGGCAATTCTCTTACCTATAGTTGTGCCTATCTTCTGAAATTTTTATAGATTTTTATCTATATATTTCAGGTTGCTAGAGGTAGATAAGAATAATTTTTTGTAACTGTAAAAAATTAAATAAATTATGTTTTTAGCTACTTTTTTTTTATATTTTGGCAGGATTATATTCTGTATAATTTTATCATTGATGAAATTATGATGCAAACATGCTATTATATAAAAAAAGTATCCCGACGCGAAAAAGAGACTCATGAAAGATTTTTGAGATAAATAATTTTGTAAAAGTATTGAATTCTTATTTAAGACTGCGAATAAATAAATAAATATATAAACAAAATTATAGAAATAAATAAATAAACAAGATATCTTTAATTTTTCAAAAATTAAAAAAAAATTATTTTCATTGATTTCTAGCAACCTGAAATATGTAGATAAAAATCTGTAAAAATATCAGAAGATAGGTACAACTATAGGTAAGAGAATTGCCAAGTTTCAAATTTTTCCGATTGTTATTGCATTCATACTAAAATTATTTGCTATTTGATTAGAAAATTTAAAAAAAAATTTATATTTATCGACCACTAGCAACCTGAAATATGTAGATAAAAATCTATAAAGATATCAGAAGATAGGTACAACTATAGGTAAGAGAATTGCCAAATTTCAAATTTTTCCGATCGCTATTGCATTCATACTAAAATCATTTGCTATTTGATTTTAGTAGGAAAATTCAAGTGCTCTGCGGCACGTGTTAAAATTGAGATAGAAAGCTGCGCTTTTGCACAGATTTTTTTTTATGTATTTTGAGCCTTTCGAACGGTTTGAGCAATCAAAATTTGAAATTACCTTTTTTAAGGACCACTCTAATATATATATATACATATATATATACATATATATATACATATATATATACATATATATATACATATATATATATATATATACAGGGTGGGGATGACGCGTGGGGCTCAGTGAGCTACGCGAATGATTAGTAACACCATGGTCCGTGGTTCGAATCCCTGCCCGGCTTTCGTCCCATTTATGCCCCTGTGGTGAGGTTCTTTCCCTGTTTACAGGGAAGAGTTTAAGATCTTGAGGATTGACGGTTCACTGATTAAGAATCTCAAAAGGATTCAAGATCTGTTGGGCTTAAAATCCGTATAATATCAAAATTTAAAGATTTTTTGAGAAATGTTATATAACCTCGCAGTAAAAAGTTCCCATGTGGTCGTAGAGGTTGACGGCACGTTAAATAGTAAATACCCCTAAAAATTTTTATATACAGGGTGATTCAGAAATATACTAACACACTTAGGGGATGAGTTCTTCACATAAAATCAAGAAAGAAATGTCATATAAACTTATGTCCGGAAACGCATCCCCTCTGAGCTACACACTCCCAAAATTTCCCGAAAAAACCGAATTTTTTGTATATTGTCTAAACTTGGGCTTCGAATTAAGAATGTGTACCAATTTTCGTAAAATTTGAAGCCCAAGAGACAATATACAGAAAATTCCAGCTTTTTCGGGAAACTTTGGGAAGGTGTACCTCAGAGGGGGTGCGTTTCCAAACATATGTTTATATGCGTTGTTTTCTTGTTTTTATGTGAAGAACTCATCCCCCAAGTTTGTCGGTGTAAAAAAAAGTTTTATTATGATATTTTCAATACAAAATATGATATATCTTAGGAAATTCTGAACGAAAGAGAGTTTCATTATAGTTTTTTAAAAATGCCTCGACATCAGCTACAAGAATATATAATAAAAAATAGGGGTTTTTATTTAAAAAAACGGTTAATTTTTACTTGACTTTATGTAGACGTCACAAGGTCAAACCAAGGTCAAACCATTGTATGTCCCCCTCGAAACCGTTCAACTTTTATCTGATACATTTTTTTGTATCATCGATAGTTTCAAAGATAATCGACTGTGTCAATTAAAATGAAACACCCTGTATATATATATATATATATATATAATATATGTATATATATATGATATTAAAAAATAAAATTGAGATTTTTTGAGGCAGATAGTATTCACCACACAGTAAACTCACAATAAAGTAAAATATAGTAAAGGATATCTAATCTATATAAGATAAATTTTATCTTATTAGAGATAGAAGTGATTTTTTGTTTGTTTTCTAAATCTGAAATTTTGTTTTTAACATTAGCTCACGCATACACACGCGCGCACATACGGGTTATATAACTTAGAATTAGTACCAAAAGAATAAATAGAAAAAACCTATCTATTGTTCGCCAAAAACTTTGAATAAATAACTATGAATTATTTTTTATTATAGAATTTACGCCATTTTATTTTGTATATTTAATTCTATTTAGTTTTAATTACATATCTAGTATTTCGTTAATCACCATATGCATACACATTCTGATGTTACAATTGATTTTATTACGATAAAATCCATTTAAATTTTAATATTTAGTGTAAAATTAAAACTGCATAATCTTTACTTCATTTTGATTTAAAAAAGTTAAACATTTTAAAAATTGAAAGATGAAATCTTATGGCGTTGGTGATTAAATCGGTAGGCCATCGCGTCCATCGAGTTAGTGCAATTTCCCCCTTTCAATGCGATCCTTTTAAGAAAGATCGGACAAGCTCGTTCCGAAAATCTACTTTGAAAAGCACTCGGAGCGACCCTTTGAGAAGCAGAATTTTTCCCTGGGTAATATCGCCCTTAGGTAGGTACCTAATGCATTTCTACAGGTTTATATACTCTTCCTCCATCTTTGAACGAGCCTTTCCTCCCCTGCCTCAGCACCATCACGGGAGTAACAACCCGCCACCCGCTTTTGCCCTTTTCTCCTTGTCTCCTTTTTCATTTCCCCCTCGATCCTCCGCGGCCCCTCTTTTTCCGTACGTACCTTCCTACACTCTCGTTCCTCTCCTATCCTCCCATTCGTTTATTTCTACTCTCTTTTCCTCTACCCGTTTCAACTTTTCATTCGGTTCTCTTCTCTTCCGTTGAAACAAAATGAAAGGCGAGCCCGGTTGGTATCCATAAAAGAATGAATAAACGTAGATTGAAAGGGCATAAAAAAGCATGTACGCGTGCATACACACAACACGAGACTGAGGCGAGCACATACAAATAAACGTGCACGCGGATGCCGCGGATAAGTCAAGAGTGGGTGTATTTGTACATTTGTATCTACATATGTATTGAAGAGAAGAAATTAAAATCCGCAATTGCGGTACAAAGTAAATTTATTTCAACGAACGCAAATAATTAAATTTTTCTGCGTTACTTACTTATGTATACGACGATTAACGAGTACGACGTTTTCTTTACTTCATCGATAAATCTTTGCATAATTGTACATGATTGCTGCAACTTTTTAAATCTAGTTGATAAGTAATGAAAAGGTATATGAATCCCATTATACTGCCCTTTCGTCGTTATACTGATTGTGAAATCTCATAACGCTATCGCGTGAATATACAGCCATTATCAAAATTATTAGGCACCCTTGTTTCTTCCGAATATCTTAGAACTAAATGAGCATCAGCTTTCTATTTACGTGTTGGTTTCATTCTATTGACTTTGTAAATTGTTCAAACAATTAAAGTTGGTTCATTTTTTTGCTATTTGCACTTGAGACGGTTCTTTGGAGTGCCACATAAGAATCTGAGTCTGTTTTGTTTTACTTAACTCATGTGTTTTAGGCATATTTTGAAGCTTCAAACAATCTGTAGGCAGTGAACAGACAAAAAAGTCTAGCAATTGTTTATGAAATGGAAATAATCGCGCCCTTATTAATCAAAGTCGAAATACGAAGTAAACAGTTTTTTTCTAGTAGTATAGCTGTTTCCTTTTGTCAAAATGCTACGAAGCTGATGAAAATTACAGAGATTATGCACTTATGTATCCCAAAAACCTGTGTTAAATTTCAGATCAATTGTCTGACCCGTTTAAAAGTTATTCTAATTAACCCTTCGTAGTCACACTTCTGTAGAATCCCGCGCTAGTCATACTGGGTCGTATCGACCTAGTCGATTTTAAATAGTTGCCATTTCAATGATATTGGTTCGATCGGGTTCAAATAATTCTGGAACATACCTTGAAAATTCTAGAATATAAAACAACGGTAATTATGCAGTAATACGGACCACCCTCTGATGACCTTGACATATTTTATCAAGGTCATGACCCTGAATGACCTTCAGAAGTTTTTAGCCGTCGCTCGTTGTTTGTTAAAAAGTTATTAACAAAAAAAGTTTGACAAATATAGCAGTTATTTTGAGTACTACAAGACATGAACGACTAATATGTACATGGAAATAATACATGTATGAACGAAGGAATTTCATTTAAAGCAGCGAATCGTTGATATATTGAACAGTCTTTTTGTTAAAGCAGAGAATAGAGAGTATGTGCTTCAACTTACAAGTGTGTGCTTTGTATGTGCTTCAACTTACAAGTATGTGATTTCTATGTGCTTCAACTTAGAAAGCACATACTTGTAAAGCGCGTCACTAACCTACAGGTTTTGTCAATAACCAATTATTTGCTTTAACAAAGCTTTAACATGCTTTTGCCATGATTAAAGCAGAGAATATTTGTAGTCACGCTTTCTAATACATAAAATTGTGTATATACTTTTCAATATACCAACTATTCTTGCTTTAAATAACTTTCCTTTTAATATACCAACAATTAACTGCTTTAAATAATTTTCCCTACTAAACTTTTCTTGTTTATAACTTTTTAATAAACAATGACCGCCAACTAAAACCTTCTGAAGGTTACTCAAGAGGGTGACCTTGACAACATATGTCAAGGTCAAGGTCGTTTATGCCTTTCAATACTCAAAATAACTGCTATATTTGTCAAACTTTTTTTGTTAATAACTTTTTAACAAACAACGAGCGACGGCTAAAAACTTTTGAAGGTCACTCAGGGTCATGACCTAGAAAAAATAGGTCAAGGTTATCAGAGGGTGGTCCGTATTACTGCATAATTACCTAAAAAAACTGCGGTTTAGTGAGAAATCAAATGGCAATATGTTGAAAAAAAAGGTATTTATTCCGTTATATGAAGAAGCCCGATTTTGGAGTGGAAAAAATGTGGATTTATCAGAAAATAATGTGTTTTTGATGTTTAGCTCCAAATTTGAGGGCTGGGTCGTTTCGACCCAGTATGACTACGAAGGGTTAAGGATGTATTGGAGGTATTTTAAATATATTCAAAAATGGCTATGAGATGTTTCTAAATTAAATTAAAAATACTCGAAAAATTTTAAAGTGATTGAAGAGTTATTCAAGTTTAAAGTTGATAAAATTAACATTATCTCTTATGGGGGGATCCTTATGTAGACGGTCTAAAAAATCGATTTTTTTTTTATTGTAATCAATAGTACACTATTCGTGGAATATATTCCCAAGGTTACAATAAAAAATTCGAAGTTTTAAAGGCCTCACAGCCATTTCTTGCGCGCAGGTATACGTGCGGGTATACGAGCGGCGAAAACTTTAAACGCGTTTATCTCGAAACCACGTTTTTGAAATTGGCGGGCACGATAACTCAAAAACTATTTGACCAATCAAATTGGCTTTGTACGTACACATAGTTTATTAAATTTACTAGTCGGTGAACCTCTAAAATTAATAAAATAATTAATTTAAACAATTTTTATTGAATTAATAAAGTTTACATTTGTGAGTGAAAATTGCATTTTTTTGTTTAAAGTGCCGCCATTTTGTCAATTTTTATTTTTTTTGCATTTTTTTAGGTTCACCGACAAACTATGTTTATAAACAATAAGAAATCTTTTTGTTTTTTTGTTTCAGACGAGTAAACAAGTAGCTAGAATGCCCGCCGTTTAAAACCGACGCTTTTTCTTACGCCCTATAAACATATTATATTATTTTTTTTTTAAAGTAAAAAAAATTTTTTTACGTACTTAAATCTTCAAATAAAATAGCCCAAAACTTATCAAAGAGATTTATTAAATAGTTTCTTTTAAAAAAATTCCCGAAAATCCATTTATTTTCAGTCGTCTACATAAGGATCCCCCCTTATGAAGAATCGACATTTTTGCTGTAAATCCACTTCTAGTATAAATAAAACTGTCAGATATTTCTAGAACTTTTTTTATGTGTAAAATATACATCATTGATATTGTATTTTAAGTTTTAAAACTTTATGCAAAAAAAATTTTTTTTATTGTTTTAACAATGCTAATTATTTAAATAAAAAAAAACATACTTAAACTGTTAACGGTAATCCCTTTTAACATATAAGAAATTTTGGGTTGTTTGACATACAGCAGTCTTCTTTCATTGAATGTTTTACTTTTAGATTTTGACAAACTATCCAGAACATCCTTAAGGATGTATCGGAGGTACAATCTTAAACAAAAGTGCACGAAATTTGACACTTGAATATCTACGCCTAACGCATAGTAAATCTAGATGTACATAAGAAACTCGAACGATAATTGGTCTTATTTTGACTCTTAGAGAGGTATTTTTTACTTTACAAATGTTTTTAGTTTTGAAAAAATTTTACGTTATAAAGTTGAAATCAGGGCATTTTCACTGTCAAAAGGTTAGGGTCCATTTTTTTAGGGTGTGGTGTTTCCAATTTTTTTTAGTAGTGTATACTGTATACTAAAAACAAACAAATTTAAATGTGATATCAAGACAACTTATTTAAAATCTAAATAAAATTGTTTAAAAACTTAAAAGTTTTACATGAAACTGACGCAGCATTTTGATATTAAAAATATAGTACACTATAAGTATGTGAAAACAACCTGAGTGTCGATAAAATTCCTTAAAAATTCTTTAATTTCTTTGAGCAATAAAAATTTCTTGACAATTCAAGTTTTTTTTTAAAAGTTTCCATAGATTCAAATCCATAGGTCGCTGGTTCAAACATTAAATGTTTCAAGAACTGGCTTCGAATAGTCCTTGGAACTTTGAATGTAATATTAGTCATTCCTAAAGGCGGCTAATACAGCCTTATCAGAAGACTCAGTCGTCAAGGTAGTATTTTTGAAGTGAAATGAGTCAGCGTTCGTCGTTTGGTTTAAAGTAAGACTTTAATTCGACAACTGTGACTGCGTACTTCGCGATACAAATTTTAAGGCGTCTGACTTGTTCACGAGACTTTTGGCGAGTGACGGTAAAATGACCGGCGGGGATCTCCTCCGAAGCAACGACAAAATTTTAAACAAAAAAAGGATCGTGTTCGGCTCCAATTCACAGAAAACGCCGTGACGTAGCAAGACGATATACATGTAGGGGGAATTGGTAGTCGCTAATTGCTGATTCGCGCGCACGCTACGCCGACTAAGTTTGTCACCGTCGTGTCGGAAGAGAAAAATTCGCGGTCGCTGTGCAGTCTAATCATTGGGAGACAAACGCATTCCCAAACAGTTTCCAATAGATATTTTGGTACAATAAGCGATGCAATGTCATAAAAAGAAATAATTTTTAAAGCACATAAGTAAACAGAAAAGATTGTGAAGCGTAACATGATGTAGCGTAGACAAGTCATTGAAATTTTTTTAATCGCTGCATCGTATCTATGAAATAAACGTTTTAAAAAGTTGTATTTTAATAAGATAAAATAAAACAACCATTTTTCTATACACTTTATCCTATAAAATTGTACTTAAACTCGCAGTACTCCAGCGAGCATGCATCGTAGATATTACTAAATTATTCGACATTTTTATGTGTATTGCGTTTTCGTACACGCTTGTTTGCTGCGAATGCTGCGATCGATTTGTTACTGTTCAATGATTAATAAGATCGGCTTGACCGCCTTCCAATATTATTTCACAAGTGATAAATCACGCTAGCTGATCACAATGTCGTCTTTTGCAATATGCTCCAAAAATCAAATTCTAATTAAAACGATTAAAATTGAGGAGGTACGATCGATTAGTCAAAATGCTTCAATCTGTTTAAAAATTATACAGAATATTATTTAAAGCAAAACAAATATTATATTAAAATTTCAAGCCGATCGACCATCCCGAACGCGAAATAATCGTTATCAAAAATTGATATTTTTCCATGTATTGCATAGCAAAGCGTACGGAAATCTTGTATTTTGAATTTTAATAATTAGAACAAATAATAAGAAAGTGATGAAAAACAGATATATAGTAGAAGGACACTTTAGGAATGCTAGTAAAAAGAACGAAATTATTGAGCATATAGTTATAAAAATACAATAATAAATAGGCCTCGAATTTCATGATTATTTTCGGATTACTCGATGTGAAGGAGGGAATGAGCGACGACAATTGAGCAGAAGCTGGCCGCGGTAGCAGTGGAGGGGATGCCGCACACAAGTGCGTGTCGTGTAGATACGTGTGCATTAGGTTAGTATTGCTAATAAAGTTAGGTATTGAGAATAACTAATGAAGTTAGGTATTGGAAAAGCGTACCCCTCTCTCCACTTCTCCGGACGATGATCGATGGTACCTCCTTAATTAAGAAAATTATGAAAAAAAAATTTACGTGTGGCCTCCACGCACGGCAGAAGTAAAACTTCCAAGCTGTGAAGAATAGGATAGTATCTTGTTTATAATTTCTAAATTAGAGCTAGTGTAATTAACAAATCAAATTTCTAACTATAAATTATAACCGATGCAATTTACAAATAAAAATTTATTTGTGAATTAAAGCCTGTGTAATTCACAAATCAAATTTAATTATAAATTAAAACCGATGCAATTTACAAATAAAAATTGATTTGTGAATTAAAGCTTGTATAATTCACAAATCAAATTTTAACTATAAATTATAGCCGATGCAATTTACAAATAAAAATTGATTTGTAAATTAAAGCCTGTGTAATTTACAAATCAAATTTTAATTATAAATAAATTAAAACCGATGCAATTTACAAAAAAAATTTGATTTGTGAATTAAAGCCGGTGCAATTCACAAATCAGAATTAATTTGCGATATGCATCGGCTTTAATTTATAGTAAAAATTGGATTTGTGAATTACACAGGCTTTAATTCACAAATCAATTTTTATTTGTGAATTGCATTGGCCTTAATTTATAATTAAAATTTGACTTATAAATTACACAGGTTTTAATTCAAAAATAAATTTTAATTTGTGAATTGCATCGGCTAATTTATAGTTAAAATTTTATTTGTTAATTACACAAGCTTTCAGATATTAGAAACAAGATACTATCCTATTCCTCACAGCTAGGAAGTTTTCTGCTGCACGTGGAAGCCACACGCAAATTTTATTTGTGAATTGCATTGGCTTTAATTTATAGTTATTTGATTTGTTAATTGAAGCCGGTGCAATTCACAAATTAAAATTAATTTGTGATATGCATCGGCTTTAATTTATACTTAAAATTTGATTTGTGAATTACACAGGCTTTAATTCACAAATCAATTTTTATTTAGAATTGCATCGGCTTTAATTTAGAGTTCACCCTAGGTACCCTCTCCAGGATCCAACGTACCCTATGCGTTTTTAAGTAGTGCTGTAACTTTTTTATAATGCGATTTAAACTCATGGCATAAGGGGGTAAAAAAACTTTAGATATTTGTGGACACAATAGGTCTGGAGAGAGAATTTTTTGTGCATTAGTATTGAGCTGAGATTGGCACGAAGTTGGAACAGGGTTCGTAGGACCCTGGTGTGGCTAAATTGTAATTTTTCGTCACGTCCAGGGTGCTTTTTTTTACACTTTAAATTCTTTTTTTCCTTTACTTGGGTACAGATGACCTCCTGTATGTTCACGTAATTTGATTACAAACAGATTTTTCAAGTACTTGAGTTGATTTAAAGAAATAGGATTCGCGCGTCCAAACAAAGGACGCGCGCACAACGCGTCTAAACACGCAAAATATAAATGTTTATTATTCAAAACCCGAGTCAAAACCTTTTCTAACCATTTATTAAAATTTAATTAGTAGAATTTTACCCGTTACTACTAAACGCGCGATTCATCAACATTTTGAAATGTACAATTTTCGTCGTTTCAAATAAATATACTTTTTAGAACAAACCACATCATACCATTTTTTTGTTAGTTCGAAGTGGCATTTAAAAGAATCCACCGGTCGTTTTGTTTAAATTTTAATTTAAAAAATTTTCCGATTTTTAATAAAAACCATCATATTTTAACTCTTTTTCGCGATATGATTTATTCTGCAGCTTATAATTTGTAAACAAATAATTTTTTCGTCTAATTTCTTTGTGTTAGGAATGGTTGGTTATAGGGCGAAACTGTAATAGTGCAGAGTACTTGACAATTAGTATTTATTTGGCACTGCCCGCGTTACATATAGAAATTAAATAAAGTGGCTTAAACAAAACTAGTGTGCACACGCGGAAGCTACCGGAAGAAGGAATGAAAAAAAACATAGAGTAGTACATTATATTAGATAGTAAACTCGAAAAAGAAACTAGCCCTCAATCTAGCGTTACTAAATCTATATTGAAGGTAACTAGGACCTAATAGGCACAAGCACATGTAGATCTAACATTCTAACACCCCCTCTATCGATGTGTGCTGTGCAATCACATATTTCCTACTCTCATTTTAGTTGTAACATAGAAATACATTTGAAATGTTTATCTTTCGACAAAGATTTGGTTAAAATATCGGCAATCATTGACTCTGTTCTTAGATATTGAATCGTTATTACTTTCTTTTCTACAAGTTCTCTGGTAAAATGGAAGCTAATGTCTATATGTTTGCTTCGTTTATGAAATACCGCATTTTTCGATAACTCAATTGCACTCTGATTATCACAATATACGTTAATTGAGTCTTTTACAAACTTCTCGAAACCCATGTACGTTAAGAGTCTCTTTACATATATTATTTCACGCGATATTTCAGCAAGCGCAGCATACTCCGCCTCCATCGTTGAAAGAGCCACTGAAGCCTGTTTCTTCGACTTCCAACTAACTGGACCGTTAGCTAGTATGATGATATTTCCTGTACATAACTTCCTGTCATCAGTATCTCCTGCCCAATCCGAATCAGTATAGGCTTTGAGAGCGTTTTGGTTTTTAACATACTTGATACTATAGTGTGACGTTCCCTTCAGGTATCTTAATACCCGCTTTGCCAAACTCCAATGTAGTTCTCCTGGATCCGTACAAAATCGGCTCAAAGTGCTAGCTGCAAAGGCTATATCTGGGCGTGTTGCGTTTGCTAAATAAATGAGCCCGCCAACTAGCTCCCTATATGGTCGGTTCTTCATTTCTTCTCGTTCATCTTCGGATCTCGGACTCATTTCCTTTGTAATCCTTATGCTTGACTCTATTGGTGTCTACACCGTCTTTGCATCCTCCATATTAAATTTTGCTATTAGTTCCTCAATGTATTTCTTCTGAGAAAGATAAATACTTCCGGTTAAACCTTGTCGTTCGACGCTTATACCGAGGATATCGTGTATCGGTCCAAGATCAACCATTTTAAACGCTGACTTCAATTTAGATTTTACAAACTCCAATCTTTTGATTTTCTTCGAGGCTAATATTATATCATCAACGTAAAGTAATAGAATGACTCGATCATCTCCTTTACCGAATACATACATGCATGGATCAGCCATTGTACGTTCGCCTCCATTATTCGTTACATATTTATCAAACGTATTGTATCATTCTCGACCCGACTGTTTTAAGCCATATAAAGGTTTAAGTAACTTACAGACCTTCGATTCTTCGCCCTTTTGTACATACATTTTGGGTTGCTCCATATACACCTCGTCTGACAGCTCGCCCTGGACATAAGCCGATACAACGTCCATTTGGTGGACATGCATTTCCTCGTCCACAAATGCGGCAAGAAGAGTTCTTATGGTTTCGTACCTCGAAACCGGCGCGAATGCTTCTTCGTAGTCCACTCCTTCTCGCTGCGTATGTCCTCGTACAACCAATCTGGCCTTAAACTTTTCAATTTCGCCTTTTCGGTTAAATTTAGTTTTAAAGACCCAACGATTTGCTAGGACTTTTTTATTCTTTGGTCTAGGTACTAAGATCCAAGTCTTATTTTCTATTAAGCTTTTATACTCACTACCCATGGCGGTCAGTCATGCTTCATTGTCATCACGGCTTAATGCGTCTGGAACAGATTCAGGATCTGGAGTCTTCGTGTTGCGTGTTTGATATATTTTCTTCGGTCTACCTGGCCGACCTGTCTTCAGTAATTTTGGACGTCCTCTTTCACGACGAATTTCACCATCTTCGTTAGATGTGTCTTGTAACCTAACTTCAGTTGTAGATTCTTCTGGGTTTGAATCTCTGTCCTCTTCTTCGTCTTCTTGATGTTCCTCATCTTGAGAATCTGATTGTTCCAACAGAATGCTACTTGAATTATCAGCCGTACTTGCTTCTGTATCATTTGACGTAACCAAAAGATCCTTCGTTGATGTGTCGATTAAATCTTGTTTCTCAAAGAACCTTACATCCCGTGTCTTGATTACGGTTCTTGTTCCGGGTTTCCAAAGTCGATACGCTTTAGACTCTTCGTAATATCCAACTAAGACGTATTCATCACCTTTCGGTTGAAACTTTCCTCTTCTTTGCGCCTTATTCAGTACAATCACTTTAGATCCAATAATTCTAAAGAAACCAACGTAAGGTTTGCGTTTTGACCATGCTTCAGAAGGCGTCTTTCCATCCAATGTCTTCGTCGCACATCTATTTCGAATATACGTTGCTGCATTGACAGCTTCTGCCCATAGTGATTGAGGGAGGTTACCTTGCAACATTATGCATCTTGCCATCTCAACAAGTGTGCGGTTCATGCGTTCCGCAACTCCGTTCTGTCGTGATGTGTATTCGACGCTCAGCTGGTGCGTAATTCCTTCATTTTTCAGAAAACTCTTGAACTCGTTCGAAAGATATTCCCTTCCGTTGTCCGTTCGTAACTTCTTGATTTGTTGACCCGTTTGCTTTTCGGCCTTCAGCTTGTAGTTTTTGAATGCTTCAAGAACGTCAGATCGTTTACGCAACATCGTAGTTTCGGTATAACGCGTGCAATCGTCTGTAAAAGTTACAAAATATTTAGCACCACCAAGATATTTGGTATTTATTGGACCGCATATATCTGAATGGACTAATCCCAACACGTCCTTTTCGCGATATGTGGAACTTTTAAGTGGCTGAGCGTGTACCTTACATTTAGCGCATATTTCACAGTTAAGTTGATCTAGGTTAGTTACAAAGTTCATGCCATCCACCATCCCTTCCGCTTTCATCTTCTTGAGGTCGTTGATGTTTACGTGTCCATACCTTCGATGCCATCTCAGTATTCTATCATGCTCATTTTCCGCCAACATTGCTCGATCTATCTTCTCATCGACGACGTACAGTTGATTCCGTTTCGTAGCTGTCAGGATCGTTGAACCGTTCTTCCGTTTTATGAGCGCGCGATTTCTTTCAAAAATCACTGAATGTCCTTTATCTGTAATGCTCGGCACCGATAATAAGTTATTTCGTAGCTCCGGTACGTATAACGCGTCTTGTATTTTTACCGAATTATTTTCGCGTCGATTTGCTCTTAAATGTAAGTTTACATTACTTGATCCGACCGACTTAACGAAATGTTCTCCTGCTGTATACACTTTTGATTGGTCGTCTCTATCAATAGTTTCGAATTTCTGTTCATTATTACACATGTGCCTGGTTGAACCGCTGTCGAGGCACCACACGCCCGATTTCGTAGTGAGTTCTGCATTACACGCGATCGCGGTTAGAGCGTTGTCCGTATTGTTTGATTTATTTTGCTTTGGCTTTACGCGGCAATCACGACTTCGGTGTCCAAATTTATCACAGTTATAACATTTTCCATCGAATCTCTGTGTATTTACTTTCGCGCTGCCATCTTTCGGATTCACACGCGAATTCACACGCGACTGCTTGCCACGATTGGTGCTTCCTCTTGCCAACAACGCGTCGCTCTTCTTATCACCGTCGGTCGTTTTCGCATCTCGGTCGTTCTGTCTCGCTTCTTCTTCTTTAAGCTTTGCCTTAAGAACTTCGAGCGTTGGTATGTCGTCACGTGATTCCATGGCTACGCTAAAATTTTCGTATTTTTCTGGTAGAGAATTTAGCATCATTATGGATAATAATTCGTCTGGGATTTCAATGCCTGCCTCTTCTAGCTGCCCTGCCTTGGTCGTGAAATCATTCACATGTTGCGTTATCGTCACGTTCGGCTTTTTTTCCATCCTCAGCAACTGCTTATATAATGTGGCCTTTCTTACTGGGCCTTTGGATTCGAAGATTCCTTTGAGACAATCCCAGGCTTCTTTTGCAGTCTCAGCCTTCTTTAAGTAATTCAGCTGACTGTGTGAAATGCTCAGATTAATTAGCGCTAGAGCCTTCGAGTCCTTCCTTATCCAGTCGTGTGCATTTTCTTGCGGCTTAACCTCTGTGCCGTCAACGTACTGCCACAAATCGTTATATACGAGTACACTTTTCATTTGTACTTTCCACAGTTCGTAATTACTCTCCGTTAATTTTTTGATGTTCGAGAAACCACTCGCGGACGCCATTTTTGAGAAGCCGTTTTCTTTCGATCAACACGCGCAGTCAATGAAACGCTTCTGGGCCCATAACCTGTTAGGAATGGTTGGTTATAGGGCGAAACTGTAATAGTGCAGAGTACTTGACAATTAGTATTTATTTGGCACTGCCCGCGTTACATATAGAAATTAAATAAAGTGGCTTAAACGAAACTAGTGTGCACACGCGGAAGCTACCGGAAGAAGGAATGAAAAAAAACATAGAGTAGTACATTATATTAGATAGTAAACTCAAAAAAGAAACTAGCCCTCAATCTAGCGTTACTAAATCTATATTGAAGGTAACTAGGACCTAATAGGCACAAGCACACGTAGATCTAACATTCTAACACTTTGCTATACGTCTTTTTCGGAATTCCGGGTATCGATTTCACTATAAATAAGCTTAAAAATATGCATTTAGTCGAGAATTACAGGTCAGTAAAGTTCTAGGGTTCCACAGACCCTGGTGAGGCGAGAATGGTAACCAAAAATAGGTGAGGGTACCTAGGCTTAAAATTTGATTTGTTAATTACACAGGCTTTAATTCAGATACTATAAACGAGATACTATCCTAATCTTCACAGCTAAGTAGTTTCACTTCTGCCGCGCGTGGAGGCCACACGCAAATTTTTCGTGACGGACTTCCGTGACGCGAACGCGTAACGCGACTTCCGTAACGCGACGCACCGAATCACGCCCGTAGAAGTTTTAACTTTTCGTGACGGACTTCCGTAACTCAATCGCGTAACGCGACTTTCGTAACGTGACGCACCAAATCACTCTCATAGAAGTTTCGACTTTTTGTGACGGACTTTCGTAACGCGAATGCGTAACGCGACTTCCGTAACACTTCTGTTCCGAATCACCCCCCGCGCCCATAGAAGTTTTGTTTCAAAATGCCACAACGTGCAAATAAAAATTAGACTGTTTCAGTAAATTTTACTAAATTAGTTAATCAAATATGGCAAATATATAACAAAAACCTATGGTTTAATAAATTTATTTTCCTTGGAAAGACAAAAAAATTTATTGATATAAAAGTTACTGAGAGAATATGTTCTTTTGCATTAAATCTGTTATAAAATTCAAGTAAAATATTGTAATGATGCAACTTTGATAAATAGTATCATAATATGAATCGATTACAATTTATATGTGTTTTTTTTGAAGTAAAACTTCTATGGGCGCGGGGAGTGATTCGGAACGAAAGTGTCACGGAAGTCCGTCACGGAAGTCCGTCAGATCCGCGCGTCACGGAAGTACGTCACAAAAAGTTGAAACTTTTAATGGGAGTGATTCGGTGCGGGCACGTTACGGAAGTCCGTCAGATCCGCGCGTCACGAAAGTACGTCACGAAGAGTTGAAACTTCTAATGGGAGTGATTCGGTGCGGGCGCGTCACGGAAGTCCGTCACGAAAAGTTAAAACTTTTAATGGGATTAATTCGGTGCGGGCGCGTCACGAAAGTTTGTAACGTTTATAGTATCTGAATTAAAGCCTGTGTAATTAACAAATCAAATTTTAAATATAAATTAAAGCCAATGCAATTTACAAATAAAAATTAATTTGTGAATTAAAGCCTGTGTAATTCACAAATCAAATTTTAATTATAAATTAAAGCCGATGCAATTTACAAAAAAAAAGTTTACGTGTGGCCCCCACGCGCGGCAGAAGTGAAACTTCCTAGCTGTGAGGAATAGGATAGTATCTTGTTTATAGTATCAGAAAGCCTATGTAATTAACAAATCAAATTTTAACTATAAATTAAAGTCGATGCAATTCACAAATAAAAATTGATTTGTGAATTAAAGCCTGTGTAATACACAAATCAACCCTTACGGAAAGAAACTACAGCGGATTACAGAAAATTATATTACAGGAACTACGTAAAAGTATTATACGGAATTATAGACTGGAGTATTGTAATATTCTGTAATATTTTTGCACTGTACTCTCGGATTACAGGAAAATATAACCTGTAATATTTAATCCACCCCGGGATTACACAATAATAGCTTGTAACACCGCGGCAAGATTACAGGAAAATCCGCTCTCTCAGCCGGTCACCCATCGAAGTAGTAACCGCGCCCGACGTTGCTTGACTTTCTTGATCGAAAGGCTAGCGGTGATCCTCTGGCTCTGATGCTTCCTTCTTGTTTATATTCGTATATAGCATATCTTTAGAGTGTTCAAAAATCTCGCAATAAACTAGCAAATATTAAAAACAACGCAACAACAATTAATATACAATAAATATTAATATAAAATATTAATAAAAATTAATATATATATATTATGTTGATATACGAATCTTATATTAATATTTATTATATATTAATTGTTGTTGCGTTGTTTTTAATATTTGCTAGTTTTTTAACTTTGATTTGATTTATTAATTAAAATCTTTATCTTGTGTCCGGGTGGTGGCTTTAGACATTCTCAATAATATTAATGTTATTATATTAATATTATATATATATATCTATATAATATTAATATAATAATATTAATATTATTGAGAATGTCTAAAGCCACCACCCGGATACAAGATAAAGATTTTATTTAATAAATCAAATCAAAGTTAAAAAACGATTAGGAATCAAATTTAAAGAATTATAAATCTAAAGAAACATTTTTCTCTGTATTATATAATTCCCATTATTAATTTTTTAACAATTTTTTTTTTCAATTTACCGTAAAAGAATATAGAATTATGTGCCAAAGTTTCAAATACTTATATTGTTAAAGTTTTTGTTTCTTAAATATTTAACTTTGAAAAAGGTCTATTTTTCACTTAAGGGTTGTCTAGTGTATTACACATTTTACATAGTGTATTACACATTTTGCTGATTACACGTGTAGTATATTACACAAGTCATTTACCACATGTGTAGTATATTACACATATAGTGGATTACACGTATAATGGATTACACAAGTCACTTACCACATGTGTAGTATATTACACATGTAGTAAATTAGACGTGTAGTGGATTACACACGGGCTAGACGTGTATTCCGTACTACAGGAATTTCACGCACTATAGTAACTACAGCGTGTGATAACTACAGATTATTGTGATCTTTTCTGTGATAATTACAGGGGGTCCTGTAATAACTACACAACTATGATATTTACTGGCTGTAGTTTCTTTCCGTAAGGGAAATTTTAATTATAAATTAGAGCCAATGCAATTTACAAATAAAAATTGATTTTTGAATTAAAGCCTGTGAAATTTACAAATTAAATTTTAATTATAAATTAAAGCCGATGCATATCACAAATCAATTTAAATTTTTATTTGTAAATTACACAGTAGGCTTTAATTCACAAATCAATTTTTATTTGTGAATTGCATCGGCTTTAATTTATAGTTAAAATTTGATTTGTTAATTACACAGGCTTTAATCCAGATACCATAAACGAGATACTATCCTATTCCTCACAGCTAGGAAGTTTCACTTCTGCCGCGCGTTGAGGCCACACGCAAATTTTTTTCTTGTAATTATTTTTAGAATCATCAAATAAAAAATCGATATAACTGAGTACATACCTTTCTTGTCTTCGAAAAAGATAGTAACAGTGAAATTATTTGAGGACTTAATCGAACAATATCAGTCGTGATGTTAATATAAGTTAAAAAAATAACATTTACTGTTATTTTGTTTTACCGTTGCCGCATTATCGTTAATATGCCGCATTTACCTCGGAAATAAAATTTTAATTAAAATTGAGAGCATACAATTGACGCATACAGTTAAAATTTCGGTAAAATAATTTAATTATTAATAAACAGCAAAACTAAATAATTTGATAAGAGATAATAGAGCATATAATTATTAGAGTAGATAATAATAAAGTAGATAAATACTTGTTGCTTCGCGCGTAATAACTCCACTGAAAATAACGTAGTTAATTCGATGTACTCTGGCTACAAGTTTTAACGTTTCATTCGCATGGGAATTAGTTTTTGAAATACGTGCCTCGAATAATGCACAATAATATAACCTTTGGAGAAGAGGGCTTTACAAGCGAGTTTTAGTATAATCTGAATATGTTTTCTTTTGATAATCATCGAATATTAGTTATTTTTCTTTCACTGATACATGTCTTGACTATGATAGACGTACGGAGCCATAATAGGAATTATAGAGCTCTCTGGGTATACAAATCAATTTCGATCGAATAACATTCTGTATGTAGCACAAAACGAAAGGAATATATTGCGAGCGCGTTTCTCGTTTCCTTAGCCGCAATTCCAGATCCGAGCTCTCTTGCATTTCCTCCTTCACCTGCCAAAACCAGTCGGTGAAACTTTAATGCGACAAAGTTTTCGAACTTGCCATACCTACCTCGGTTCGAACGAATCCTCTTTGATAATGTACTCGGCGCCGCCTTGCGCGCCCGAATATCCCATCTTTGATTCACATGAATAAAACTTAGGCACGCAATTTCACAATTAAAATTACTTACTGTCAAAAATTTATGGAAGCAATGTGCAATAAGATTACTTATCTTAAGACAATTTTTCATAACAAAATTTAAAAAACGGACATGTATATGTTAATCTTCATAACATTTTTATGTAAAAAATTCTTTATTTATAATACAATTACATTATATATAATTACGATAACATGGCTTTAAAAATAAAATTAAAGAGCAACATATTGAAACATGCAATTCGTAATTGTGTATCTCATAAAACATATTAATTATAATATGCGCAAATTTTTACTGTAGTATAATAAATGAAAGAAATATATCTACATATACTGAAATGAAAAGGTGTTTGTTATCAATATGTTATTACTTACTTTTTTATTTATTTTTATTGGGATCTGACATGTGGGCGGAGTCAGCCAGTGTGGCTGGCAAAAGGTACCACTTTTGAAAATATTATTCTAGCTTTTGACACTCAATTGTCGCTGTCATTAGAAAATATTTATTAAACGCAGTGAAAATTTCATTTTTACGACAAAATATATATGATCACGCTTGTACAAGCATATTTTACGTCGCGGGAAAGTATCACTACAGAGCCTATATTAATTTCCGCCAGATGTCGTATCTTTATATGTCAGATCCCAATATCATTATTTTAAACTGCATAAAAAAAGACTATAAAAAACTCGCACATTGCTTCCTCATCATTTTTTTGCTTATATGCTTATAAAGTTTCCTTTATGAGGAATTTGCTAATTTATTAGCATGTATAATAGATTGGCTTCCTTATAAAAGAAGCTTTATAACCAAAAAAAATGATGAGAAAGCAATATGCAAGTTTCTAATTTGCACACTTTTTTAATATATTGGCAATTTTTTTCTATTTCTATTATATTCTTCAGTCTTTTCTACCCCTATTTCATATATAATTCTTTAAGATTTGGTTGATTAGTTTTTTAGTTACAAACATTTAAAATTTGGAGGAATCCGTACATACAAACCAATGTGCAAGTTCCTAATTTGCACACTTTTTTATTATATTAACAATATATTTCTAATTGAAGCAAAAAGCATTTTGTAGCAAAATGTAGTTTATGGAACTTGAGTCGAATTTTTCGAGAGAAATTTTTTATTAAGCTGCAGTGTCAAAAATACCTCATTTTAAGGAACAAAACAATGTGTTGTTTTTTAAAGCACAGAAAAAAATAAAAAATTTTGAAAAAGTACAAATAGCGCGTTAAAGTTAAAATTTTGAGTTTTAAAATGCTTTTTTAATTCTTTATCTACGATAATTATTTGTCGAGTTTTAGCGGTTTGAAAATAGCCCAATGTTTAGAGTAAGAAAAGTGTTCCCTATTTTTTTTTAGTAGTGTAGGTACATTAAGGGCCGTATTCATAGTCGTTGATTGATCCGCGATTGAACCTTATTTCAGACGAGCTAGGTTTGAATCCAAGTTCACGTCTCACGCCATAGTTACAATCATAAACATTTCTCAAAAGCAGCTTACGTAAGTCGCGTTTGAATCAAAACTTGGATTTATCGCTCAGCCGAACTGCAAATTGAACCACAATTTACGGTCGAGATAGGATTTAACCGACATTCGTACTTGCACACTACGAATTTTATTAAGTATCAAATTGTTTTAGGTTATCCGAATCGGATTTATTGGATCATGGTTTGAGAAGCGTTTTTGAGATGAAAGATTGATTTGAACCGAGCTCAAAACCTGATTCTCAGGTTGAGTCACGACTATAAATACGGCCCTAAAACAAGTTTGTCTGGAGATTGGGCGATCTTGGATCGCACTTTTAAGGGGATCCTAAAGCCGTCTGTATTACCGACCAAATTCTATATCTGTCCTTGTATAGACAATGATTGTATAGACAAGGATAGACAAGGTTATAGGTTATATAATCTTTTGAAGCACTAAACTTTTTTGTTAGATGTCTGAGCTTAATTCTAAGAACGGTATGTTATTTCTTCATGTTATCCGCTCCCAAGGTGGGTCTCATTTTGTAACAACACATTGTAGAATGTTTATATGAAGCAAATGTTGTCATGAGTTGACGTTTCGAGTAGGTAACGAAAATCTCATTTCTGAAATTATTTTCGTTTTCAGCATAAAATCGTGCGACGTTAAGAGCATTAGTGCATATTCTTTAACTGTGGAAAAAAATTTTGCATTTTGTAAAGCCAATAAAAGTTCGGTTTTTCTTATTATATAATCTATAATTTAATAATTTGTATGTGTGTTAAATATTAATAAGAATCAATTTATACTTTTTTTATTTAGAAGAAATATTACTTACTTCGTTAATTTCAAAAATTTTGTAACTTAAGAAAATAAGAAAAGGGATTTAGATTTGAAATGAATACTTTCTTAATTTTGTGTACGGCTCTGTGTGCGTGCGTGCGTGCGTGCGTGCGTAAATTACTTTTTAATCTTACACATATATTAAAAATATGCAAATATAACTCAATATTTTCTTTAATATTTAAGAATAACATCTTTACTTTTATGACGTTATATTTTCTTGTTGGAAAAAGATAAAAATGTTAAATTTTAAATACATGTGATGAAAGATCACGAAAATTTTTCCATTTTCTTTAGAACTTTTTAAATAAAATATTTGAAATAAACTGTTCGTAATTTTTCCCTAATAATCGTATAAATAGGGAGAAAGAACTAAAAAGATTAGATAATAATCATATTTATTTTAAATTTTTGTTTAAGGATTTTCGGTCGGTACAAGTATATTTTCCCTGTCAAAAGTTAAATTGCTTATGTACAATCAATTTCTAAAGTTAAATTACTTTTTGAATTCGACAATATTGCGTAGCATTTTTGATAGTGTGCGTGTATCTCATGGTTTCCTCATCTGTAATTGAGTGTATTTAAGTATGTATTGAGCGTATGTAAGTATGTATTGAGCGTATTTTTCGGCTAACCTAACCAAACCGAGAAATTTTTCGGAAACATTATTAAATAAAAAAAACGAGTCTCCTAATAAAGCTAAAAATTGGTGTGGATAATTATATAGTCTTACTTGTTCTGCTGCAAAATTTCGTATTTTTTTCATCATTTTTCACTGAGATATAATAATTTTTCCTCATTTGCCCTTAGACTACGTGTGATTTTATTATTTAATTTCTCAACAACAAGCTTCCTAAACAGCTTGAAACTATAACAGAATTTTTTTTATGATAAAATCTACAGAATTAATTTGGATTCAGAGTTTTCATCATTTTAGTCGTAATGCCCGAACATCCTTAAAAGAGCTCTAATCTTGTCTATAAAGAACAAAAAGGAAAATTTTTGAAATTTTAGAAATTTTTTTCTTTTAACGAATTTGTATGAAAATTAAAATAGACACTCCATATGTACGCAAATCTCAGGACTACAATTATTCGATACAGTTACAGTTTATTGGACGTAATAACAGTTTATTGGATTGTAATACGATTGAATTATTTTTCTATTATCAGAGTTACGATAACTTAATAATTAAATTTTTAAGCGCACGACGGTTCTATTACTGCCTAATAAGCTTGTAATCTCACGCCTCCAATTTCCGTGCTGCAAATAAAACGAAGCATTACGTGAAAAAGTTGAAAGAATAGAAGATGTAGCATAGGGATACTAGGGAATAGTAGACAATTAAAGCAGTTTGATTTTAAACAGTTGTTCTTGATGATTTTTCGTAAACATTTCATTTCCATTGCATTTTACAAAATGTGCCATATGAAATAAATTATATGAAATATTGGCAAAAGCGCATTTGTATGTGATACATAATTTATGTACATATAACGCGCGAGATTTTTATGCAAAATTCTCGTTTATCAAGATATGCAGTAGCGTTTCGCGCCAAGTTCACGCGCAGTGAAGTCTCGTAGAACGACGCGACGGCGAGACACACCGTGGATATATTAGATATATACTCTGTCCAACGAGAGACTGCGGTTAGATCGGACGAAAACTCGTCCGTCTCGCGCAGGTCTCCCCCCCCCCCCCCCCGGGAACGTCTGTTTACGTATACGATACGCCACTCTCTGGGAATTTTGCCCCCACTTTGCCCACCTATGCGCAGAACCAACGCTGTCTCTCGTTGGACGGAGTATACATTTATGTATACGCGAGACCCCGAGATGAACTCGGTTCACATTTCTGTATCTCATTAACGGCTGAACGCTAGAGTTCTAACTGTGCTTAATGGAATTACAAAAGTGTATCTCGCTACGTTATAGACCTTATATCGACTGTCGTCCAATACCTCAATTAATAGTACTGTTAACTGAATTATATAGCTTTGCGGTATCTCAACTATGGGATGAAACTTTGTCGCGGATGGTTCGTCGGTATCTCGTAGGGATTCCCGATTCGGTAATTAATTATCACACGAAGGGTCGAGTTTTCATATATGTCTTTAATCTGATCACTCTGAATACACTCCTTGTAATACACTCGTAACGGGCCGCTGCCCTACGCTCAGTTCACACTCGCCCGTTTCTCTCATCACCCACTCGTCTTACCTCGCCTTCTCTCTCTGTCTAACTCTCTTTCACACACGCCTACCAACGCTCACACTCTAGCGCCTTCTGGGCTTACTCTCTCGCTCGCTCATTGGCTGTTGCCATTACTCACTATAACGCTCCGTCTCTTCTCCTCATTCGCTCGCTTACAATCGTTATCGTTATCACTCGGCCATTCTGTTTATTACTCGTCCTCGGGTAATAGTGTCTCATAATCCCGTAGATGTACAGGCATTCGTCTCTCTCGCTTCGGACGTCGCGTCTGTGAGTCCTCGATCTCGCTCTCCTCTGCGTCTGGTTGGTTCTCAGCTCGTATTCTCGTTGTCTTGCCATCTTCTTGCTCTCAAATCTGTTTCTCCTTTAGGGTAGACACCCTGTCAACATCTCCGTCGTCGCTCTCAGACGAATTGTCTTCCTCATGTGGTCGCCATACCTTCAGTTGACTCGCATGAGCAGTCGATGCGTAACGTCGACCCGGTTCTTCCTGTCGCAGATCAGCTACTTTGTAGGTGTCTTGCTGTAACACTTTGGTGACTGTCAACGGTCCTCGATACTTTCGCTGAAGCTTGGTGCTTTCGCCTGTAGCGATTGGAACAACTCTCATGTATACAATATCTCCTACGTTGTATTGAACGTTCTTCGCGCGATTTCGATCATATCTCTCCTTCATTCTCTGTTGCTCAGTATCGATCCTCACTCGTGCTGCTTGCTGTAATTCTTCTGGTAGTGTATAGGAAGTACTCTCATCGGTAACTTTACGTAGTTCTCCTTCATTCCTTCGGGCTTGGTACCCATAAAGCAACTCGAAGGCACTCCTTTTGGTCGTCGCATTAGGAGCATCATTTAGGTTTCTTTGAGCCTCCAATAGCTTACTGTCCCAATCTTGTCCTTCATTATCTTGTAGACTTGCTTGTAGCACTGGTATCAGAGGAAAGTTTACCCTTTCTATCTGACCATTGGCTTGGGGATGTCGTGGATAATTCAACGTGTGATGAATTCCGTGCGCGCCGCAGAACTTAGCAAACCGACTGGATGTAAAGCACGTTCCTCGGTCCGATATAATTTTACAAGGCGCTCCATATTCTTGAACAAATTTCTCTAATGCTCGTACCACTCCACTCACTCTCGTGTCTTTGGCTGTGTGCAAAATCACATATTTTGTTAGGTTATCGATTATCGCAAATATATACTTATTACCCTTCTTCGTAGTCACAAACGGTCCAGTATGGTCCACATGTATCACTGCAAATGGTCGTTCGCCTGACGGAATCGGATGCAATAGTCCGCTTTGTTTGCCGGTTTTGACCTTCGTTAACGCACACTGAATACAGGCTCCGATGTGCTGTTGCATGTACCTCCTCACTCCTGGATAATAATAATGTTCGGTTAACATGGCGATTGACCGGTCCAACCCTGGGTGACCTTTCAAATCGTGGAAACGTATAGCTAGCCCCTTTCTCATCGCTCGCGGAACTGCGAAGAGTAATCGTTCTCCCTGGCGTTTGTATACTATTCCGTTCACTAGTTCATAACCTTCTATCTCGCTTATTTCATGTTTACTTCTCTCATTCACAGTTTTCCTAAGTATTTCGCTCTTACGTCCTATCGTTTCATCGCTATTCTGGTTCATGGCAATTTCATCATACTCATTCACTAATGTAAACACACCATACTCATTCATTAGGTCGCTCTCACTCACTGGCGCTCGACTCAAAGCATCTTCATGAATGAGTCTGGTACACGGCTTATGCGTAATATTAAAATTAAATTCGCTCAACGTGTTATTCCATCGTACTACTTGCGGATACACAGTCTTCTGGGTACTTAGATACAACAATGCCTGGCAATCTGTAACTATGGTAAATGGTATATTAATTAACATTATTCTCAATTGCGTAACCGCCAAAACGATCGCTAGAAGTTCTAGTTTACTGGAATGATAATTTTTCTCGGGTTCACTCGTTCGTCGACTAATCGCATAAACTAATCGTAAACGTTTTTGCTCATCACGCTGGAACATCATCGCCGCTAGTCCCAAAGCGCTGGCATCGGTATGTAGCTCGGTTTCTCGTCTGGGATCAAATGATTGCAAAATCGGTTTGTTCGACAACATCTCTTTTAATTTATCAAACGCTCGTTGTTCTTTTTCGCCCCACGTAAACATTGCTCCGCTTTTTAGTAACTTATGCAGTGGAGCAGCTATTTGTGCAAACTTCGAAATAAATCGCCTAAAGAAGCTGGCCATGCCAATAAATCGTCGCGTCTTATGCACGTTAGTCGGTGTCGGATATTCTATAATCGCTTTCACCTTCGACTCTCCCGGCTCAATTCCCTTGTTCGATATTTCAAACCCTAGATAACTAACTCGTTTCTGGAGGAACCTACATTTACTTAATTTAATAGTCAATCCTGCCTCTCGCAACGCTTTTAGTGTCAACACTAATCTTTCACGTAAGTCTGGCCAATTGCGTCCTGGTATAAATATATTGTCTAGATAATACAATATCTCCCGTCCTCGTAGTGGTCCTAATGACCTATTTATTGTTTTAGTGAAATACGCAGGCCCATTCAACAACCCGAAAATCATTCGCGTACACTCTACAGTTTCGTCTGGCGTAATGATCGCAGTTTTTGGCATTGCTTCCTCGGTCAACGGAACTTGTAAATACCCATGCGCTAGGTCAAGAGTAATAAAAAGATCACAATCTCTGACTTGTTCCAAATAATCATCCGGATTAGGCATAGGAAAAGGCACTCGTACGGTTTGTCGGTTGAGTTTACGAAAATCTACAACAAGGCGTGATTCACCACTTTTCTTACGTACCAATAATACAGGACTCGCGTAAGGGGAATCTGTATCCCGCACTATCCCTGCTTCGCGCCACTCTCGAATAATTTGACTTATTACCTCTCGTTCAGAATTGCTAGCTCGGTACGGTTTTGACGCTACTGGTTTACTACCTGGTAATTCTTTGATGTCCATAACAATGTTCGTCGCTAAGCCCAACTCCGACAAATTTGTTGCAACACACACGGTACTCGTTCATAATGGAGACCAATTCTTCTATCACTTCTTCCGGTTCATCTTCACCGATGATCAAATCTTGGCGCGTGATGGGTTTCTTCACTGTCACTCTCGGAATTATCGGCAAACGTGAAACGTCGCCTCGTTCGACACTTTGTCTCATGGCCACGGTCTTTGGAGAAACTCCCATATTCAGTACCGCGAACTCATAATGTTTGTTATCTGATATTGTGTCGATAAGTTGTATCGAAGACGGTGGTACTATGACGTCAGTCGGTGCAATAGCGTCCATCGTCGTTCTCGCGGTCTCACTTGGTTCGATAACGGTTAGATATGAGTCGTCCCGTTTTGTGAAGGTTAGCTCGTCACCGCTTTTACAATATTCAACATACGGTTGCTCGGTAAACGAACGTCAAATAATCGCATCGTAACTCTGCGTGTCATCCGGCACTACCCGCACTAGTATGTCCGGTACTGCCACGTTATCAACGTCTATTTCAGCTCTCACAAGTCCCGGCGATGTTACCACGTAATGCGCCGGTCCAAACCTTTTCAGATTGGACTGCACCGGTATTACTTCGAACCGCTCGATTAGAACTCTCGTCGCCTTCACCGTACAGTCTGAGCTACCGGGATCTATCAAAGCCCGCATTTGTCGTCCGTTAATTTTCACTAACTTTATATATTTTCCGATCGTATTATTATTCGCCTCATTTATCGTGTTCACTTCCGCTTTAGTCGTCGACTTAACATCGGGGCAATGACGTTGCGTATGTTCCTTCTTCTTGCACTGTTTGCATATTAACTTGCGTGGCTCTTCTGGATAGTAACGTGCGATATGTCCGAACGCTTTGCGATTATAACATTTTGGCTGTCCCTCGTCATTCGTCACTGGAGGACGTTTATCCGGATTGGCCGTTTTAGAGGAGCTCGTAAACGGTCCCTGCTTTCCCTCCTTACTCGTACTTGTTATCTTCGACGACGAAGTTCCCTGCGGCTTTGGTTTTCCAAGATCCTTACCGGCTCGTATTCTCGTTGCACGTTGAACCAACACGCGTTTGTTAGCTATCATGTCGTGTAATAAATCATCCAACGAGAGATGATTTCTCGCCATCAAGGAAATGCACAACTCTTTTGACCACAATCCATCGAGCACTTGCTCTTTAATGTCACGAAACTCGAGCCTCAAGTCAATACATAGTTTTGTCTTCGCATGAAAGTAGGCACTCATCGATTCGTCTTTTTGCTGCACTCTGTCGATCATTCTCTGCCATCGATCAAATGTACTTTCCGGTATCACAAACGCAGCCTTGAACGCTAACTTGAAGGATTCCCAGTTCACTAAAGTCACAGCGTGTGCACGATATCGCGTGCTCCCCCTCGCAAGGGCATGCGCGCCGTTTCCAACGCAAAGTTCTCCGGCCATTTGTGAATTTTCCGCATACTCTCGATATTATTTATCCAGTCCTTGGATCGCGCACCTTTACCGTCGCCCGTAAAGTTTTCAATGTTTTTACTTAAGTCTGGTATCACGTAATATAACGGCACTTCACCACGCGGCACTTCGTTACGCGGTTGCTCATTTAGAAGCGCACGTGCGAGCAGTCAAACCAGCATGGCTTCCGTGCTCTCTCCTTCCTCACGTTTGATGGTACGCAGCACGTTGTCTAATACCGATCGAGACGTGGATGGCGCCGCCGAACCTAATGCCGCACCGTCGATATCGAGGGTTTCATCGACAGTTACCATCTCTTGATAGTCGTCGTTCGACTCACTTGTATACGATCGTCGCGTACTCTCCACTACCGCTTCCGGAAACAATTTCGCGTTCCCGCCAACTCCACGATTCTCCCGCGCTTTTCGGCGCCCGTTGCCGCCATCTTGGCCCCGCGGCCGAATCGTATTTTTTAGATCTTCCCCTCGAGATGTATCGTCACTGCTATCGTCCGAATCTCGTTTCGTTGCCATCGTTCACTAATCACCGAATTTTTCGAGGACAATCCCACTTTTGAATATTAACTGAATTATATAGCTTCGCGGTATCTCAACTCTGGGATGAAACTTTGTCGCGGATGGTTCGTCGGTGGCTCGTAGGGATTCCCGATTTGGTAATTAATTATTACACGAAGGGTCGAGTTTTCATATATGTCTTTAATCTGATCACACTGAATACATTCCTTGTAATACACTCGTAACGGGCCGCTGCCCTACGCTCTCAGTTCAAACTTGCCCGTTCCTCTCATCACCCACTCGTCTTACCTCGCCTTCTCTCTCTGTCTAACTCTCTCTCACACACGCCTACCAACGCTCACACTCTAGCGCCATCTGGGCTTACTCTCTCGCTCGCTCATTGGCTGTCGCCATTACTCACTATAACGCTCCGTCTCTTCTCCTCATTTGCTCGCTTACAATCGTTATCAGTACTGTGAAAACATCTTTATGGCGCGGTTATTTGTGTTGGGAATTCGAGTAAGTCGATATAGGCTAAAGAACGTCGTAATTATTATCGACATCGTCGGAGTTCGGCCTTGGGTATAAAATCCCCTTAAGAGGATCTTAAAGCCGTCTGTATTACCGACTAAATTCTATATCTGTCCTTGTATAGACAAGGAGATAGACAAGGATGGACAAGGTTATAAGTTATATAATCTTTTAAGCACTAAATTTATTTGTTAGATGTCTGATGACGTGAAAACAAGTTTCCCTGGATTGCAAAACACGAAACAACATTATTGTATCATCCAAATCAAGATTATAAGTCTAATATAAAAGCATAGAGTGTTGATGTGTGTTCGTGCATGTGTGCGTGCAATGTAGGTACATACTATCCTTGTCTATCTCTTTGTCTACACAAGGACAGATATAGGCCGGGTCGGTAATACAGACGGAAGGCTCCTGGGTACTCGCCGCGGTACGTGAGATCGTGACGTCAGAAGCGAGAAATGACACGTTGAGAATTCTTGCGTATCATTGCCAAATAAAAAGACTTCTACATAAAATGACACTTTATATCACTTCAGCACACTTCGAAAATACTTTGTGGCTTATCCCTTTTCCTTGGCAATTGATAAATAGCCGTAAAATAAATGTAATACAAAACCACAACAAAACTTAGTCATGCAGGCTTATGCGCAGGCGTATGACTAGGCTTCATATCACATTCGTTTTACTGCTATTTATCAACTATTAAAAGAAAGGGATAAACCACGAAATATTTTCGAAGTGTGCTGAAGTGATATAAAGTGTTATTTTATGCAGAAGTCTTTTTATTTGGCAATGATACGCAAGAATTCTCAACGTGTCACTTCTCGCTTCTGACGTCACGATCTAATATGGCCGCGGTGAATACCCAGGAGTCTTAAATTAGGAGTCCAGCAACTAGTAATTCCACTGCTGTCCGCTAAGTTATAACACTTAATAGATGAATCATGATGGTTCATAGGTATTACTCTACTAGATTTCACAATACCCGCACTTTCTCTACCGTGTCTCTTGATGTTAGCGTAGAGTTTTTTATATCAAATCTTTTGTACAAATGATAAAGCGTTTTACTCACTATAAGTGTATAAGAGTAATAGGCATACATACAAGTACAATAACTAGATTTTATTAATTAGGTTATGATAATTATAAGTTGACGTTAGTTTCTGATATCAAATCTTTTGTACAAATAATGAAACAATTTAATGTGTTTAGTACAACGAGTCTGCGTGTACTTGACGTTATTTTTTACCTTTTTTAATAAGGTAATTTTGTACATTAATGCTTACACACACACGCGTGCGCGTGCACACACACACACGACTAACTGATCTTAAGCGCTTTATAGAGCGTTACAGAAACCTTTTACGAGTGTACACAACCGCATGTCACGTGTATCATTGTAAATTATTTCACTAGGATAAAAGTGATCCAATATTTTTTTTATTTTTTTATCTCGACAACTCAAATCGTATTTGTTACATATATGATTTCGTAATTGCTTCCGCGCACGTAACAATAATGTTTATGGCGAATAAATAAAATACTGTATCGAGACAAGATTATAAATACCTATTCAGCGGTTACACAATTTTGTCGCTATTAATAAATTTAATCACTTGGTTGGATCAGTTACTCATAAATTTGACTTTAATTAAACAATATTAATAGCATATCCTTTACTTTCTCCGTTTTGATTGTTTTGGCAATTAATTCTCTTACTTCTGATTTTATAAATTCTTTAAATTATTATTTTTTGAATATTGATGCACAATTACTTTATTAAAATACTTAATTATTTTAAATGTATAAATTGTTGGTTATATACTTTAGCTGTACAATTTTTCTTTATATTAACCTTAGTTTGCAAGTGTAAAAATAGATAAAAATATATATCCCAATATGAACTTGAGCGTTTTAAGAAAGTGTAAAAATATTAACTTAGGAGTTTTATAATTTTGTGTTGTATAAATCTCGCAGTTTTGTTGCTTACAAAATTAAATGTGAAAATTATAATGCTTTTTATATAGAACAAATAAACAAGCAATTTTACACGAGAAAACATAGAAATCATAAATAGACGAGATATATACTCCGTTCAACGAGAGACTGCGTTGGTTCTGCGCATAGGTGGGCAAAGTGGGGGTAAAATTCTCAGAGCGTGGCGTATCGTATACGTGAACAGACGTCCCGGCGGGAGGGGGGAGACCTGCGCCAGACGGACGAGTTTTCGACCAATCTAACAGCAGTCTCTCGTTGGACAGAGTATAAATAGTTACCATATCTATCAGTCAATGGAATCATGGATTATTCAATCATGATTTTTTGATCGGGAGAATGTAGTAGCTTAAGGAGGTTCGAGCATTACTTGTGAGTCAAAAATGCGATTGAAATAAATGTCATTACAGCGATCCCGAATTATATGCAATATTAGTATAATGAATTGTGGACGCTACTTACGTGCTATATTCTTCGTAAATTATCAGTGTATAGAATATTAACAAACATATACTGGGGTATGAGAGCGTCAACGACTCGGGAATCGCTTATTTGGCCAACATTATACAGGTTAGAACCTGTCACTTTGTGACAATAAGCTTTCTATACTCGAAAGCCATCGTGGAGCCTTAATTTTTTTATATGATTTACATAAACACTTTACACAAATAATCGCAAAACTTGAGCAATATTGACCGTATAGTTTTTTTGTAATATTATTCAGAAGTTGACCACTTTTAGCATGTTGTCTTATGGGAGACGGCGCTTCGAGGTAGATTATCACTGGTTTAGTACACACTTAGCCAACTTAGAACTTTGAAAAACTAGCATTTCACAGATGAAACAGCAAGGATTGTGTAAAAACTTTAAAAATCGGACTTTACCGTGTGGATTGAAGGCTATATTGTCACAAAGTTTAGATCCTAGCCTAGAATGTTTGGTAATAAGCGATTCCCGAGTCGTTGACGCTCTCATACCCCGGCATATGTTTATTAACATTCTATACACTAATAACACTAGTTTACAGCCAAAATGTACATTCAATGTCACTATGTTTTTCCTATGTATTTTGGCCCGCTAAACTCAAAAATCACATAGAAAATTTTTTTTATGGATTGGTTTCTTTGGTTTTTTGATTTTTTGTACCTTCACTCAATTGCTCATAACTCCGGTATTTATCCATAGATTTTCTTTCTCAATAGCTTGTTTTCTTCGTAAAAGTACGACCTATACGTAAACAATAAGAAACTGGACATAATTTAACGTTTTCTATTTTTGCATGGCGATAGAGTGAATTTTCTATTTTTATTTATAAATTATAAAAATAGAAAATTCACTCTATCGCCATGCAAAAATAGAAAACGTCAAATTATGTCCAGTTTCTTATTGTTTACGTATAGGTCGTACTTTTACGAAGAAAACAAGCTATTGAGGAAAAAAATCTGTGGATAAATACCGGAGTTATGAGCAATTGAGTGAAAGTACAAAAAATAAAAAAACCAAAAAAACCAATCCATAAAAAAATTTTTCTACGTGATTTCCGAGTTTGGCGGGCCAAAATACATAGGAAAAGAATAGTGGCATTGAATGTACAGAAAAATTTTTTTATTTTGTAAACTAGTGTAATTGACGAAGAATATAGCACGTAAGTAGCATCCACAATTCATTATACTAATATTGCATATAATTCGGGATCGCTGTAATGACATTTATTTTAATCGCATTTTTGACTCACAAGTAATGCTCGAACCTCCTTAACCCACAATAATTACACAGGCCGACGTCAATTTTGATCCTCACATCTCGATAGTCATTTCCAAAGGATTTTGGCGTACTGAAACCGAATCCGTTGCTCGAATTGCTCTATCACGTCTGGTTTCTGAGATATCTGTTTCGGAGATATATGTATATATATATATATATATATATGTATATACAGGGTGTTTTGTAAGTCGAGGTAAATCGCTTGGGAGATGAATGGGGAAGCAAAAACAAGAAAGAAAATTGATACAAACATAGGTATGAAAATGCGTTGTTTTAGAGTTATCGCCATTTTTATGTTGAAATTTGAATTTGCTTTGCTTTCAAATTTTTTGTCTAAATTGGAACAAGAAATGGTTTTTATGAGTTTTAAAACATAATTAAAGCCAAATAAAAGTTGCGGCTGCTTTAGCACTACCCAGGATGCACCACATGGAGGTACAGCCCGCATCGCATCCCTTGGCAGGATTCCACAGTTCGTCACTCCTGTGGTATTTAGTGACTCCAAACCCTCTCTGCCGCGCGCGCGCGCGCACGTGCGTGTGTGTGTGTGTAGATAATATGAAAATTATATGAGGTGTTCGAAATGATCTTCTTCTGCATGAATGCAGGCTCTAAGCCTCTTTCTAAGGAGTCCCAAACTCTTTGTATAGCACTTCCGGATTTTCCCTAATGTTTTTAAATCCATTAGTTTAATTCAATAGGTTTATTGTCTATCTCCTATGGGGTTTACAAGGCGTTTTTAAGGAACGTTCCCAAACCTTTACACATATTACATCCCCGAGCCCGACCTGGCCTTCTGCGACCCTTTACAATCTATTTCCTCCCTCCCCTTCACGGCCCCCTCCTCCCCTCATCTTCTTCCCACTTTCCGTACTTCTAACTCTTCCCTCCCCCAACTTCCTCTCCTCTGTCACTCCTTTGGCTCCTCCTGGTTTCCCCAGATCCGCCTCTCTCCTTCCTGTTTACTGCCGCTTTTCTTCTGTCCTACCGTACCTCCTTTACTACCTGCCTACACACAGAAATACAAATAATTAAATATGAGATAAACTATTTTCCTTCTCTGACAGCACTTTTCTCTGCCCTCTCTCTCCCCTTTTCCGCCTCTTTTCTCTTTCCTCTCTCCTATCTTATCTCCGCTTCCAGTCATTCCTCTGCTCGTCCCAGATCAGCTCCCTTCCGTTGACCCGTATCCTCCTGCTGGTTACCACCACCGAATTACTATTTCTTCTTTCCATTTTGGCTTTTTTCTCCAGCTTCCATTTGAAACTCCTTTCTTTCCTCGTCAGCTCTTCATCAATTATTACGCCCCATCTTTTCTTCACCTCCCATTTCTTGTTGAAGAGCTCTTCCTTATCTTCTTCCTCCTCCATCTCGACCATTAACACCTCTTTCCTTCCTACCCCCTTCATCTCCGTTACGTTTCTTATCCTCGCTCTTCTATCCAATATTATTTCCATTATTACTTCCATAAACTCCTTTCTCTCTTCTAGCACCTCTCCGCTCCACACTATCGTCCTCTTTCTCCTCTTATCTCTGTCTCCCTCTTCGTCTTCCTCCCTTTGCACTTTTTCTCTCTCATTTCTTTCTCTTCTTCTTCCGATTTCTTCCGCTCTCTTTTTAATCAACATCCATGCTTTACATTTCCCGCTCTTCTCGCTTTCCTCGCTTTCCGCCCCTCCTTCTCTCTTGTCTCCTCCACTCTTCATTTCTTTCCTCCTCTCTATTTGCTCCTCTCTCTTTCCTGTCCCCTCTCGCGGTTATCCTCCTCTCGCACTCACTCTCTGTCCATCCCTCTACTCTTTTCATCCTTTCATCTCTGTTCGGCTTTATTCTACTATGCCCTGCTTTGCTCTGCTCGCCTCTCACCCTCACACCTTTCTCCCTCTCTCTAGCCTTCCTTCCCTCCATACCTTCCGCGTTGTCTGACCACCTCATCTCTTCTCTGCCCTCCTCTTTGTCACTTTCCACCTCCTCCCACCATTCTCTATTACTTCTTTCCTCGTCGCAAATTCTCTTACTGCCTTCCTCTCTCTCACCTCCGACCACTCTCCCTGTCTCCATACTCGTCCTTTCCATCATCTCCTCCATCACCGTTCTCTCCTTCGTCTTCTCGCCTGTATCCTCCGTCCTCTCATTTGCATCCTCCGATTTTTCCTCTGTCTCCCTTTTCCGCACCCCCTCCATATTTCTCCTGATTTCGCTTACCTCCTCTCTCAATCCCCTCAGTTCACTTGCCAAGACCATCCTTAGTTCCCTAACCTCTCTTTCCAATCCCGACATGTCCTCCGACTCCCCCTTTCTCCGCTCCTCTACTCGCTTCCCTCCTTCACACATCTCTCTTGATCGTAATCCTCCGTTCATCTCCTCTTGCACTGCGCCTTCTCTTTCCTCTTTCTTCTGTACCCCCTTACTGCTTTTCCTCATCCTTCCCTCACTCACTTCCTTTTTTGACACTTCCGGATTCCTCTTCCTTCTGTCTCTCTTGTCTCTCACAGCTCCCAGTCTTCTCCTGCCAATTCTCTCTCTTACTTCCTGCCCCTTTTTCCTTCCGGTCCGGCCTTACTTCCTCTCTCTTTGCACCACCCTTCTCGTCACGGTTCTGCCACTTACTTCCACTGCCGTCTGCCTTTATATCTTGTTACTTATTCTCTTCTTCACACCTCAATCTGTATCCGATAGAAGTAAGAAAGAATTCAGATATCACAATCAGATTGTATCACTCTCCCCTCAGACTCGGCATCGGCTTTTCCTCACCCACGTGTGCTGAGTGCGTCCGTAAACCGACGGCACAGCGACCCGCGGCAGTGCCAACTGACTCCAGTTAATCCCAGCGTCACCTCGATCCATCCACCTCTCTTGTCCCGCCGCATCGCGCCGTGCCGCCACCGTGATGCCTGCAGCCATCAGCTCTGCTCCCCGTACCACCAACGCCGGAAACTCCGCTCTCCCCTCTTAGTTTTCTGCCTCGTCTCACTCTCAACCGCCATCCTAACCTCCAAAATACGCAGGCTACTCCAACTGCCTTTGGCCTTCCACCACTAACTCTTCACTGCCACCTTCATTTCCTCGCGTTCTTCAGCCTCTCATCCACTAGTCCGTCACTCCACCTCATTTATTACTCCTTCCTCGTCTACATCTTCTCTATCAGATACCTCGTTACTCCGAGCCCAACCATACGCTCCGCCCGCCAAACCGGAAGTCCTAAATCCATTAGTTATTTTTAGGGTTTGGAGTCACTAAATACCACAGAAATGACGAACTGTGGAGTCCTGCCAAGGGATGCTAAACGGGCTTGTACCTCCACGTAGTGCATCCTAGGTAGTGTTAAAGCAGCCTGCAACTTTTATTTGACTTTAATTATGTTTTAAAACTCATAAAAATTATCTTTTGTTTCAAATTTGACAAAAAAATTTGAAAACAAAGCAATTTCAAATTTCAACATAAAAATGGTGATAACTCGAAAACAACGCATTTTCGGATCTGTTTATATCAACTTTCTTTCTTGTTTTTGCTTCCCCATTCATCTCTCGAGCGATTTATCTCGACTTACGGAACACCCTATAGAGTAGAGTGGGGTAACAGTGCGCGGCGGGTAAAAGTGCGCAGTGCAAGTATATTTGTTTTCGTGTAAGTTAGGTGGGTAACACTAAAAGCCCTTGCACAATGCTAGGCAACAGGCAATAGGAACAGGAAATAACCTCAAATTCGTCAATACAAACCTAAAAAATTCGAACGATATGATTGGTTGTCAACAGGAAATAATCACAGAATTTCGAACGTGACGTAAATTCTGTGTCTATTGCCTGTGTCATCGTCTATTCTGCATAAATACAAGGTTTCTGATTTCTGTTCCCTGTTCCTATTGCCTGTTGCCTAGCATTGTGCAAGGGGCTTAAGATAGTTTGTAAGGTGACATGACTGAATGACGTCATATATAACAACAACCGATTTGACTGAACAGTGTTGAAACTATGAGATAAATTTTATTTTTCATCTTTTTGATGTAATACTTTGATTTCTTCCAAACTATATTTTATAAGTAAAAATAAACTTAAGTAAATCATTGACAAGACATTTTGATTAACTCGTTTTTGGCGTGTGTCTTGCTATATTAGACATTTCAAATTCTTATCTGTAGATAGTAACGCTTACCGGTAATTTAAAAAATGTCTCGTGGGGCAAAAGTTCGCATATCATGGTGGGGCAAAAGTTCGTACTTGATATCCGAATTAAGTTAACTCTAAGGCCCAGTTCCACAAACGTCGGTTAACTTTTAACCTTAGTTAACTCACTCTTCGTCTCTTTCTAGTGCCCGTTTCTACCAACGTCGATTAACTTTAACCTTAGGTTAACTCACTCTTTGTCTCTTTCTAACTGTCGCCCTTAGAAAGAGACGAAGAGTGAGTTAACCTAAGGTTGAAGTTAACCGACATTGGTAGAAACGGGCATAAGGGGGACAGTTAGAAAGAGACAAAGAGTGAGTTAACCCAAGGTTAAAAGTTAACCGACCTTTGTGAAAATGAACCTAAATCTATTAATAAAATATAGGTGTATTGCATCGTTTTATAAGTTTAATAATCTACAATTACTTTCTTGTTAATACTGTAATAATGAGTTCAATAATTATGACATTAATTATTTATATTTTTATTATTCTAAAAAATAAATTTAATAATAATTTTTTATTATAAAATCAATTAAACTCTAAAACTATCGTATGCTCGTTGCGCGTATATTGGCTCTTACAGAGTACTTATTTATTTTCTGTCATCAAAGGATTTATCAAAGGAAGGTAGAGGTAATTTCATTTGCGACAACTGTTAAAAAAAATTATTATAAAAATAAAGCAATATTAAATGAAATTAAAAATAAAAATACTACTTTCCTTTGTACTTTTCAACATAATTATTTTTATTACGTTGTATTCTGTATAATTGTAATAAAAGTTTTCACTGAGATTTTAAGGTTTTAACCTTCATTCTAAATTTCTTATTGCATGCGCACTTTTTTCCCAATGGTGGGGCAAAAGTGCGTTTTTGCAATCGGTTCAAGAAAAATTTATTACATGGATTGTACACACTAGTCAACAAAATTATCGCAACACTCAATTTATATCAAAATTTTACATAAGTTCAAATAAGCGTATCTCCGCGAAAAATGGTCGTATTTGAATTTTTTTATTTTATTTTAAAGGGTAAAGTCTGTACTTTAAGAAACTACCGTTAAGCGGCCTATCCACGCACGAGCCCGGCTCGCAAGTTCGGCTCGGCTCGGTTTCTACTCGTTCGTGGGTGGGATGTCACGAGCCGGGCTAGGCGTCCGACGACCAAATTTCTGGACTATTCGGGAGTGTATGTGGTGAAAAACGTTGGAGTCCGGCTCGCGGTTCAAGCTCGCCGAGCCGGACTTGCGAGCCAAACTCGTACGTAAATGGGCCGCTTTAGATTTTGATTTTATCCTCCTCCCTTCCCGCCATCTCTTTAAAAGTATGGACGTGTTTTTCCTCCAAAAAATTGCATGGTCTGACGCACTCTACGGGGTGGAATAACTTTTTTTCGCAAATGTTACGATAACCATCGTAAAATATGGGCTTTTACCTGCAAAATAAAAAGAATTGAGGTTTGTACGATTTTTTTCGCGGAGTTACGGCGTCTCAAAATAAGGTGGGCAAAATAGGCCGATTTTTGCCTAAAAAGTGTAACGTGTAGACGAGACCGGAGACAAAGTAACATTTTTTACATTTACGTCAGCTGTCAATTACCTTTTAGAGATGTAACAAAGAAGATTATACCTCAAAAGACTCCCATTATTGTCTATCATTATACCTATATAGGTCTAAATCTCAAATCATAGATATTTAAAGAGCTACAGTGGCTTTCCGCAGGTGCGGCGATTGTTACTTTTATCCTGGGGGCCTAGGACGAAAGTAACATAGTATGGGGATAAAAGTACCAGTTTTATTTTTGGGAAAATAAAATAATAAAAATATACGTGCGGCCTTCACGCGCGGCAGAAGTGAAACTTCTTAGCTGTGAGGAATAGGATAGTATCTCGTTTATAGTATCTGAATTAATGCCTATGTAATTCAGAAATCAAATTTTAATTATAAATTGAAGGCGATGCAATTCACAAATAAAAATTGATTCGTGTATTAAAGCCTGTATAACTCACAAATCAAATTTTAATTATAAAAGTAAAGTTTCAGGTTAAGAGAAAAATTTGCCCATATATAATTATATATGGGCCAACTGTTACATTTATATATAATTATACAGGGTGTCCCGCGATAGGATGTACATAGCTTAAGAATGTGTTCTTGACGTTTTTTTAAGCCGAAAAGTTCCAATAAACATGTAGCTTAAGATCAATCGTTACAAAGTTATTGGCACTTACGTGCGAAAAATAACACTAATTGTGAGTCAAAAATTTTATTAAATAAGTATACATTAGTTAAAGTTTCACACAAATTAAATGTTGCAGTTACATGTCATTTTCAAAATGACCTCAATTAGCTAGGCACATTCTCGCCCTTCGTGAAATCGAGGTGACGGAACTCATAACAATGTCGGGATCGTCTTTGATGATATTGGAAGCATGGATTATTCGATTCAGCAAATCATCTCTGGTGTTCGACTTGTAATGACATGTAACTGCGACATTTAATTTGTGTGAAACTTTAACTGATATACTTATTTAATAAAATTTTTGACTCACAATTAATGTTATTTTTCGCACGTAAGTACCAATAACTTTGTAACGATTGATCTTAGACTACATGTTTATTGGAACTTTTTGACTTAAAAAAACGTCAAGAACACATTCTTAAGCTATGTACATCCTATTGCGGGACACCCTGTATATAGACATATTTTTCTCATAACCTGAAACTTCACTTTTATAATTAAAATTTGATTTGTGAGTTATACAGGCTTTAATACACAAATCAATTTTTATTTGTGAATTGCATCGGCTTTAATTTTTAATTAAAATTTGATTTCTGAATTACATAGGCATTAATTCAGACACTATAAACGAGATACTATCCTATTCCTCACAGCTAAAAAGTTTCACTTCTGCCGCGCGTGGAGGCCACACGTATATTTTTATTTGTAAATTGCATCGGCTTTAATTTATTTATTTGTAATTATTAAAATTTGATTTGTGAATTACACAGGCTTTAATTCACAAATCAATTTTTATTTGTAAATTGCATCAGCTTTAATTTATAGTTAAAATTTGATTTGTTAATTACACAGGCATTAATTCAGATACCATAAACTTTTTGTGACGGAGTTTCGTGACGGACTTTCGTGACAGACTTTAGTAACGCGCCCGCCCCGAATCACTCCCATTAGAAGTTTCAACTTTTCGTGACGGACTTTCGTGACGGATTTTCGTGACGCGCCCGCACTGAATCACTCTCACAATCAGTACAAGGTTGAACTTTTCGTGATGGACTTTTGTGACGGACTTTCGTAACGCGCCCGCACCGAATCAGTCCCATTAGAAGTTTGAACTTTTCGTGACGGACTTTCGTGACAAACTTTCGTGACGGATTTTCGTGACGCGTCCGCACCGAATCACTCTCAGTACAAGTTTGAACTTTTCGTGACGGACTTTCGTGACGCGCCCGCACCGAATCACTCCCATTAGAAGTTTAAACTTTTCGTGCGGACTTCCGTGACGGACTTTCGTGACGGACTTCCGTTACAGACTTCCGTGATGCTTCCGTTTCAAATCACCCCCCGCTCCTAAAGAAGTTTCACTTCAAAAATATGATTTTTTTAAATGTAAGATAGATTTTATTATAAAAATAAAAGAAACTAAGCAAATAATTATTTTTACCTTTTTTTTGAAAAAATTAAATACCTAATCTTCAATGTAAGATAATTTTATGCGTATTATGCGTCGTCGTCGGCGTCGTCGTCGGCGTCGGAATCGTTGACGCGCACCGTACACACCAAATTTTTAGGTGGACGAAGTGTTACTATCGTCCACAGTGTCGTGTTACTTTTATCCTTAGTCACGTTTTTTGAGATAAAAACATAACTTAAAAACGACGCAAGACTTATCGAAATCAATTATAAAAACTTGTGAATACATTTCGGAAGAATGCACCGGCAAATGATAACGTCGATATATACACTTTAACTAGACATAGATACAAAAAAACTAAATCAAGAAATAGTTTCGTGAGTAATGCAAATACACGAATTCCGCTTCTGCACGTGCAGAGGGAAGGGGGTCGGGGACGTGTTTTACTATATACCTAATGCAAACTATTCAACACGTTGTGGGGACTAGCAGGAGGCTTGTTACTTTCATGACACTGTTACGTTATTCCCCGGTCTTCCCTAATCTTATGTTTTTTGGGTTACTGAATACGATGGTAGCATTTTTATCAGTCTAAACCCGTGGGAAAGTGGTGAAAATTCGCTCTAAAGGGGTCGAAATAAATCACTGTTAATTTAAAAGTGACTTTTTTTTGGTAAATTTCGTGTGGTGTGTGTGTGTGTGTGTGTGTGTGTGTGTGTGTGTGTGTGTGTGTGTGTGTGCGTGTGTGCGCGCGCGCGCGCGCATGTGCAGAATACCTAAAAGTGTCAAAAAAGTCATTTTTCGGCTTTTTCAGGTTGAAATAACTATAGAACGATACGTGTTAGGCCCATTTTTTCGACGCATTCGAATTCTGCAGGAAGAAATCTATAGACCTATCTTTATACCTAGGAGATTGATACAAGAAATACTACATCTACCTCCATGACGCTTCTACTTGCGATCGAGTTGTTGCCTCGCTAGTCTACGAATCCGTTGTCCGAATTGCTCTATCACGTTAGGTTTTGGAGATAGCCACTACGAATGGCTCGAAACATCTTCAGCATGAAATCGTAATTGCCCTTTCTAAGGTAGACCGAAGTGACATCATTAGAAAGTCAATAGTTTTTGAAGCGTTAAGGAGGCTTTTTGAAAATTTCTAAATTGTAGTACAAAATAAAGATTATTTTTTGTGAGAAAAATTTACTAATTTTTTACAAACATTTAATACGTTTCTTTATAAGTATTTTTTATCCTTTATATCTATTATACATTTTTTATTTTTAAACTTTTATTTCTTATAAGAGCCCCATCTACTAATAAAAATACCTTCAGCTTATTTGTCTCGTATTTTAAACTTTGAATTCAGAGCTTTTTTGCTTTCTCATAGAGGAAGCTTTGTTTTCGTAAAAACATTTTTTTTTAGTTGCCGCTGCCAATGTGTTCAGGATGTTTTAAAACGTCGAAAAATCGCAATTTTAAAAAATGTGTATGTGTGTATGTGCCAATTTACCAAAATTTTTATAACTCAAGAACTGATTAACCAAATCTTAAAAAATTATATATGAAATAAAGGTAGAAAAAACTGAAAAATATTATAGAATTAGAAAAATTGCCAATATTATAAAACTTTAACCCTTAAAGACTATACTCAACCGCTTGAGACTTTTTAAAAATTGATGTTTTTGAACAATTTAGTATTAATTATTGGTAACTTTTCTAATTCTGTTATATTCTTTAGTCTTTTCTACCCCTATCTCATATATAATTCTTTAAGATTTGGTTGATTAGACGCAACTTTATAAGGCTTCTATGTATGTACGGATTCACCGAAATTTTAAACGTCTGTAACTCAAGAACCGATCAACCAAATTTTAAAGAATTATATATGAAATAGAGGTAGAAAAAACCTAAGAATATAATAGAATTTAAAAAAATTGTTAATATAGTAAAAAAGTGTGAAAATTAGAAATTTGCACATTGTTTCCTATGTACGGATTCCCCAAAATTTCAAACGTTTGTATCTCAAAAACTAATCATCCAAATCTTAAAGAATTATACAGAATGATTCAGAATAAGTATATTGTCCCGAAAATCTCACATTCTTGACGCGATTCTAAGACGATTTTTCCTCTACAAAAAATTTCCCCGAAGCTTAGGTTTTGAGTTACTATTTTTTAAAATTTTTAAAACTTTTTTAATTTTTTAAAAATAAAACCAGAAAAATTTATAAGCAGTATACCCGGAACTACGAGTTATTAAATAAAATAAAGTAAATTATTACCTTATCACATGTACAGGAGGTAGGCCTAGGCAAGGGCGGCGCGACTCACTGACATTCACTGTCGCGAGCGCTTATGTGAGGCCAAGTGAGGCACCCTACTTTATTAAATATTTTAAAGACACTCTTTCACTTATTCTAATTAATCTCAAAGAGAGTATCGTACGTTATTATACGTTTCATATTTATCAAATTGCCGCATTCTGAACTGTCAGTCTTCAACCAATCACACGTTCGACAGCGGTAGTGTACAATTCGGTCATGTAAAGCAGAGATTCCTCTCTGTCAAGTTTCGCGACGCTGCTCGCTGCCAGTGTGCGGAGAGCTAGAGGGAGTACACCGGAGTGCACACCGAGGTCACTGAGTGCAACACAACAATAACATAACCAAAAATCGGTCGACTGCTTTCCAAGTAAATCGCAACTCGTCACGTCGCGTAAAAGAGTTACGGGGTGGTCTCGCTCCGCGTGTACTTGGCGCGAGACACTATCGGCCGTTACCGTGTCTCTTGATACATGGCGTGATAACGCGTTTGTTGTGTGTTGCGCTGCCGCGTGTGTTACGGTTCTTCCTTCGAGATGAACGAAACGTGAGTGAGTAAGTGACGAGTGATTGAGTAAATGAGAGAGAGAAAGAAGTGTGCAACAATCAGCTGATCGCAGCAGGTGCCTCACTTGGCCTCACATAAGCGCTCGCGACAGTGAATGTCAGTGAGTCGCGCCGCCCTTGCCTAGACCTACCTCCTGTAAATGTGATAAGGTAATTATTTACTTTATTTTATTTAATAACTCGTAGTTCCGGGTATACTGCTTATAAATTTTACTGGTATTATTTTTAAAAAAATAAAAAATTTAAAAAATTTTTAAAAAATAGTAACTCAAAACCTAAGCTTCGGGGAAATTTTTTGTAGAGGAAAAATCGTCTTAGAATCGCGTCAATAATGTGAGATTTTCGGGACAATATACTTATTCTGAATCACCCTGTATATAAAATAGGGGTAGAAGAAACCCAAAAATATAATAGAATTAAAAAAAGTTACTAATATAATAAAAAAGTGTATAAATTAGAAACTTGCGCATTGCTTCTTCATCATTTATTTCGCTTATATATAACTCAAGAGTCGAGCGTGGCTTAGCAGCCAGCGCACCGGTTTGCTATGCTAGAGGTCTCGGGTTCGATTCCCGGTAGGACCTAGAAATTTTCGCTCGTGCTCCCTCTCAGAAGGCAATGGCAAACCACTGAGAGTATTCTTGCCAAGAAAAAGCCTCTCGATTTAGCCGTTCGGAATCGGTGTAAAACAGTAGGTCCCATATGCCTGTAGTATCATGATCAGCGTGCGCGCTACAGGCACATGAGAGAGGCTCACTACGCGCTGACAAGCGCTATGGACGCAAGGACGGAAGGATAACTCAAGAATTGATCAACTAAATCTTAAAGAATTATATATAAAATAGGGGTAGAAAAGACTGAGGAATATAATAGAATTAGAAAAAATTTCTTATATAATAAAGAATGTGTACAAATTAGAAATTTACACATTGCTTTCTATGTACGGATTCCCCAAAATTTCAAACGTTTGTATCTCAATAATTAATCAACCAAATCTGAAAGAATTATATATAAAATAGTGGTAGAAAAGACCTAACAATTTTTTTTTTTTATTATGTTCCTTCTGCCACGTTACAATCTGCACATGTACAATAAGCAACTCTTATGTGTGACCACTCGGTCTTAGGTGGGGCTTTAGGAGAATTTAATCCATTGATTAATTTTCTAGGCGTTATGGCTCTTATTGTCTAGTAGGTAATGTCAGGATACTTTGTCTTTTAAGTCTTCTGAATTTAAATTTATCGCTGGTTAGAAGATTATATGCGAGGGTGTTTGGGTGGTCTTGTAATCTTTTTTGATATTTTTCACTAAACATGCTTATTTCTTCTTTTACGCTGTTGATCTTTAAGTCGTTGAGGATATACTTGTTGTTTATGTAGTAAGGTATGTCTAGCATTGCTCTAATAGTTTTAGTTTGAAATCGTTCTAGTATTTCTATGTTGCTATTGCGAGCTGAGCCCCACAGCTGGATGCCATATGTCCAGACTGGCTTGAGTATCGTTTTATAGATCGCTATCTTACTGTCGATTGACAGGTTTGATTTTCTTCCTGTTAGCCAGTACATGTTTCTTAGTTGTGCATCTAATTGCATCCTCTTTGTCCATATGTGTTTTCTCCAGGTGAGTCTGCGGTCTATATGTATCCCTAGGTATTTGGCATCATTTGCTTGTGGTATTTCTTGGCCGTATAGTTGGACTGGAGGACAGGTTTTTTCTCTTAATGTGTAAGTGACCTGTACTGATTTTGTTTGATTGGCTTTTGTTCGCCATTTCTTGTATTATCCTTCCATTTTCGTTAGGCTTTCTTGTAAGGTTTTTGAGGCAGAGTCAGGATTCTCATGAGTTGTGAAAATAACTGTATCGTCTGCGTAAGTAGCAGTCATGGTTTCTCTATTGACAGGGAGATCAGCCGTGTATATTAGATAGAGAAATGGTCCTAGTATGCTTCCTTGCGGGACTCCTGCGTTTATTGAGTGTAGTTTGGAAATGCATTCGTTGAATTTGACTTCAAAGCATCTGTTTCGAAGGTATGATCTTAGGATTAAATAGAAAGGATGTGGAAGCATTTTATTGATTTTAAAAAGCAATCCTTCATGCCATACTTTGTCAAACGCTTGGCTGATGTCCAAGAAGACTGCAGTACAGTATTTTTTAGTTTCAAGTGCTTTGCTGATGGCATTGACTACTCTATGCACTTGTTCTATGGTGCTATGTTTTTCTCTGAAACCAAACTGGTGGTTTGGTATTATGTGGGATAAATATGGCCTTATACGGGTCAGTAATAGCTTTTCAAAGACTTTAGAGAGTACTGGAAGGAGGCTTATTGGCCTGTAAGACCTAGGGTCATTCAGACTTTTGCCTGGTTCGGGGATTAAAATAATTTGCGCTATCTTCCACTGCCCAGGATAAAAGCCTGTTCTTAGTATTGCGTTGAAGATGTTTGTGATTAGCATTATAGCGTTGCTTGGTATTCTTTTCAGTATGGGTGCTGTGATTAGATCGTAGTCTGGTGCTTTTTTGGAGTCAAGAGATGAGATGACTCTCTGGGTTTCTTTGGGGCTTATTGGTTTTATGGGCATATCAATTTGTAGAGGCGATTGAAGGAAGTTAATGATTTCAGATTCATCTTCTTCGTTGTCTGCTTGGAGCGGACAAAATGTCTGCTCGAGGTGTGAAGCAAAAAGGTCGGCCTTCTCCTGGTCACTCCTTGCCCATTTACCGTCATCAGTTTGCAGAGGTGGCACGTGGCTTGTCGGGCGTCGCAAGTTCTTTGTTACCTTGTATAGTGAGTAGTTATTGTTTTTGGTGTGAGATAAGTTTTCTAGGCAGCGCTGCAGTGTTTCCTCTTTGTGATGTCTTATTACTTGTTTAAGTTCTTGCGAACATTGATTGAATTTTAGTTTGTCTTGTGGCAATCTAGAGCGTTGCCATCTCTGTCTGAGCCTGCGTCTTTCTTCTATCTTGTTCTTAATTGCTATGGGGTATGTGTCATTTGGCGAGTCTTGTTTCCTTATTGTGGGAGTTGATTTCCAGGCGGCTGAATGAATAATTTTATTAAATAATTCTACTCTTTCTTCAATATCCGTTTCTGTTTTGAGCGGCATTCTGAGGTCTATATTATTGTTTATATGTTGTTGGAAAAACTCCCAATCTGTGTGTCGGTTTGTAATAGGTACCATGGTGTCCTTCTTGATTACTAAAGTGCTTATTGTTAGTATAATGGGGGAGTGATCCGAGCTCAAGTCCGAACAAGGTGTTATTTCGCTATAGTTGTCGGGGATGCCTTTGGATATAAAAAAGTCCAGCATGTCGGGCTTCTTATTTGTGTCAGTAGGCCAGTATGTTGGTTTGCCGGTGGAGTGGCAATGTAGACCGTTATTCCATATTGCGATAATAAGTTGTCTGCCTCTTGGTAATGTAAGCCTAGAGCCCCAATATTGATGTTTCGCATTCCAATCTCCTCCGGCTATAAATCTTGAGCCCAGGCCTGAGAAGTATTTGCTGAATTGTTCCTCGCTGACTGTGTGCCTTGGCGGACAGTAGGTAGCTGATATTGTAATTTGACCATTTGTTCTTTCGACTACTATTGATGTAGCTTGTAGGAATTCTTTTCCGTGGCCCTGTATTAAGTAGTGTTTGATCGTGTTTCTTATTAGTATGCCTGTCCCACCTTGGGCTTTGCCTGAGGGGTGGTTAGTGAAGTAACATGGGTGGCCTCTTAGTTTGAAGTAATTTTTATCGGTGAATTTCACTTCAGATATTAACATAACATCAATTTTGTTAGTTTTTATGAATATTTCTATGTCCTGTCTTTTATCTGACAGGCCGTTGGCGTTCCATTGCGCTATTCTTAGAACTTGATTTATTTTTTATACTGTAATACGCTGTTGACTATCTGAATCATTCGATCCATCATTTTTTTCATTAGTGTTTTGATTCTGCTAATAGCTCTTTCTATTACTTGCGCTGTGTCGGTGTTTTGGTCTTGTGAGATACCTGGTGCTCTTTGTGTACTCACGTCTTTGTTTTGTTTTGCTACTTGCGAGTAAGTTGTATTTTGACTTGAAGGGACGTTTACTTGATTTTCGTTTGGTGTTGTTTTTATTGGCGTTTTTCTGTATGTTTTAGAAATGAATTTGTTTTTATACTCTTTGTATTTTGTACAACCTTTATAACTCGCAGGGTGGTTCCCTTGGCAGTTTATGCACGTTGTGGCTGTGTCTGAGGCTTTCTTGCATGTCGAAGTTGGATGATCTTTAGCACATTTGACGCACCTAAATGGTCTGCCACAATGATATTTTGTGTGCCCGAAGCGCTGGCATCTTTTACATTGTACCACGTTACCACGTCTTTTCTTATTCGTGGGGGTTCTATGGTGACGATTGTGTTGTTTATGACTCTTAAGTTAAAGATGTCTTTGTTGTTTGGTTTAGGTTCAAGGTTGACGTAGAATAGGGGAAGCGGTTTTTTTGTAGCTCTATGTAACAAGTTGGTTACGTTTCTGACCTCGTGACCATATTTCTCTAATTCTGACTTGATAAGATCCTTTTCCTCTGTATGCAGCCCTCTTATTACTGCTCTGTAAGCCCTTTCGCGCTTTAGTCTATAGGTATAGTGACTTATGTTTTTGTCGGTGAATCTTTTTCTAATTGCTTTGTATGTATCGACATCGATAGGAATGATTTTGACTATGTGTCCTGATCTCATTGTGGTCATTTGGTATTTGTTGTCTTTTCCTAAAAATGAATTTAGGTACGATTTTAATTCCGTTATATTTGTGACCCCCGTGACGAATATCGGTTCCGGTTTTGGTTCTTATGAATGTGGTAGTTTTTTCCGATCCGTCATTGTTGTCGTCGAGGATTTCGAACCGATTTGATATTGGGATTGTGTTGCAATCGGTTTTGGCTTTAGTGCGTTTCTCCTTTTGTTCTTGGGGAGTTATCTCCTTTCTTTTTCGCTTCGACTTTGGTGTTTGGTCTTGTTGCCAAGTTATGGTTGTAGGTGTTTTGACTGCTATTGGATTACATTTATTTGAGTTTATGCGACTGGTCACTGATGAAGTAGAACTCGAGGAGTTGCTTCTAACTCTCGTTGCATTAATTGTTGTTCCATCCAGCGTTAATTGAATGAGAATTTTTTTTTGATGGGTATTTCTCAAGCAAGGGTTGGCCCCCCCCCCCCCAGAATCCGTGGGGCCGGCCTCCGAAGAGGGTGGATTGCCCGGGGTGAAACCCGGAATACCACCTGGGGTAATTTCTTCCGTATTTGTTTCTTCCATTGCTCATTATTCTACTCATCTTGTGTTGTTAGTTTCGGTCCACCCCGGGTATTTTATTTCCCCGGTACCCTCTGGCAAGCCGGCGAGTGTTCCCCGATCCTCCACCTGGGAAGGCGCCCGATGGGGGACTAACAACCTCACACGGGAAAACCTAAGAATATAATAGAATTCGAAAAAAATAGTTAATATAATAAAAATACGCAGTAAAGCTTATCACAATAAGAAAAGTGTGCAAGTAGAAACTTGTACATTGCTTCCTCATAGTTTTTAAGTGTGCAAGTAGAAACTTGCACATTGCTTCCTCATAGTTTTTAAGTGTGCAATTAGAAATTTGCACATTGCTTCTTCATAATTTTTAAATGTGTAAGCAGAATCTTGCACATTGCTTCTTCATAGTTTTTAAGTGTGCAAGTAGAAAGTTGCACATTGCTTTTTCATAGTATTTAAGTGTGCAAGTAGAAACTTGCATATTGCTTTTTTATAGTTTTTAGTGTGCAAGTAAAAACTTGCACATTGCTTCCTCATAGTTTTTAGGTATGCAAATTAGAAACTTGCACATTACTCCCTCACAATTTTTAAGTATGCACATATTGCACATTATAAATTTGCACATTACTTAATTAACATTTTATTTCGCTCATAAAACTTCCTCTATGAGGAAGCCAAATTAATAAATATCTACTAAAAATTATGCATCAAAGAAAGAACAAGCTTCCTTATAGAGGAAGCTTTATGAGCGAAATAAAATGTTGATTAAGTAATGTGCAAATTTATAATATACTTAAAAATTGTGAGGAAGTAATGTGCAAGTTTCTAATTTGCATACTTAAAAACTATGAGGAAGCAATGTGCAAGTTTCTAGTTGCACACTTAAAAACTATGAGGAAGCAATGTGCAAGTTTCTACTTGCACACTTAAAAACTATGAGGAAGCAATGTGCAAGTTTTTACTTGCACACTTAAGAACAATGAGGAAGCAATGTGCAAGTTTCTACTTACACACTTAAAAACTATGAAGAAGCAATGTGCAAATTTCTACTTGCACACTTAAGAACTATGAGGAAGCAATGTGCAAGTTTCTATTTATCAATCTTTAAGGTGTAACGTATGATTTCTATAGATTTTTTCCTACAAAATTCGAATCCGTCGAGAAACACGTATTGTTTTATAGTTATTTAAACCTAAAAAAGCCAAAAAGTGACATTTTGGAACTTTTAAATACAGATATCTCCGACACCTGATGTGATAGAGCAATTCGGGCAACGGATTCGGTTTCAGCACGCCAAAATTTTTCGAAAACGACTATTGAGATTTGGGTATGTATTATGGAACTCTTTGGAATGGATTCCGATTGAAATTGTTTAGTTATTTCCTAGAGTTCTGTATTGTGTTTTCTAGGGAAAACGCAATTATTCCGATCGGAATCCATTCCAAAAAGTTCCATAATACGTGCCCAGAGGATTTTAAAAAAGTTAAAATTTGTCGGTCTGTTATTATCTTAAATGTTTCATTTTTTTTGAAACAATACATATTAGTTTATGGATTTAATAAATCAGACTGACAATGAGTGAGTTATTATATCATATTTATTATTTCATTATTTGTTAATTGTTAACATGTTTGATTTTTTGTATGTATTTTTTTGTCGATTTTTATCGCCTCTTAAAGTTTTTATATTGTCACATTGTGCAAGTCGATTTGTTTGAAAAGGGCCAGATGTTGGCCGAAACGTCGTAAGATTTAATAAAAGAGGAAAAAATTTTGGCCAGTTGGGTCGCTAAAATATATCTTATTATTCTTTGGATACTGGCGAATAAATACCCTAGTCATCGATTTGTTTATGTCATTTTAGCGAAACAGCTCTGAAAACGCATACAGACTTTTAATCTTTTTAGTCTTTTTAATTAATCTCAAAATATATTTTATCTATTGTATAATATCAGGGGAGTAGGAGATTTTTAATTCTCCAACGAAACTGTGTTTTAAAGTCTGACAAATCGGTTGGCACGCAGTTCAGTAGGTTGGAAATTTCTGTACTTGGAAATACACGAAAAGGATTTAAAAGATTTATTAGTTTATAATAAATTTCAAATCTTAAAAACGCGTATATCGTGATTGCCAGTTACGTCGATTAAAATTCTCAATTTGGTGTTGCATAATATGTCTAAAGTTAATATATAAATTTTAATAAAATCATGTGTTAATAACACTAGGCAACAAATTTTGATTTTTTTTTTGTGTCAACTTAATGACTATGTGAGTCGTATTTTTTGTGCCTAAAGACGACGAAAAATCACTGGATTTTTGCAAAAAGATTGCTTTTGTGACCAGAGCTTTGTATTTTTAAAGTTTCAATATTTTTCCAGGATTGGAAATAAATTTGACTCTGGGTGTGCTTTGATTAACGGGTAAAAATATTTTTGGCTTTGGGGAATTGCTTAGACCTCTCCTGAACTGAGAAATGTGTGGTATAGGTGTGTTGAATAGAAAAAAAACATTTTTTATGGCCATATTTTTTCAAAAAACTAACGTTTTTTTATTTAATTGTTTATAAAAAATGTTTTTTCTATTCGACATACCTACCACGCATTTCTCAGTTTAAGGGAGGTCTAGGCAACCCCCGAAGCCAAAAATATTTTTACCTGTTAATCGAAGCACACCCAGAGTCAATTTTATCTTCAATCTTGGAAAAATATTGCCTTTTTTCTAGGATTGGAGATAAATTTGACTCTGGGTGTACTTTGATTAAGAGGTAAAAATATTTTTCGCTTTCGGGGGTTGCCTAGACCTCTCCTAAACTGAGAAATGTGTGGTATCCCGAGAAAAAATGATTAGATATAATCACATATAATTATATAAAATTGGCTTTAGATATAATTAGATATAAAAAATGGGCCGATATAATTGTATATAATTATATATAACTACATATAATTATATATAACCACATATAATTATATATAACCATATATAATTATATATAATCACATATAATTATATAACCATATATAATTATATATAATAAAATTAGGCTTTTTGGGTTTTATTTACTAAAAGTGTGCCACTTTATTATAAGAGTAAAGAGTAGACTTCACAATATAACTAATACAAAAGTTATGCCGTGATATATATCACTTGGCGCGAGATATCACTCTGTCGTGTCTCTTGACACCGTTCTTATACCATTGTTGGTCAAATTTTAAATACGAGAAACAGATCCCAACGAATGCCATCTATCGGATAATCCGAAATTAAAAATGTAATATGTGTTTATATATGATTATATATAATCATATATAATCTACGAAGATATAATAAAGATAATGCTTCTTATGTTGTATATAATACTATATCTAGTTATATGTAGGGTACACTACTCACATATCATTATATCTGGCTTCACATACATTTACATACAATTAGATATGGTGCTATATCTGGTTGTATATAGGACCAGATTAGTCACATTAATATATTTGGCTATATATATATGACTGCATATATAGTTGTATATAGTACTATATCTAGTTATATGTAGGGTACACTACCCATATCTCATTATATCTGGCTTTACATAAATATATATACAATTAGATATAGTGCTATATCTTGTTGTATATAGGACCAGATTATTCACATTAATATATCTGGCTATATATGACTGTATATATAGTTGTATATAATACTATATCTAGTTATATGTAGGATACACTACTCACATATCATTATATCTGGCTTCACATACATTTATATACAATTAGATATAGTGCTATATCTGGTTGTATATAAGACCAGATTATTCACATTAATATATCTGGCTATATATGACTGTATATATACTTTTATATAATACTATATCTAGTTATATGTAGGATACACTACTCACATATCATTATATCTGGCTTCACATACATTTATATACAATTAAATATAATGCTATATCTGGTTGTATGTGGGACCACTGATTGCACATGTGACCATGTATAATTAGATATGACCCTATATAAAAACATATATAATTATATATATATACCAGATATAATTATATATGATTATATCTAATCATTTTTTCTCGGGATACTTGCGTCGAATAGAAAAAACATTTTTTATGGCCACATTTTTTTAGAAATTAACGTTTTTTATTTAATTGTTTATAAAAAATATTTTTTCTATTCGACATACCTACCACACATTTCTCAGTTCAAGGGAGGTCTAGGCAACCCCCCCAAAGCCAAAAATATTTTTACCTGTTAATCAAAGCACACCCAGAGTCAAATTTATCTCCAATCCTAGAAAATGCAATATTTTTACCAAGATTAAAGATAAATTTGACTCTGGGTGTACTTTGATTAAGTGGTAAAAATATTTTTGATTTTGGGGGGTTGCCTAGACCTCTCCTGAACTAAGAAATGTGTGGTATAGGTGCGTCGAATAGAAAAAACATTTTTTTGGCCATATTTTTTAAGGAATTAACGTTTTTATTTAATTGTTTATAAAAAATATTTTTTTATTCAACATATTTACTATACATTTCTTAGTTCAAGGGAGGTCTAGGCAACCCCCCAAAGCCAAAAATATTTTTACCTGTTAATCAAAGCACACCCAGAGTCAAATTTATCTCCAATCCTAGAAAAATGCAATATTTTTTCCAAGATTAAATATAAAATTGACTCTGGGTGTGCTTTGATTAACAGGCAAAAATATTTTTGGCTTTGGGGAGTTGCCTAGACCTCCCCTGAACTGAGAAATGTGCGGTAGGTGTGTCGAATAGAAAAGACATTTTCTATAAACAATTAAATAAAAACATTAGGAATTTGCACATTGCTTTCTCACAGTTTTTAAGTGTGCAAATAAAAAATTTGCACATTGCTTCATCAACATTTTATTTTGCCCATAAAGCTTCCTCTTGTGAAAAAGCTTGTATTTCATTTGATGCAAAATTATTAGTAGAGGAAAATCCCCTATTATGAGATAGGATTCCTAATATGAGATAAGGGGGTTTTTTTAAACTATTAGATCCTATCTGGGTCTATTAGTTTAAAAGAAACCCCGTTATCTTATATTAGGAATCCTTCTAACCGTAAAATTTAAAATTTCGGAAAATCCGTACATACGTAAACGTCTTATAAAGCTGTGTCTAATCAAGCAAATCTTAAAGAATTATATACAAAATAGGGATAGAAAAAACTGAAGAATATAATAAAATTAGAAATAGCCCGATATCTCAAAATTTGCGGAAGTTAGAACAATACACATTTCTAAAAAAATTCAAAATTTTGTAAAGAAAGAAGCTCTACCGATTATCGCCAAATTTAATACCAACCTTCCTTAAATGATACCCTAGCGATTAAAGAAAATTCAGCCCGATATCTCAAAATTTGCGGAAGTTAGAGCAATCACGGACATCAAATCCGTACATACACACACATACACACACGGACATTGTTTTAAATGCAATTTTTCGACGTTTTACAATATTCTGAACACATTGGCAACGGCAAGTAAAAAAAAATTTTTGTACGAAAACAAAGCTTCTTTTATAAAGAAGCAAAAACGTTAATTTTTTGAAAAAATGTGGCCATAGAATATGTTTTTTCTATTCGACACACCTATACCACACATTTTTCAGTTTAGGAGAGGTCTAGGCAACCCCCCAAAGCCAAAAATATTTTTACTTGTTACTCAAAGCACGCCCAGAGTCAAATTTATCTCCAATCCTGGAAAAAAGTAAAATTTCATAAATACGAAGCCCTGGCCACAAAAGCAATCTTTTCGCAAAAATCCGGTGATTTTTCGTCATCTTTAGGCACAAGAAATACGACTCACATAGTCATTAAGTTGACACAAAAATTGTGTTACACGGTGTAATAGCTCTTCGTTTAATGTTTTTCTTTTTTATTATCCTTTGCGTTTTCTTTTTATACGCGTTATTAGTTTTTTTGCTTATTTTTTTCTTTTCTTTCTCATATAAATTCTTAATCAACCTGTATCAAACTATCAATAACATGATTTTTCGACCATAAGTAAAAGCGTATTTTCCATTTGCATTGTATTGAAACGTGGCCTCCGTTATCTTCGTCATGTAATAGCGAACGCTTGAACATTAAACCACGAAATCTTTCCTGTTTTCTAAGAGGATAACGCATTATTGTTGACTTACATTATCTTAATTAGATCGACGAGCGGTCATTTTTTCAAATGCGCTACCTTTACGCTATCATCCATCTGTGAAGCGTAAAATTATCAGTGAACTGATCTATGCGTGTTTAGCGACAATCGCAAAGCTATTGAAACTACAGCGTAATGCAAACTAACTATCCAACCACTTTTCTTGGATAACAGCGGTCACGGTTTTCGGACGGTTATCAGAAGTGATCAACAAGTGGTTCATGATTTTGTCAGTGTCCACCGATGCAGATGGCGTGCGGTTGACCGCAAAAACTGCCTTTTCGGCTTTGCCTATATTGCAGCAAATCCTATTGTAATCTCGTCTGACTACTAACTGGCTCAAATATCACGGAGTGACTGGAAGCTTTACGCTTCACGTACTCGTTCGTTTGCGATATAAAATCGCGTGCAGCATATAAAAGATGATCGAGTTATAAACGTTTTCGTACATTAGTTAAAAATACTGAATATGTATACGTTAAAAAATATATTACATCAATAAAGAATTATTATAATGAGAATTATTGTTTTTATATGAAATATAATACATTGCAGATGATATAAACCGTATTTTATATAACACATAACACGTACGCAGTTTGCTCGAACATGATCATGCATTTTATCGTATTGTTAATTTTTGAGTAGTATATGCGTTAAGAATATGTCACATTGTCTCTCGATTATTACGGCACATTAACAGCACATAATCTTATCTCTTCTCTTCTCCCCCCTCTTCTCATCTGATGAGGTTCTCTCTAAGAAACGATCAAAGTGGTGAACCCAGCCAGCAGCCGGTTGTTAGGTCTGCTTCCCAGCTGCTGTCCAATCGCTAACCTCTTTCCAGTTCATTTAAAATCCTCTTTGCCTTGAATATCTGCTTTGTTCTATCCTTATTTAATATCGTACTTTCTTCTCCCGGCCAGTTCTCGGATGCCGGAAATCACATTATCCGAAATCGCGTTTAAACATCAATCGTTATAACCGAATAAAAGATTAGAGATGTTATAAGAAATGATCAAGCATACATTATTTTAAAGGAGCAGTATAACTATTGAAAAATTGACTTAGAAATTAATAATTTTGTTTATACGTATATGTATCAAAAGACGCGTCTTATGACAAGTATACAGAGATATATAGCAATCTTATGGAAGAGATGCAGCCTTTATCGGAGTGACGGGTATAATTTAGAGCAATAGTTATTTATATTTTCTTAGCTGAAATAATTTTATCAAAATATATGCAATTTTAGGAATAACAGGCTAGCAACTATATAGGAATATTTGAGTGCATTGATACGGTGACGACAATTGATGTAGGTACATATTTGTCACAAAATATTAGTATTTGTATTTATTTTTTTATTTGATTTATATCATTTAATATATTTAAATATATTGTTATCATTTTCTCAAAATAGTATAGGATGTAAAATACGATTTCGCGCAACCGGCCGCCACGGCTAATACTGACAAAGTGCGAATGAGAGATAAGAACGAGATAGTGAACAAACGAAAGAGAGAGTGGGCATACAAGTGAAGCCACGCGGTAGAGGTTTGAAAGAAAGAATTAAGTGAGAGTGCGATAGCGAACGAGTGAGAAAGAGAAGAAGCAGTGTATGAGCGTCACGTACGCTACAAAAAGAAATGAGAACGCGGTAATATTATGTGAACGAAAGAAAAAATATACCGTGCGTTACATTTATATGTAACTATTTTTATAGTAAGTACAAGCAAAGTTTGCGATTTATTGTTTGCAAATTTCCGAATGTGCTTGGTACATAAAAATTGCATATTGGCAATTTACCTAAAATCGCTAGATAAATAAATTAACAATTATTATAAATATTTTCTAGTAAGAAATCTTTCTGGTAAATATCTAGAAAAAGAACAACCTCGCCAATGACTTTGACCTTGATATATGTTGTCAAGGTCACCCTCCTGAGTGACCTTCAGAAGGTTTTAGCCCGCGGTCGCTGCTTATTAAAAAGTTATTAACAAAAAAAATTGAAAAATATAGCAGTTATTTTGAGTATTATGAGATATATGTATATAATATGAGAGACCAATACTTTGCAATAGGCATGACTATCTTAATAATATTCTAAAAAATGTGATTTAAAAAAATATTTTACAAGAATATAATTTGTGTGATTTTAATTATTACCTAAATTACATAAAAGAAAACGCGATTAAAGTGATAAATTTTCATATTTAAACATCATGTAAAGATATACAGTGTCCGTAAAGTCAGTCCCCACCCCCTATATTTCGGAAACGGCTTCAAATTATGAAAAATCGCGAAATATGTGTATGTGTTTGATTATTTCGAGAAGCTACTTATTTAAGAGGATTGAGAGAGTTGTCCCACCAAAAAGGTGCCCCATGGGGGCCCCAACTTAAAAATTTCAAATGGAATCTCCCATATTGTAGTATATCGTTTGAAAGGGCATAAAATAAGAAAAATTTTGACGCAAAGCAGAGGTCAATACGTTGACCCGTTTGGGAGTTATTTAGGGTCAAAAACTGACTTTTTTCAACTTTGACCTTAAATAACTGCCAAACGGGTCAACGTATCGACCTCTGGTTTACGCCAAAATTTTTCTTACTTTATGCCCTTTCAAACGGTATACTACAATATGGGGGTTCCCATTTCAAATTTTTGCGTTGGAGTTCCCTTGGGACACTGAATAAGTAAAATCCCCATATTGTAGTATACCGTTTGAAAGAGCATAAAGTAAGAAAAATTTTGGCGCAAACCAGAGGTCGATACGTTGACCCGTTCGGCAGTTATTTAAGGTCAAAGTTGAAAAAAGTTAATTTTTGACCCTAAATAACTCCGGAACGGGTCAACGTATCGACCTCTGGTTAGCGCCAAAATTTTTCTTATTTTATGCCCTTTCAAACGATATACTACAATATAGGGGGTTCCATGTAAGAAATTAAAGGTGACGTTCATGTGAGATTCAAACGACCATGCAAGGTCAAATCATTGCCACCATCTTATGTCCCCCTCGAAACCATACAACTTTTATCCGAGTCGTTTTCCTTCAAACGTTGATCCCGAAAAGTTATAAGGGTGGAACTATTAAAATAGGACACCCTGTATAATGCTCCATAAAAATAAAAATAATATGCAATGAGTGTCAATACAACTTGCGGTACTCGTTTTTGAAAAATACTTGTGTAAAGTACGCGATTTGATTAATTTTTTGCTTGGTTCAGTGACAAGCATAAATACAAACTTTAAATAATGTTATACATATTTTTAAAAATTGCAAATAATTGTAAATTACCATTTTATTTATTTAATTTTTTTTTTATTTTTTGCGCATGGGAAGCGGAGGGAAACAGCTAAATGGTTCTCATCTTATTTCTCTCAACAAGAGGGACAAATATATAGGAATAATGATTCGTTCAAGTTGAGCACCACTGGAGCCAAAGAACGTCCTTAAGCGTAAATTTGCCACCCAATTCCGACTTTGCATCATAATATTTCCATTCACAAGATATACGTGAAGGAAAATATTTTTTTATTATGTATAATTCAAACCCAAGCTATCGAGAAAGCTTAATTGCTAAGAATTTGATCGGTCAAGCCTTTACTGATATCCGATAATTATCTAACAACTACAGGGCTCATACATGGATATTTGGTCCGCTTTGCCATTACGCCATTATGTATATTTAAGGAGGAAAATCACTGTGACGATATGTTCAAAATATTGAATTTTTTTGCCTTTTCTTAATGTTGCCGTTGAAGCAGAAGGCCTCTTATATGTATCCGGATTGGATGCACTTTGGTTTTTATAAAATTCTATCACTCTATATAAAATAATCAGTTGTAAAACTTTAAACGCGTTTTTTTCGACTACAATTTTGTAGCTGGCCGCTCGCGTATCTCGGCCAATTTTTATCAAAATGACTTGAAATTTGCACAGAATGTTTATAACAAAATTGTCTTTAGTTAAGCGTACGATTTTTTTATTGGACAATTAGTTTTTGAAAAACAATTTAAAAAGTGACAAAATTTTTGGCTAAATTTCTAACTTTTTTTAGAACTGCGCCATTTTGTTAAAGAATAATATTTCAAAAAATCTTTACGCTTAACTGAAACTACATTCGTATAGTTTAAAATAACAACAAATTTTTTTATTTTAAACATCCCTTTCTGACAGAGCATAAGTGCCCGCGCACCCACGATTTTTTTGCGGAGGTCCACTGTACCTCACGCGCAAATATTAATATTTTTCAAAAATTTTTTTTACAATACAATATTCAATATATGTACTTTAAAGAAATAAAAAACCAATTTCATTAAATTTATTATTTCTCGCGAAAAAAAATCACGAAAATAGCATTCTTTTTCCGGCCGTCACAGTGGTAACACAACAGTATCTCTTAATTGGGATCTGACATATTAAGATACGACATCTGGCGGAAATTAGTACAGGCTCTAAAAGGATACACTTCCGCGATGTAAAATTGCGTAAAATATGCTTGTACACGCGTAATCATATATTAAAAAAAAACGCCAAGCACGCGTCGTGTACCTTGAAAAAATCGAAGTCGTTATCTTTACTTCGAAAAAATCAAAGTAATATCTTTACCTTGAAAAAATCGAAGTAATATATTTACTTCGAAAAAATCAAAGTAATATCTTTACCTTGAAAAAATCGAAATAATATATTTATTACAAAAAAAAAGAAATGATATCTTTAAATTATGCGCCAATTAAATATATATTATATCAAAAAATAACTATTATTTTTTTAAAAATGTATTCCCATTGAAGTGAAAAAATTAATATAAAATGTGAAAAATTTTAGTGAAAAAAACTTGGCGCTGCTAAACATAATAATATATATTAATAAAACAATTTCTATAAATGGAAAAGGTCCTTTAAATTAATGTGTGAAAGTCTCTACATTCACATTGTAATTATCAATTTAATATTTTAAATTAATTATTTATTGCTTTCAAATATTTTAAAATTTAGCAGCGCCAAGTTTTTTTCACTAAAATTTTTCACATTTTATATTAATTTTTTCACTTCAATGGGAATACATTTTTTAAAAAAATAATAGTTATTTTTTGATATAATATATATTTAATTGGCGCATAATTTAAAGATATCATTTCTTTTTTTTTGTAATAAATATATTACTTCGATTTTTTCAAGGTAAAGATATTACTTTGATTTTTTCGAAGTAAATATATTACTTCGATTTTTTCAAGGTAAAGATATTACTTTGATTTTTTCGAAGTAAAGATAACGACTTCGATTTTTTCAAGGTACACGACGCGTGCTTGGCGTTTTTTTTTAACCTTTTTGTAAAAGGTAATTTTGTACAGATATCACCCCTTTTTGTAGTTACAGATACATCGAACGCCATAATGTCTATCGACATCGACATTTATGTCTAATAAAATGAAATGTAAATATTTTTTGTATTATAACTTATAAGAATTATATCTGAGAGTTTGACATCCTTAAATGTGCAGTGTAGTTTGTATAAATTTATAAATTTAAAAAATTAAGACAAAATATGAATATATCAGGCAAAGTCATGTTTATCGAGAGCACATTATGCAAAGTGTTTGCTATAAATAAATTATGTCGAAAGAAAAATAGATTTGATACAGAATTTGGCATGTACGATGCTATTGGCAGAATGTTATAATAGATAATATATGTAAAGTTTTAACAAAATAAGGCAGTTAATAATTTATAAGTAGAGCTTGACAGTCCTATATAATTCGATGCAGATCATATAGGACAGAAACAGCAGAATCTACGTTTGACAATCCCAATTTACCGTTAATTTGTTATTAGATAAGATATTTTTGGTATGATAAGTTAAAGGATATGTATGAACAATTTTATTTCAAAACATTAGTTAATTAATTAATAAGTGACAAGAAAACGATTATTTTATAGATATTTACTTATATACATATATAAACAAATATTATGGAGATAGAGGAGATACAGTCGGAGGAGCTGTCTGATATTTTGTATCTAACAACAAATTAGAAGTAAATTGACATTGTCGAACGTAGATTCTGCTGTTTCTATTGCTAATCTGCATCGAATTATATGGTACTGTCAAGCTGTACCTACTTATAAATTATTAATTGCTTTATTTTACTATACGTATATTATCTACTACCTAACATTCTGCCAACAACATTGCACATATTTCAACAAAATTTATGTATAGCAAAACACTTTGCATGCTGCTCGACAAACTTGACTTTGCGTGATATATTCATATTTTGTCTTAATTTTTTAAATGTTTTATAAAATACAAACCACTGCACATTTAATTAAGGATGTTACTGTCAGATATAATTTTTGTGTTATAATATAAAAAATATTTAGATTTAATTTTATCAGATATATTCGATAGTCATTATTAAAGGGAGAGAGAGAGAGAGATAGAGAGAGAGAGAGAGAACGCGAGCGGGAAACGCGAGCGGGAAACGCGAACGGGGAACGCGAGCGTGACCGCGAGAAAGAGTGATAATACGTACGATAGATATAACCTCGCCATCCTCGCTCAGGGTGTATCCCAGGAACCAGCCATCCACAAGACGCGAACTCTGTCATTTTAGCACTCATCATGCACTTTGTTCGGAGTGTTCGGACGCGACGACGCGGACGGAATATTTTTCGACGACGCGGACGTCTAAAGCGGCCCATTATTACATGTACGAGTTTGATTCGCGAGCCGGACTCAAACGTTTTTCACCACACACAAACTCCCGAATAGTCCCGAAATTTGGCTCGTCGGACGCCGAGCCCGTCTCGTATAACATCTCACCCACGAACGAGTGGAAACCGAGCCGAGCCGGACTCGCGACGTGTATGGGCTACTTTACGGTTATGTTTATGTCACCTCACATGTGATCGATCGATCGAACTAACGCATCTCTACGCGTAGAGACCAGAGCGCCGCATAACGGCAAGGGTATGAACGCCACAAGAAAATTAGACTCGTGCGCCGTGGCGAACACAGCAAACGGAGAATGGACGTATCTTAAATGAAAATTTTCAGGATCGGAATTTGCATCGTAATGCATCGTAATATCTCCGCTCGTAGGGCACGTAGCGGAAATATAAAAACACTTTTATTATATAAATTTGGTCCAAGCTTTACGATAAGCCTAGTTAGAACTTGATCCGTTCACTGGTTATCGAGATCTAAAAATCTCGGGTACTCGCAACTCGTCGCGTCGCGTATATAGAGCCACGGCTGTCTCGCTCCGCGCGTACTTGGCGCGAGACACTACCGTGTCTCTTGATATTTTGTCGCAAAAATGAAATTTTTACTGCATTCAATAAATATTTTCTAATGACAGCGACAATTGAGTGTCAGAAGCGAGAATAATGTTTTCAAAAATGATACCTTTTTTTCAGCCATATTGGCTGACTCCGCCCTTTGTGGCTTCACATTTTCATTGATCTCGATTTTGTTACTCCACCCATATCATAGCAACAAAATCAGGAAACATAAAAAATAAACAAATATGCAATTTTCTTATCTTTACATTTATTATTTCTTATTTACGAACAATATATTAAAAAATTTATTTTTTTCAACATATTGTGCTATAGACATCGGAGTTTAAAAATAGCATTTAAAAATTTTTTCTTTTTTATTATTTAAGAAAAATAAAAATTTGAAGAGACTTTCATAACCTCCATAAACTAATGCAAAAAATGCATTAAAATATTACAAAAATGTTATTTAAAGAAATATTACTTTTTTCAAATAAGGTAAATCATGTTTAGATAAGTTATGGTAGATATTTAAAAAAAATAATGTTTTGGAAAAATTATATTATACGACATAAATTTGTATAATTTTGACATACAATTTAATTAATAATCTATATTAACTTCATACGTTTAGTACAGGCCAATCTTTCTCATGAGCTTTTGATACGTCAGAAGCCAATTTTTTGGCCCGAATAATTCTCTCTTATCATCATTGTATTTGATGCTGAGAAAGTGTAACGCATTGGTCATCTTCAAAACAAAATTTGTATGAATTTTGATCAATGTCAATGCTTATAATTTAGGTTCTTTTTTAGTTTGTTAGGACGACTAATTTTTTCAATCTTTTTTATCAACATAATTATATTTCATTTTGACAAGATTAGGCTGCTTACACACACACACACGCACGCACGCACAATGTTGGCATGGTACCTGCACATCATGACAGAATTGAATTACTAGTGAAACTGAATTATTGTGAAACTAAACTAAACAATTTTCAATTAATACTCTTTATCGAATAGGCACTTTGAAAATAATGTAACAAATACGTATACCACACATAATTTGACGCGAGATGATGTGCGTTGAAATCCATTGCGTCATGTCAAAATAGGCTGAATGCACAGATATGAATTACGGCCTAATATTGTATAGTATTATAAATATTTCAAATTTTGATTTAAAAATAATTTTGTGACTTCAAACTGATGTAAAGTAAAAACTTTTTTTTTATTCTTACAATCCTTAAAAACAAATTGTATATTTTATTTTTAAACATGACAATTTATTCTCATATCTATATGATATGTATAATAAATATCTACATATTATATATATGTGACATTCCACGTCAAGTGGCCCCTCCCTCTGTCCAAAAATTGAAGCGACTTTAAATATTGAGTTTGGGCTTAAAATGTTCGTATAAGCAAGGGCTTTCAAAATTTGAGTGGCCTTTTTGAAAAACTCCATAACCCCATGACCCCATAAGCAAAATAACCCAAAAACCTGATGAAGTGATCTTACAATATGATTTATACGACTTGTCTCATCTCAATAATCGCTTTAATTAAACTGTTTGGCCCTAAAACCCTCATAAACTACTAACCCCATGACCCCTTGATCTTATAACCCTCAAAACCCCATAACCATATAGCCCCATAAGCTTCTAAACCCCTATAATCAAAACCATCGCACTTTGATTATCAAGAATATTTTACAACCCTGCTTAATAGTTTCTCGCTCTCTATTTTGTATCTAACTTCCGTTTAACATTGCACCTTGAATAAAGATCAGTTTACTGTGAACCGTCATCTGAACTGCAAACGTTTTTCTCACGGACTTAACAATTGGCGACGAGGATTTTAAAAGCGAAATAAAACGTGCCACGTAACCTCAAACAAAACTGTGCGAAAAATAAATTTTGACTATATCGTGTCGGGTGCGCTAAGTTCATGTGATTAAGTTTCATTAAAATTGAACAAATAAAAAACCTTCCGCGTAGGCTCAAACAGAAGTGCGCGATTAATAAACGCTTGCAGTTCAGATGACGGTTTACAGTAGACTGATCTTTATTCAAGGTGCAATGTTAAACGAAAGTTAGATACAAAATAGAGAGCGAAAAACTATTAAGCAGGGTTGTAAAATATTCTTGATAATCAAAGTGCGATGGTTTCGATTATAGGGGTTTAGAAGCTTATGGGGTTATATGGTTATGGGGTTTTGAGGGTTATAAGATCAAGGGGTCATGGGGTTAATAGTTTATGAAGGTTTTAGGGCCAAACAGCTTAATTAAAGCGATTATTGAGATGAGACAAGTCGTATAAATCATATTGTAAGATCACTTTATCAGGTTTTTGGGTTATTTTGCTTATGGGGTCATGGGGTTATGGAGTTTTTCAAAAAGGCCACTCAAATTTTGAAAGCCCTCGCTTATACGAACATTTTAAGCCCAAACTCAATATTCAAAGTCGCTTCAATTTTTGGACAGAGGGAGGGGCCACTTGACGTGGAATGTCACATATATATATATATATATATATATATATATAATATGTAGATATTTATTATACATATCATATAGATATGAGAATAAATTATCATGTTTAAAAATAAAATATACAATTTGTTATATATATATATATATATATATATATATATATAGTCATTGTTAATATTTAAATGCATGTTATGATAGATCAGTTTTGACATCAAATTCTACCGAATCGCCATTACTTTATTTACATTGGCGTAAAACTAGATTTTGTCGATATATATTTACGGCATTCCATTATTGATGACAAAGTATATCAAATTTAATTAAACTGTGACGAGTATCCATTTAATGAAAAACATATCCAATGCAATATACGCGGATTTCCTCTCTGATTTTACTCCGTGATGTCTTTATACGCGAACTTGCATCATAATCGAACGCGATTGGATTTATATTACGCTAAGCTATATCTTTTGTCTTATCTCTTAAAAGAAATAAGATTTATGTCATCCTTTATGTCATCTTTTTATGTCATCTTTTTTCCAATATTTCAATTTCTTTTTCTATATTGCAATTGATTTTTACAATTGATTTAATTGCAAAATTTCTTTAATTATGTGATAGTTTATTTGGTGATTTAACAACGGTATCCCGAAATAATAGGTATGTTCTTGTTGATCCAATTATCCTCTTATGTTCTCGTTCGATCATCTTTCTCATTCGGTCATGATATGCCTTAGTCTTCCTTCTCTCTCTTGTTCCTTTGATAGTTTCATTCTTGTCGCTCGTTCTCGCGTTTACTCGCAAAACGACGAACACCTGGTGCATGCACCTGAGTCCGTAAGGCCGTTCAACTCGGGCAGCACGGGCGCGTGCTTTGTTCGTTTCTTTTCGTTCGGATCTTCTCGTGTAAATATAACTATAGCTACGTAAACCTACATTTAAAAATTCGATAAACCGTTGTGCTTAAAAACTATTGTGTTATAGATAACGAAAGAGAGCGAGAAGAAAATAAGAATTTATTGCGAGTGCGTGCAAATGCAAGACACGCGTGATTTTGTTGTATACATGCTATATTATAATAGAATTGTGATAAAAAAAACAAAATTGCCACGATTCCTTTCTTCATTATGTAACGATGGTTCGTAACAATTTAGATGTTAATAAAATGTGTGATTATTTGATATTATCAATGTTTTATAAAAAATGTAACAAGATCGATATTTAAATTAATGAATCTTTCACGCGTAAATATTTACATCACGACAAATCATGCGGTATATACCTACATTATATAACAAGTCAAAAAGCAATACTAAAATCTTTTCATCTATGATTTTAAAAGACAAGCCCATATTCTCAACTCTCTTTTATCGATAAAAGCGCACTATTATTTCTGAGATAGTATAGTATATGTAACATGAACTATAGCATCTCAGAAATAAATGCGCGCTTTTATCGATAAAAAAGAGTTGAGAATATGGGCTTTAAATGGAGCACTGTTCATTCAGTTTGGAGAGAGAATAAATTAATTTGATCGTAAAATATTTATCCAGCGCATATCGATCGTGAGACAGTCCACGACGTCGCGATGAATAAGTGGATGCATAGATGGATGGACGAAGGGATTCTTACGCCAGTGGGTTGTGTCGATCCATGTTGTCAGACCGGATTCCTGACTGCCAAGGTCACTTCGCCATCGCCGCACTACCACCTGCAGCACGAATAATCGTGTTATATCTTCTTTCTTTTATTTCACATTTTCTCTCTTTCTTTGCTCAGGTACTCCCTAATTAGTTCCGATATAATATGTGATTTTTACTTTTCAAAATCTCAGTTTTAGCTCGGACAATCTGCAAAGTAAAATTGATTGATTGATTGATTGATAATACGTTGCTAATGCAGCTCTCTAAATCTGTACCTTAGAGGTAAAGAATCGTATCTCCATTTAGAAATTTAGAGAAAACAGGATTTAAAGTTTATTATTTATATGAAAATTTCCAATACGATTTTTTCTAAACATTTTATCTTAGGATATCTAGTAAAGTAGTAATAATGAATGTAAGACCCTTTACCATTAAACAATTTAAATTCCTGGCATATTGAAAAAAGTATTAATTCTACTCTAATTTTGACACAAACTGGAGATACGATTCCTCACCTCTGAGGTATAGAAATATAGTTGTCAATAAATAAAATAGTCATCAATAAATAAATATAAAATTGTAATGCAGATAATTAGTATTAATATAATATATCGATTATAAATAAACGACGTGTACAATATAATTACGTAATTTTCACGTTGTGAGACTGCATGTTGAGATCCAACCGACAAAATGTTTGTTGCGCAATGAGACTTTGAACAGTGAGTGTAAGAATCTCGACGTACTGTACAACATAATCACAAATCTATATTATATGTTGTAAATAAATGCGTTGTTGTACTGTAGAGTATTTTATTAATTTAATTAAATTTAAATATAAGGTAATATTAATTTACTCTTATACGAGCTTTTATTTTATTTAAACTTTTTACCAATTTTATGCAATCAGATTCATATCTATGTATATTGATATCTGTCAAACAGCTTATCGAGCGAACATGAAATGAGTAGATTAAATGGTAATAGTAGTAACAAGATCGAACATATACGAACATCTAACAATGTAATGTATTGTAAGTTACAATTATAATATTCATTCAGATTACTAAGAATTATTTCATAACAAAAAATCTCTTGGAAAAATTATTTAAATTTGTACTGATCTGATTCATACATATAATTAAGATTGATTTGTAAACATTTGTGGTATCATGATAAGAATGATTTGGCGGCGTGACTCGGCTTCCGCACGGTTTGACTTGGCACGGAGACGCGACGCGGCGACGTGGCGTGGCATAGCGTAGTGTAGTATGGCGTGGCGCGGTAACGCACGGCGCGGCCGCGGCGTGGCGAGGAGCGGCGCGGCACGGCGGGGCGGGGCGGGGCGGGACAGCAAAACAAGCGAATAAAGCGTAATGGGGAAGTGAGTTCGTTCCTATTCGAAACTTTCGCAGCAAACTCGGTAGCACGGCAGTCGAATACAATGGCCGTGCAGAACTTTCCTCGAAACTAAACAAGTTTATTTAACTTACCACCCTGCACCCCTGTAACACCCATCTGGGGGTAGCACCCTGAGCTACTCTCCCGAACCACCCTCCTCCTTATACAGTCAGACTCGAATTCCCCACTGCGTCTCTTCCTCTTCTCTTCCATCTCCGACGTTTCCCTCGTCTCTCACTCTCTTCTCTTCTCTCAACCAACTCGTACGGTCCCGCCCATCTACCTGCAATAACGGCAAGTTTTCCGAAAGTTTCCGACAGATTAACGACTATTGGAATTGTTGAAGTTATGGGAGAAGGAACGAGGTAGACAGAGAAGAAAAGGCGGAGAAATGAGAAGCAGCGCGTATGACGGAAGGGGTAGTGGTACGGCAGTAGAGATTGAATACCGGAGTTTCCATCGATGTTACCGTGCTGCTTCTATTGGTGGTCAAGAAGGAGCGAGGAATAGCACGAAGTATGATATAGCGCAGTCAATATCCGAGAAGATTGGATCCGATCTGTGAAGAGATGACCGTATCATCATATCACTTCTCTTTGCCATATCTTGAGCAGTGACTGATCATAACATATGTTGGCATGAAGTTAAAGTTAAAGCTAGGCTTTTGTTAAACAAAATCTGAACCGATCAGAGTTAACAGTTTACACGAGATATCTTCTCATCTTCTCAGTTGTCGTTTGCACAAAATTGAATCTCTTGGAGTTGCAGAATTAGTATCTACTATTCTACTATAGTACTATCTTACTAAACTATGAAGCTGAGGCCATCGCGGCTTAATGTAAATTTACGCGCTCGCTCGCGTATGTGTATTAACATGGTCTACTTACACTTTCTCACTCCTAGCTGCGAATCACGCTCCAATAATCCTGCAAATACTAAAACAATTACAACGATACTGGCGATCGTGAAAAACCCGTCGACGCAATATTCGTATACGCACAGTACGATATGTAATATGCTCGTGCACTTTTGTAGACATAATGCAATTAGGTACTAATGCTTACGCAATTTAATGCCTGTCGCTAGATAAAGATCCTACGAATTAATTAAAAGCATAAATACGAGCATAAATAAGTAAATGCCTGTCAGACAGAAGTTCGTTATTTCGGTAATTATGCATAAAAGGGTCCCCTCCCCCAATGTCCTTGACCTTGACATACGTTGTCAAGGTCACCCTCCTGAGTGACCTTCAGAAGGTTTTAGTTGGCGGTCAATGTTTATTAAAAAGTTATAAACAAAAAAAGTTTGAAAAATATAGCAGTTATTTTGAGTATTAAAAGACACAAACGACTAATATGTATGTGGAAATAATACATATATGAACGAAGGAAAGTCATTTAAAGCAGTGAATTGTTGATATATTAAACAGTCTTTTGGTTAAAGCAGAGAATAGTTGGTATATTGAAAAGTATATACTCAATTTTATGGGTTTCCAGTCAAAATGACTCTCCTAAATAATCTCATACAAAAAAGTCTCGGAAAAAATTTTTCAGAAAAAAATGTCTCAGTCCAAAAATATCTCCTTACCATAATGTATCGTACAAAAATAACTGCTACAAGAATATCTCTGACTAAAATTATTAATCAGGGCACGATTATTAAATCCACTATGCCAACCTTCTACTTTGTTATTTGTTCTGTCTTCATGCTGCAAAGTTGTATCATAATGATTCCAAGATAAAATAGAGTATAAGGCCCCAGTTCTCTGCTGACGTCGATTAGGAGATCCAATCCAAGTCTCTTCAAAGTAAGTTAATAAGCAATCCAATTCTTGAGCGTGATTAACATAAAAATTAGTAGCAATAAGTTTTTCGTAAGCTGAGTAAGCTCCTACAACATCATCCGGCGGTAAAAACGCAAGCGCGCATAACAATCTTAAATTTAAAGCATACTCCGCATCATTACCGTAGTTTCTTTGCAATCCACACGCTTGAATTTGCTTCCACACACACTGTGTAAAGTAAAAGAAACATCCTTTAATAATCGCATTCGGAAATTTTTTGGCACTTGCCGTGATAAATGCACGCTCATAATCAGCCATCACTGCTTCCTGCTGAAATCTAGGCTCTATAGCTTTTAACTCGTCCAATAATGTAGAATAAATTTTTCTTGAGATATTTTTGTTCGATACATTATCACGACAAGATATTTTTGCTCTGAAATATTAATGGCTGAGATATTATAGACGAGATATTTTTGCTGAGATGTTTTTGGCTGAGATAAAATGAGGGGTTTCCAATTTTATGTATTAGAAAGCGTGAATACAAAGTATTCTCTGCTTTAATCATGGCAAAAGCATGTTAAAGCTTTGTTAAAGCAGATAATAGTTGGTTATTAACAAAACAAGGTTCAATGACCACCTTCGATGACCAACTATTCACTGCTTTAACAAATTATTTCTGTTACAGATATAAAGCATTAAAATTGACAAAATAGAGTAATATGATAATTTATGGATATAACATTTTAATAGTTTATACGCTTTGTTAAAGCAGAGAATAGTTGGTCATTGAAGGTAGTCATTAAACCTTGTTTTGTTAATAACCAACTATTATCTGCTTTAACAAAGCTTTAACGTGCTTTTGCCATGATTAAAGCAGAGAATACTTGTATTCACGCTTTATAATACATAAAATTGTGTATATACTTTTCAATATACCAACTATTCTCTGCTTTAAATAACTTTTCTTCCAATATACCAACAATTCGCTGCTTTAAATAACTTTCCTTTGTTCATATATGTACTATTTCCGCATACATATAAGTCGTTTATGCCTTCCAATACTCAAAATAACTGCTATATTTTTCAAACTTTTTTGTTTATAACTTTTTAATAAACAATGACCGCCAACTAAAACCTTCTAAAGGTCACTCAGGAGGGTGACCTTGACAACATATGTCAAGGTCAAGGTCATTGGGGGGGGGGGGGCCTTTTATGCATAAATACCGTTATTTCTTATCCGTTGGAATATATAACAAAACATGACATGCTCTTATATTAAAAACTTTATTTCTACAAATTAATCACTTAATTGCTGTATAAGAGAGAGCTGGCATTATAAGCAATGTGTGCGAGACTAAGAGTCAGTTTTCCAATAGTCGCTTAACTTTAATCTTACAATTAGCTAAACTCACTCTTCGTCTCTTTCTGACTATCTTCTTTAGAAAAAGACGAAAAGTGAGTTTAGCTAAACTTCAGTTTAAACAATTATTGAAAAACCGCCCCTGAGTGTTTTTAATCTTAAGACCATCCATTAGTAAATGGTACTTTTGAAAAAATATATTTAGAAAAGTATACATATATCAAGAATTAAAGGAACGCCATAATCGGTCGGGACTGGATCTTGGTTGTCCAATGAAATTATTTGTGAATTTAATGTACAATTCTAGAGTGATGAATTGTACATTAAATTCACAAATAATTTTATTGGACAACCAAGATCCAGTCCCGACTGATTATGGCGTTCCTTTAATTCTTGATTATTATCTTATACGGTCGTACTTTAAATTTGCTTATTATACATATATCATTTATTAACTGCTAAACTTATACAGTGTCCCAACGAAATGTGTCTACCGGGATTGATTTGGAAACTTGTTCTTTCAAAAAAACGCCAAGACAGGTCGATTTTGTTTTTGAGGGGAACAGATCTTTGTCATACTTTGGAATAACCTCCTAGGCGGGGTAGGGACTCTCTCAAAAATATTAATGGCAACAGGGGTCAAGTAGCACATCATTTTAAGGTCTTTTAATTCTAAGGTGTTTACAATGGTGCTTAGTTTTTTTGAAGTAAAACTTCTTAGGGCACGGGGGGTGATTCGAACCGGAAGCGTTACGGAAGTCGCGTTATGGAAGTCCGTCACGAAAAGTCTAACCTTCTACGGAAGTGATTCGATTCGTCGCGTTACGCGTTGGCGTTATGGAAGTCCGTCACGAATAGTCGAACCTTCTACGGGAGTGATTTGATTCGTCGCGTTACGCGTTCGCGTTATGGAAGTCCGTCACGAAAAGTCGAACCTTCTACGGGAGTGATTCGGAGCGTCGCGTTACGCGTTCGCGTTATGGAAGTCCGTCACGAAAAGTCGAACCTTCTACGGGAGTGATTCGGAGCGTCACGTTACGCGTTCGCGTTATGGAAGTCCGTCACGAAAAGTCGAAACTTATACGGGAGTGATTCGGAGCGTCGCGTTACGCGTTCGCGTTATGGAAGTCCGTCACGAAAAGTCGAAACTTATACGACAGTGATTCGGAGCTTCGCGTTACGCGTTTGCGTTATGGAAGTCCGTCACAAAAAGTCGAACCTTCTACGGGAGTGATTTGGAGCGTCGCGTTACGCGTTCGCGTTATGGAAGTCCGTCACGAAAAGTCGAACCTTCTACGGGAGTGATTCGGAGCGTCGCGTTACGCGTTCGCGTTATGGAAGTCCGTCACGAAAAGTCGAACCTTCTACGGGAGTGATTCGGAGCGTCGCGTTACGCGTTTGCGTTATGGAAGTCCGTCACGAAAAGTCAAACCTTCTACGAGAGCGATTCGGTGCGTCGCGTTACGCGTTTGCGTTATGGAAGTCCGTCACGAAAAGTCAAAACATATACGGGAATGATCCGGAGCGTCGCGTTATGAAAGTCCGTCGCAAAAATTCAAAAAAAAAAAAAAAAAATACGTGTGGCCTCCACGCGCGACAGAAGTGAAACTTCTTAGCTGTGAGGAATAGGATAGTATCTCGTTCATAGTATCTGAATTAAAGCCTGTGTAATTCAGAAATCAAATTCTAATTATAAATTAAAGCCGATACAATTTGCAAGTAAAAATTGATTTGTGCAGAATTAAAGCGTATATAAGTCACAAGTCAAATTTTAATTATAAATTAAAGCCGATGCAATTCACAAATAAGAATTGATTTGTGAATGAAAGCCTATATAATTCACAAATCAAATTTTAATTATAAAAGTGAAGTTTCAGGTATGAGAAAAATTTTCCCATGTATAATTACATATAAATGTAATAGTTGGCAACTGTTAACCTGAAACTTCACTTTTATAATTAAAATTTGATTTGTGAATTATATAGGCTTTAATTCACAAATCAATTCTTATTTGTGAATTGCATCGGCTTTAATTTATAATTAAAATTTGACTTGTGACTTATATACGCTTTAATTCTGCACAAATCAATTTTTACTTGCAAATTGTATCGGCTTTAATTTATAATTAGAATTTGATTTCTGAATTACACAGGCTTTAATTCAGATACTATGAACGAGATACTATCCTATTCCTCACAGCTAAGAAGTTTCACTTCTGTCGCGCGTGGAGGCCACACGTATTTTTTTTTTAATTTGAGCCAATAGTTTCCAAGAAAATACGTTTTAAAGTTTTAAATACAATAAAATGCAAGTTTAGTTTTAAAAACAATTTCTTTTTTATTAGATGTTCAAAATGTGTACCGCCGTCTTCATGCAATAATATTACTCCAACACAGATGCTTTAAGGCCAGAAGCTTGTTAACATCAATTTTTCTTGTCAGAGCGATTGGAATCGACAGCAGGACATGAAAGACCATGAGTTGGGCTTTCGTTGACGGGAAGCAACAGTAGGTTTTGAGAATTGATTCACTTTCAAGATTTTTTATTTTAAGCTGCGAAAATGGTGTTCAGTATTGTAGAAAGAGTCGAAATTATTACATTCTATTGTAAAAACAATGATTGTGCTAGCTAGGGCTGCAACCCGAACATTCAATGAAAGACATATTGAAAAAACTGTTCACCATACGTACATATGTTTCGAAGCTGGTCAACAAATTTTATAAAACGGGATCAGTAAGAAACATGGAACACCACCCGGAACAGCCAAACAGAAATAAAAGGTATCGAAATTGCAGTTCTTGGACATGTTAAGATCAATCATACTTTGAGTATCAGAAAATTGTCCGAAATTTCAGGCGTGTCACAAATAAGTGTTTCCAGGATTTTTAAGACTCATCGGGTCCATCCGAATAAAATGCACCTTGTGCAAGAGTTCAACGAAGATGATACATCTTTTTTATAAATGGATTGGTTAACCGACATAACTGTCGCTATTGGTCAGATTCTAATCCTAGAATATTCAAGAAAGAACATTCCCAACATCCTGAAAAATTGAATGTGTAGGCTGATATCTTGGGTGACAAAATTGTTGGTCCACTTTTTGCCAAATAATTTTTGTATATCTTGACTTACTTAAGAACTACATTTATCTACTGATCATATAAATCATTGAAAATGACGTGAATATGCCGAAAGAAGAAGCTTTTTTCAGCAGAAGGGAGCTCCACACTATGTAGCTCTTGTAGGCAGTTCTTGAACCAGCACTTTCCTGTTCATTGAATTGGTAAAAGAGGTCCTATCGAGTAACCCGCCAGATCACCTGATCTCACACTTGGATTTTTTCCTATGGGAATATTTAAAATTCAGAACATCATATGATTTACCCTAACTTTTATTAAAAAAACTTCGACAACGTATAGTCGAAGAATGCCAACACCGGATGTGCTGCAGAATGTTTGATGTAACACTGAGCAGAGACTCTATTACTGCATGGAGGTCGGCGGTACACATTTTGAACACCTAATAAAATAAAAATTGTTTTCAAAACTAAACTTGCATTTTAAATTAAAAAAACTAAACACCATTGTAAAGAGAATTAAAAGACCTGTAAAATGATATGCTACTTGATCCCTGTTGCCATTTAGGGGAGAGTGGGGTAATTACGAATACCTAAGCAAAAAATCAAAACAAAACCTGAATCAGAGACTAGTGTATTTATTGCTTATTATCATACTATAACTAATCAGTCATAAACTTCCATTATCAACTTTGATAAAATTTAAACATAAAATCAACTTTTGATTAAAAAACAAAACCCTTGGTGTTCGTGATTTCCCGACGGGCGTAGGGTAATCACGAATACTGTTTGGAATAATCACGAACAGTGTGCTAATTAAAATTAATAAATACACAAGTCGCAGAAAAGCCTCTGGATGTGCTTTCACCGCTGCTGCATTCTTCATGCGCCCGCAAATTACATATAGGAGGGTCTTTATATTTTTCATTGCAATAGAATTGTATTGAGCTTACTTTGCACTGTGCGCACGGCCGCCTTGTACCACTGCTTGTCCGACACTAGATGCGCGCCTAGCTGTCGGTTAGTGGCGAGAGAACATCAGCTTTCCTTTTCTAACACACCGTAACCGCTGCATTCGCGATTACTCCGCGTTCGTGTTTTTTTTTTTTTTTTTTTAGAATAATCACGAACAGTGTGTTAATTAAAATTAATGAATAAAAAAATCGCAGAAAAAGCCTCTGGATGTGCTTTTACTTCTGGTGCATTTTTCATGCGCCCATAAATTACATTTGTAACACTCAATCCAGTCTTCAATGGAAGGATCTTTATAGGTCTTTATATTTTTTATTGCAATAGAATTGGGAATGTTCAGTGAAAGCTCGAGACAGATGGCGCGGTGACGACGGGCCCAGTCATGGCGGCATCACATGTATGTGTTGGTGTATGTGTGAGCCTATATGTGAACACATCTGTAAAATTGTATCATCGGTAAATGATCTGTTAAAAGATACCTATTATATCTACCGATGATACAATTTTACAAATGTACATATAGGCTCACGCATACACCAACACATACATATAATGCCGCCATGACAAGGCCGGGACAGATGGCCGCCACCGCGCCATCTGTCCCGAGCTTTCACCGAACATTCCTAATTGTATTGAGCTTATCTTGTACTGTGCGCACGGCCGCCTTGTACCACTGTTTGTCCGACACTAGATGCGCGCCTAGTCGGTTAGTAGAGAGAGAACATCAGCTTTCCTTTTCTAACACACCGTAACCGCTGCGTTCGCGATTACCCCGCGTTCGTGTTTACCCTAATCTCCCCTAAGGTTTTTGAGAGGGTTGTGTTATCCCGCTTAGGGGGTTAGCTCAAAGTAGGTAAATTTATGACAAAGATCTGTTACCTTCGAAAACAAAATCAACCTGTCTCGGGGTTTTTCGGAAAAATCACTAGTTTCCAAAATAATTCCGATGGACACTTTTCGTCCAGAGACACCCTGTATACAATATGCATGACACAGAGATAACGATTGTATTTATTCTAGATACTTATCACGAAAACACGATGCAGCAAATATAAGATATAAAATTCTGTTTGTAACTGGCATGATCTTTTCCATATATTTTAAAACAAGCACCATGTTACGATGTTGGTTTGAATGAAGGATTATTGGACGCAAAGAAATTGCGTTTCCAGCTGTCTTGAATTAAGATAATGCTGATTTGTTTTTATAAATCGATTATCCTCCGAAAATTCGTTTTGGTAAATATACCGATGGAGGAACCCACCTCCAATAATCTTGACCTTGACATATGTTGTCAAAATCATGACGCTTAACAACATTTAGCCGTCGCTCGTTTTTTATTAAAAAGTTATTATCAAAAAAAGTTTGAAAAATATAGCAGTTATTTTGAGTATTGAATGGCACAAACGATGTATGTAATATGTATGTGGAAATAGTGTATACATTTTACAATTAAAGATAGTTTACATTGTTTACAATTATAATCATACAATTATGGTTAAAGCAGAGAATACTTTATATTTGGGCATTCTAACACATTAAATTGTATATTATACTTTTCTATACCAACTACCCGATAAAAACAGTCACGTCACATCCACGTCGAATCCACGTAATTTACGTGGACTACGTGGATAGACAATCATCCGCGAGTTATCCACGTGGATTCAACGTTTCTTTTTCATCGAAAATATCAAAGTACCTTATCCACGTGGATTCGACGTTTCTTTTTTATCGCCAAATTGAAGTACCTTATCCACGTAGTATCAATGTAGATTTCACGTGTATGTTTCTATTATTCTACTGATGTATATAATATATATACATATATAATTTATCAATCGGGAAATATTGTTATCAATCACAACATAGCTAAATGGGACGCATTTAATAGATAATCAATAGAAAAATTTTATTGTGTTACAAAAAGTGTGTGCGTGTGCAGTATGCTATCTATTTTTTACAAATAACGTCAGAAATAATTTATTATAAACCCAATTGTTGTTATCTTGTTACAAACAAAAAATTAGGTTAAATAAGACTATTATAGAGAAAAAGGCAGCGTCAAAGTCAGAAGGTCACCGCTACTCCGTTCGATCAGAATAGTCAAGCGACGATGGATGCGATTACTACTTGGATGGGTGACCGCGGCGGGGTATACTTCTTTATATCCAGTATTAAACACCAAGAAACTAACATGTTACTGCTAGTTGTACTTTTTTTTCTCTGTTTTTGAGACTTCTTAAAACCTTGTATGTATGGAGTGGAAAAAATCCACTCCATTAATAAAATTAAAAATTAATAAAATTACGTGGAAAATTTATGTGGATTCCACGTAGACTACAGTACCGTTCTTGAGCGGATTGTCCACTCGAATGTCCACGTGGATTCCACGATGCTGATCCACGTAGCAATAACGTGGATTTCACGTAATGTTTTTATCGGGTATTCTCTGCTTTAACAAAAAGATTGACTGTTCAATATATCAACGATTCACTGCTTTAAATGACTTTCCTTTGTTCATACATGTACTAATTTTACATACATATTAGTCGTTTATGCCATTCAATACTCAAAATAACTGCTACATTTTTTAAACTTTCTTGTTAATAACTTTTTAATAAAAAACGAGCGACGGCTAAAACTTTTTGAATATTGTTCAGGGTCATAACCTTGACAGCATATGTCAAGGTCAAGGTTATTGGAGGTGGGTCCCTCCATCAGTATATTTGCCTTCGTTTTACATAAAAAAAACTATTAACTTCTATAATTTAAACCTTGTAAAATATTTGTGAAATACGTTGAATGTGAGAATTAAAGACAAATATCACATTGTTGAATGTTGATAGTTGTTTTTTCTTGCGTGACAATGTGCCTGTTCACCGGATCCTCATAATTTCTCGCTCGGAAACAAATTACAATACTCAATCATCCCGCGTATTTATCTGTCTCCATGTGACTATTACCTATTCTTCAAACTGAAATTGTCTGAAAGCAAACCGTTGTAATGACATTAAAGACATTTAACATATAATGATATACATCCTGAAGATACTCTCGGAAATGTGCGTTAGAAAATCTTTTCCGTCATTGATAACGGAAAAAAGTGCAGTTGCTTCATTAAACGTCGACGTCACGGGCTGTCACAAACATAAACATCGCAGTTAATTCAATTGGATATTATTTGAACGAAAACATCAGATAGTTGTTTTAATAATCCAAATATTTGGATCAAATAATATCCAATTGAATTAACTGTTTATGTTTGTGGCAGCCCGTGAGAGACGTCGACGTTTAATTGAAGCAACTGCATTTTTTCCGTGTATTCGCTTTGTGCATGATAACATGTGGCGCCGCGTGATATAGTACTTAGACTGAAACAATTTATGAAACGTATAAAGAGAATTAAAACAAAACCGTTTTTTAATGCACTATAATAATTATACAACTAAAATATTGCAAGTAACTATTATAATTCTGTGTAATTTTTTAACTGAGAAAAATATTATCTTAACCAATAACAATTTCTTGTATCTTTCTTCTTAGAGACTGATAAATTGTTCAAAATAAATATAATTTTGAAAACAGGATTTAAAGGGATTACTCATTCCATTGATTTTCACACTCAAGCCATTGTAAAAGGGAAAAAATTAGCTGTATCTCATGTTAAAAGAGTAGAAGAAAGATATAAAAATGACACTGGTATTTTGATAACAGGTAGTACTGCAAATGCGTGATCTAAAGTATCTACACTGTAAGAAAAATAAGTAAAATTACATACATAATAATAAGTATAACAGTTATACTATTAATAACGGAAATATGGGTATAAATTCATGTACTTTTACAAAAGTTAGTATTTTTACTCTTTGTTGTGTAAATACTTCTTTATATTTAATGAAAAATTACAACATTAAATATATAATTTTGGATTTTATTGTAAATACACAATTTAAAATAATGTAAAATACATACTTATTCAAGCTGCTTTCTTATCATATAAGATAGTAATTTTATTTACGAAATTTAAATTTACACTGTAAATATACACGGTAAAAAAATTACATGTAAAATTACAACTATTATAATGGGTAATATTGGGACCATCTAATAAAGGTGTATATTTACAAACATACAGTAAATTTAAATCTCGTAAATAAAATTACTATCTTATATGGTAAGAAAACAGCTTGAATAAGTGTGTATTTACATCATTCCAAATTGTGTATTTACAATAAAATCCGAAATTATACATTTAATGTTGTAATTTTTCATCAAATATAAAGAAGTATTTACACAACAATGAGCAAAAATACTAATTTTTGTAAAAGTACAATACATAAATCCTATTTCCGTTATTAATAGTATAATTGCTACACTTATTATGTATGTAATTTTACTTACTTTTTTTACAATGTATCATGTGGCTTTATACCAATTCGACCACTGAGCATGTGGTAATATTTATCGCAATAACAAATTAATAATAGTTTGAACGTCTATCTCTCTCATTTTTTATTTTAATATATTTTCTTTAACTTTTTTATATATTTGCTTTTTTATAGCTCTTAACAGTTTCACGTCTTTGTACTTTATGTGGATAATGTATATTAATTATAGATGTGGGAAAACAGTAAAATAATTTATCTAAAGTATCACAAGAATTATTTTTTCAATTTACTACACAACAATATAATTTTGCTTTTTTTTTAATTGTTTATTTACATTTTTCCAATTTATTGAAAGGTTAGTGTGTTTCAGGCCAACTTTCCAAACCGATCGCTATGAGCGCCTAAATTGTTTCGCAAATCCCCTCCACATTCATGCACAAAGCTAATAGATCGCGCTAAGTATTGTATTGAAGTTAATTATATCGAATATTTATTTTGAATAAAATAAATAAAAAAATGTTAAAATAAATATAATATATGTCTATATGTAAATTCTATTCTTAAAACATAAATTTTGTCTTGCAAAATAACGTTGCGCATCGCAAAAATAATTTAGCTTTTTAATGTCATTTTTCACGCCTTTTAGTTTACAATTTTCCCAGGTGTGACGCTGTCACGCTGTATGTACTGTCAACGCGGACTTGACAATCGAGCCAGCATTATCTTTTTGTTATGCAGAATATCTCCCTCAATGATTTTTTAAAAATCTATTCTTTAAATCAATTTCAACGAATGTACATTTATTCATATATTATCTAGTTATGTACTCGAGCGCTTAAATATACAGGGTTTACCAAAAGTATGGAAACCCGTTATTTTTACGACAACTACGCATTTTACAAAAATTGTAAGGTTTAAAAAGATCTATTTACTGACCTTATCAGATTGATCTTAGGTGGCATTGTTAAGGTAAAGAATCAGGGTCACCTTGAATTTTTTAATTAAACCCCTATTTTTATAGCAAAATTCTTGTAGCCTTTTTCGAGACGTTTTTAAAACACTATGACAAAGCTCTCTTTTGTTAAGAATTTCGTGAGATATTTTAAATTTTGTTATGATATTTGTAATATAAAATATAAAATATCTCGTAAAGTATTCACTTTTCGATGACTTTACCTTTATACTTTTATACGTAGGATGATAAAAGGAATCGAATAATAATATTAAATTTTACATTTATAATTTTGTAATTTGTAAGATTGAATGCGCCCATAAAATGCAAGCAAATTTTTTAAAATAATTTTTTCTGTTTTTTTTACAACAATCAATTCCTTTTATTATTCTACATATAAAAGTATGAAGGTAAAGTCATCGAAAAGTGAACACTTTACGAGATATTTCATATTTTATATTAAAAATATTATGACAAAATTTAAAATATCTCAGAAAATTCTTAACGAAAGAGAGCTTTATTATAGTATTTTGAAAACGTCTTGACAAGGGCTACAAGAATATGCAATAAAAAATAAAAGGTCCAGTTACAAAAATTTTAAATGACCCTGACTTGACCTTAACGACGCCACCTAAGGTCAAACTGATAAGGTCAGTAAATAGATCTTTTTAAACCCTATAACTTTTGTCTAAAATATTTTTTTGTAAAATGCAGTTTTCGTAAAAAAATAAGGAATTTCCATGCTTTTTTGGTAAACCCTGTATGTATACATCTACAGGATGTGTCTAAATAAGTGCAAAAAATTTTAGATGATTTTTTGTCGAAAATTAAAGGAGGTTTTTTATATAAACATATACTCCTACATCCCTCCCAGAGGAATTATACTTCTCCAAAGATATGGGGGTGAGAATTAAGTTTTTATTTTTTTCTCAAATTTGGGACAAGTTAAAGAAATGAAATTTGGTGGACATTTTTCACTAGTAAAAAGGATATTTATTGATATTTTTTTTATCCTCCCGTATTGTTATAAGGAGATAAAACTAGCAATCCCTATTCAATTTTTATGAGAACTTTTTAACAGGCAGGAATATGATCATCTAAAAATATGCGTTAAAAAGCTTGATTTCTTTAGAAACTTTTTTATATCTTTTATTTTTTTTATAAAATCAGTAGTTTTCAAGAAAAAAAAATACATTATTGTGCACAGCACAATACTAAATAGCATAGGTTTCGAATTACGAGAAGTTAAATTTTGAAATAAAAACAAGTAAAACAAAATTAGAGTAAGTGTTGGAAAAATTGGGGCAAAAACAATAGAAAATGATAATAAATATTGGAAATGACTGCTTCCGGCTATGATACAAGAATACCCTACCCTCTATCTCTTTGATTGGCGTATACGTTTATTTGAATCCCAGGTGTGTTTCTCACCTTAAGTCCTTGGTTTATACCACCCCCATTAAAAATATTGAAGATTTAAGGAATCGCATTGTCGCATCATGTAAAACAATCTGTAACACACCTGGGATTTAAATAAACGTATATACGCCATCAATGAGATAGAGGGTAGACACCCTGTATATTTATACCTATACTTGGTTGAAAAGTTTTTGTTTTATATAACTAGTGTTTATCATAGAAAATCAATCATTTAAGAGTTCTAATGAATAATGTATTGGTTGTTACTCAAGTTTGTCCTAGTTCATATTATTTAAGAGTATCCATACCTACATCATGTGTCTGTCAAATGATCGTTTGTTGACCACAAAGAACTGAGCAAAATTTCTTCAATTAAAAATAATTTTATTCAACTAGAAACTATATAATGCTATAAAATAGATTTTTAATTAGAATTCTCTTTTCAGGCACTTACATCGTTAGATAACATGTACCCTGTCACTTTTATTGCAATTTGAAACTAAGGCATAGTTACATTAATGGTTTTTTATTATATTCTTAAAAGAAGTTCCGTATCGAACAGAAACGAATCAAATGCAATATATAGAAATACTCCGTATATCTCATTAAAACTTGTCGTGAGACCATTATGTGTTTTTTCGGACGCGGAATAGCGGAAAGAAGGGAAGTACGGATGATATATGTTGCGCAGTTTATGTAGCTACTAAGTATATGGCGCGGAATGGAATACATATATACGCTGTATATCTTCTTTATGGCAACCATTAACATATTTTTTACTGTACGTATTACCATACAATAGCGACGCAAATATTATAACTTATGACCGTAAATTAAATGCATGTAAAGGTAGCCGTAAAAGACAATATACCCTAATTAATGAGAACAAACAGAGGAAAAAATTGATTATCATAAACGCATGATATTATTCGTGATATTGAATATCTCGACAAATCATATGTATCTTAACATTACTTGATCTATTGCGATAAGCAAACGCTCTCAATTTATCTTATCGCTTTGTGAGTTCAAATAAATAGTGCTTTAAATTGGGTTGCGCGGGAGCAATATAAAACAAATAATACGAAATGTAAATATCGAGAAAAGGCAAAAGTCTTCATCGCCGTTAAAATCCTTGATAAATTTTATATTCTGCTTACTGTTTAAAATAATCCCGTTTGACTACTTTCACTTTGCGATCACAATGAAAATCTGCGCGTTATGCGAAGTATAGCGCAAATTGCGAGAAATCGAACAGGATGTGGTCCTGGACCTAATGACGTTTCTTTTACGTTAACATATTAACTTAATTTATTAAATATTAATTTAAATATTTTTGCTTAACTTTTGGAAACGTTAAAATTGTCCGAGGTAGTTGATCGATATAATTCATAATTAAATTGCGCCACGTTTACCGATTCCGAAAACAGACGCTCGAAATAATTTGAAGTCTCCCGAGTTACTTTATAACGCACTTTCATCAAGAATGACGGCAATAAATTAAATTTTATTTAGGCAGAAACAACTGCGTCTGATATTCGCCTCGACGATTACCGCAAATTGTATGGTGATCGATCGAATAAGTAAACGAGTTGCAATAGACTTATTCGATGAAACGTGTGATTTAGTTTATTCGAAAATCACTTTGACTAAAGCTCTATTCCAAATCAATCGATAGTAAAATACTATAGATTTGTATTTGCTAATTTAATTTACTTACGGAACACTAAATACAGAGCTATAACATAAATCACGCTTAAAATGTTAGATATATGTATATGTTTCACACATCCATGTTTACCGTGATCTATTTTCTATTTCTAACTTATTACACTGTTTAACAAAAAATTACTTTTTTTTTAGTACAAGAATAATGGTGATTGTTCCCCATAGTTTTTGGATGCTGAATCATTTACCAAATTGCTCTATTACGTCACAATTTTGAACAATTTGTAATTAAAGTTGCAAAAAAGAGCTATGATAGTGTATTTTAGCATATTATAACTATGATATATGTATGACGTGTTAGAAAAGTTTTATTGTAATCAAGTATGTTGTTAAAATTTTCAGTTTTTAAAAGAAATTTGGTGTGTATTACGGTTAAAAAGATATTTATGATTAATATATATCCTATATTAATCATAAATATCTTTTTAAATTCCGATTTACATGGGCCATAGGCCATTAAATATCTATCAAATATTTAACTTAATTATATTATTCAAACTTTTGGGTTTTTTAGGTCACTGAATACTAATTTGATAATTTATTAACACAATTGAAAGATATTATTCAGTAGATCCTTAATAGCCTACGTAAGTCGCAACTTTGATACAATAGACCCTATATCAATCATAAATATCTTTTTAACTATAATCGACACAATAAATTCTTTTCAATGACGAAAAGACCTAATAAACATACTTAATTTTTAATATGTACAACACAACTTCTTTAACACGTCATATATTATAGTACGCCAAAATTCACTGAAATAGCTTTGTTCCAGCCTCAACCGCAAATTTCTCAAAATTGTGACGTGATACACTGTTAAATTCGTTATTTTAAATTATATTTAATTTAAGTCATTTTTAACCGTTCCTACAGATGCGCACTGCTCCTACTCAATATGTCATCAATTTAACTAAAACAATATATTGAACTAAATCAATGGAGTTAAAATAATACTGTGTTAAAATAACCAATTTCGGCATACATTGTAGTTAAAAATATCAAAATGTTATCTAACTCAAAGTATTGGGTTAAATTTTGTTTTTAATATAAAAGTAAATTGTTTTGATAAACAGAATATCGTATTCAGCACCCAAAAAACTAAAAAAACTACGAAAACAATTATCTTTGTTCTTGTGCTTTTTTGTTAAATAGTGTTATATAATAGATATATTGATATAAGATATAGTGTTCCAGTATGTATGTTAAAAAGAAAAGTCATCACGCTATTGCATTACATGCAAGTTTATACATGGCGAGCATTACAATCATAATAGTATATATTGAGATCCTGTAATTATATAATCTCAATACAAGTTTTGCAAATTTCGCGAATTTTTATCAGCCAAATGCGCAAGCGACTCGATTTAATTACAATTAATTGGAACAAGCTAAAGCGGTCGAGAATGGTGGCATGGTGTATATTATGACTTGCCTAGCCAGCTTGGAACTCGATAACTTACCTCGTAACCCAGATACTTACGCATCCTGCTTACGGACTTCCGTGAACGTGTATGCGTACCTACGATTGCGCACGTACGACAGAAGTACATACATGTGTGAGCCCTGTCGAACTGAACCGTAGGTTCAAGTCTCTATTATGTTATTTAGTCAGTTTAATTTCATATACTCTTATAATTGTCTTCTATAATTTTTTGCGCGTACAGTCGATTTATCGCATTTTTTATTCTATTCAACATTCTCAAGCTATATATAAATATTATAAAGGTGCAGCTATTATTTTTTTAAATACGTTATTTATTTAACATTTACTAATATAACTTTTATTAAAATACAAATTCGATTGTTTATCAGAAAATTAAGCAGAAGTAAACTGCAAGTTAGTTAGTAAGTTTATAATGATATCAAGTTACATGTCCAATATTTTTAATGTTATCATCCTTAATGCGATTGTTTGACTGAAGCCCAATAGTATCAAAGAAATAATCAACAAAACTCGTCAGGAAACCGCGGATGAGCGATTCATCGTGAAATGTCTGGTTTGCGGAACACGCAAAATATAGTGCAAAATCTAGTTGCAAATACATCTAGGTTAGATATATTATAAATATATTTTCAGATATTTTGATAATCGTAATTCTTTTATATTTTTTTATTGTTATTTATATTTATGTTGAGTGTATAGGTATTATAAGGTAAAATCGTCCTAATATACATATGTAAGCGAAGAATTGAGCTCGAGATTTTGGAACATAAAGATCGTTTGCTGAATGTGATATCGATTTCCAAGTGTTTTCTCATCAGTGACTTCTCATCACAGTGAAATATCAACGTTTCTTGGACTGTGTACAAACCATTCTTGATTCGAGTGTATAATAGATACATCGGTCTTTTTCCACCTTCTCTTTATGCTCCTATTCCTTGTTTTTCAAATAAGAATCGATAATGCTCTTAGTCGCACACAATAAAGCAGCATAATAAAAACATTTTTGTTTCTCTCATGCAGACTATACGAAGGAACAATATACTTTCTGCTTATATCCAGCTACAACGCATTAAAACGGAAACATCGGAGAAATTCCAGATAATGCCCAATAGTAAATTAAGATTATAATAACTTTCGTGAAAGTTGTACGATGGTGAAGCAGTGGAAGAGGTGGTATACGAGGAGGTAGAGAACTCTATTAACTTTTATTTCTCCGAGAAAGTAACTTCTCTTATCCTCCTCCTCCTCCCCTCTCCTCTCCCTTCCCCACCTTCACCTTTACTTCCAGTCCTCCTTCTCCTCCTCCTCCTGTTCTTGCTCTGTTCCTGCTTCCACCAGCAATACCTTCATCTTCTCTTTCTCTCTCTCTCTCTCTCTCTCTCTCTCTCTCTCTCTCTCTCTCTCTCTCTCTCTCTCTCTCTCTCTCTCTCTCTCTCTCTCTCTCTCTCTCTCTCTCTCTCTCTCTCTCTCTCTCTCTCTCTCTCGCGCTCTCATTTTTCTATCACTATCGCTCCTTGCCTTCCATTCCCATCGTTGGTTTCTTCTCTACCTCGACAACCCCGCATTCACCGCTTCTTCTCGTCGTTGCTCGATCGGCTGCCCTTCCACTTTCATTCTACCCCTCTACCCTGTTTCTAGCCCCGGCCTCGGCCCCGCCAACTTCTCCCAGTGAAACTTTGTAAAGCGACTTAGTCAAAGTTTAATAAATTCCTTCGAGGAAGTTTCAAAGCGGTTCTACGCGGGATTGCAAATGATTACGTTTCGTCGTGCTAGAGAATATGCGAAGATAGGAGAAATCGATATGTAGGACGGACAGAAATAAATAAATAGAAAGAATGTAACGATAGTATAATTGCAAGAATAAGGATATTTTAAGTTATATTAATTGTTGGATGCAAGTCGAAAAATATTACGTTAATCAGACTCAACCCGGTCATCACAAAGGAAATTGAGTTGCAACTTTAAAGAAATAATGATTGCGATAAAATTAAATTATTCGATATTAAAATTACAATAACTTGTTAATATCTACATTTTATATGCTTCATTATTTTTGTTAATATCACCTCTTTAAGGGGTCATATCCGTTTCTCGTTCCTGAAAAGTGGTCCAATAATTATGAGGGATTGCAAGAAAACTATTAGACCGATTAAGTTGAATCTTTCTTTTATTGCAAGGAGTATCTTGCAGGAAAGAAAACATACAGTAACAACAAAAAATACCAAAAAATACCAAAAAATACCAAAAAATACCAAAAAATATAGCGGCTGCGTGCATTGGCGTAGGACGTCCTTTTTCGCGCAGGCACAAACGGTGGGCATTCTTCAGCTCGTAGGATTAATCATAAACAAAATTTTTTAAATTTTTATTATTTTTTGGGATCGTGATTCTCGGCTCACGAGAGGAATTTTTCGAAAAAGAAGAATTACAGAAATGGTCACACTTTAAAAAATTTTTCGTGATTTTTTTAAAAAAATTGTTACATTTTTTTATTGATAAGTTCAACATGATTGAACTTATCAATAAAAGCTCCCGTGAGCCGATAAAGAATCTTATTAGGAATATGTGTACAAAAAATGAAGTTAATCGGACGAATGGTGAGGCAGTTATCATGCCCACCGTCTTGAAAAGTGGTGTTTCGAGAAAAATGCACGCACCCGCTATATTTTTTGGTATTTTTTATTGTTAGTGTATGTTTTCTTTCCTGCAAGACACTCTTTGCAATAAAAAAAAGATTCAACTTAATCGGTCTAATAGTTTTCTTGCAATCCCTCATAATTATTGGACCACTATTCAGAAACCGAGAAACGGATATGACCCCTTAATGATCATCCAATTTTTAAATAATATTTTTCCCGTTTTGAACATAAATCGATTTATCTGAACTTCCATAATGCGCTACAAAGAGAAATCTTCGACTCGATGAACGTATAATTTCGTAATTTAGTTTAATGTTCGCGTGGATTGCGCGAGCAAGTTGCGATAGGTCATCGATGTCGCAAGGCTGTTAGTCACGTATTCCCCTTTTGTGACGAATATCGAGATACGATATATTACGAGAACATCTTTTACGAGATAGTTCTCCTATCTTCGATTCTTCCTTTTTTGTCGCATGTAACTCGAAGGTAAATCGATAAGGGGCTATATCGCGTTACGTCGGCGAAGCGTATATAATTCCAAAAGCGGAACGGGAGGAGGAAGTAATACCGCATCGCTCCGCATCGTACCGCACCACACATCGCTCGCGAAGAAACAAAAAGACGGATTCGTACTTTATGCATGAAAGAGAAGTCTATGCGTTGAGCGAAGGGACGAACAAGGACAAGGAGTGAGAGGCTCACTGCATAACGAACATAGTCCGAGTCGGTAGTGGTGACCAGAAAATGGCCGCCACGACGCAAACAAATGAGCAAGTCTGACCATTCCCATGGCAACAATCTCAATCAGATAGGAACTAGCGGAGCAGAGAACAGAGAACGCGCTGGATAATATATTCGATACAGGTAATATATAGCGCTCCAGATACAATATTTATGTCCTGACGTATTTCACTAGCAGCCCATTATTCATTCGCTCGTACTGAATAAACATTAATAGCATAGAGCTCATGCTTCGTACCGCGCAGGATCTTTTTCAATCCTACTCTTAGTCCTGTTTCTACTCCGTCCGTTTCATCTCATTCGTAATGCGTTCTGTAACAATCGTAATAATCACTAGTATATGCCAAATCAAAAACATCTAGGTTTACATTTTTTTCCCTTTTGGTTCTGATCAAAGGTTATTTGCGATTATGTTGGAGCAGTGATAAACGATAAGAGCGTATACTAAAAAAACAACGAGAATAAATGCATTAATTTATATGAAAGTGTTTATATGAAACATATAAACAATTGTAAGTATACAATATGTAAGTGTTTATATGAAACATATAAACAATTACATATTAATTAATGCATTTATTCTTCTGCTTTGTTAGTATCTCCGCTCTTATCGTTTATCACTGGTCCAACATAAACGCACCCTAATACTACCTTCGCCATCGATGACTTGCAGAGTTGGCAGCAAATCGAAAGGGGAAGAGCGAACAGTACGAGAAACCGGTTATCATTGTTACAGCGTCGTCGCTACCACGAGTCACGGTCGACTACGAATATTCGAGATATTGACGTCGCCACGAGCTTAACTCTTTATTGTGATAAAGTACAAACGTATTATTATTTTAAAAACTTTCTGTCGTTTATTTAAATAAGTAAAACCTGAAAGGAAGAACATTACTATGGAAAAGAACAATTCGGATGGAGACGAAAAATTAAATCGGACTTGCGATCAAATTCGTCCTACCTCTGTACGAAGACAAACTGTTTGTCTATTTTAAGGCCGAATGAAATATTTATGAAGAATAAAGCAGTCAACGTCAGAGTAGTCCGCAACGTCAAATAAAGTACTATCGCCTGATGAAATTGAGATTACTGTAATGCTTGGCATTGATTATTTTTTACCTTTGGAATTAATAATTAATTGTATTAATTATTGCGCAGTGTTTATAATATAAAGTACCATTCTTAGATTCAAGTTTACAACGTGCAATTATAATTAAACTAACATGTGCTATTAGTCAACACTCCTACTTGAAACGTTTCCCAGTATTTGATGATGTATATGTGTAACGGTAGATAGCGATTTCGAGGTCAAATGTCAGACTTGAGAACCGCACAACCCGTTAAGGCATCTACACATATATCTTCCAAAAAATGTTATGAGCTATTGTACATAGTCATAAAATATCTTGTTCATATAATATGCAGTTACAGATTTATAATAGAAAGCATTTCTAAACAGTCTAATTATTTATTAGTTACACAGTGTTTCTATGTCACACTGACACTATTTTATACAATGTACATTATTTGGTACAATTGTAATTCTACAAGTATTATATTAAAAAATTAAATCAAGTGCAATAACTGTAATCAAGTGCAATAACAAACAGAAACTCAGGCGGTAATCTTTTAAAAACGAAGAAAAAAATCTGACGGTATTTAGACCATCTAAAATAAGCAGAACTCGATAATAACTTTTTTATATTACGTGTTAAATACTCTAATTAAAGCGAATGGATTAGATTCATAGGTTTTTGTTAATTGAATGGAATTAAACCAAATGGGCTATTGTGCGCAAATACACAACAGTCAATAACAAATAAAATCACTTTTTTCATCTTTGTGCTTCTTACCAGAATTATGAACGTACACGCAAGAATTTGAAATGTGAAGTGAATTCACAATTCCATCTTCGAGCATTAAGAATTCTTGTTTGAATAGCATTTTATATTATTGTGAGATATATCAATTCTCCATATAAATTAGGTATATTCATATGTATTCTTCTGTTTTTTTTCATTTTTGCTTCCTCATAGAAGAAGCTTTGTTTTAGTAAAGAAATTTTTCTTTTTTAGTTGCCGCTGCCAATGTGTTCAGAATGTTGTAAAACGTCGAAAAATCGCTTTAAAAAAAAATGTCCGCGCGCGCGCGCGCGCGCGCGCGCGCGCGTGTGTGTGTGTGTGTGTGTGTGTGTGTGAACGGATTTGATGTCCGTGGTTGCTCTAATAACTTCCGCAAATTTTAAGATATTGGGCTGATTTTTTTGTAATCGATATAGTATTATTTAAGGAAAGTTGGTATTGAATTTGGCGATGATCGGTAAAGGGGTTCTTTCTTTATAAAATTTTTTATTTTTTGAGAAATGTCCGTGGTTGCTCTAACTTCCGATTTAAGATATCGGGCTATTTCTAATTCTGTTATATTCTTCAGTCTTTTATAATCCTATTTCATATAATTTTTTAAGATTTGGTTGATTATACCCAGCTTTATAAGGCTCCTATGTATGTACGGATCCCTCGAAATTTCAAACATCTCAAGAACTAATCAACCAAATCTTTAAAAATTGTATATGAATTAGGGGTAAAAAAGACTGAAGAATATAATAGAATTAGAAAAAAGGTTGTTATTGAATTTGGCGAGGATCGGTGAAAGAATTTCTTCTTTTTTTATATTTAACCCGAGAAATCAGGCTAAATTTTTAAAAGAAATAGAGTATTTTTAAAATAAATAAAGTATTATTACAGAAAGGTTAAATTGAATTTGGTAAGAAGCGGTGAATAATTTTTTAAATTGTAATTTTAATTTCCGATGAATATTTGGGTATTACTGAGCTGACCTATCAATTCACTCTTTTGTCAATTTATAAGTAGCTGGTTTTACATATTATATCATATATTATATGTTATTTTAATAATTTATCAACTAAAGTCCAATAGGATGGCACCCAGAAGAGGATGGAAACCGTAAAATTTCTATGAGATATATAAAAATTTAAAAAATGGTGCAAATGAGGAATTTGCACATTGCTTCCTCACCATTTTTAAGTGTGCAAATTAGGAATTCGCAAATTGTTTTTATTACGCTCATAAAGCTTCCTCTATGAAGAAGCCAAATTAATAAATACTAATAATTATGCATAAAATAAAATACAAGCTTCCTTAGAAGAGGAACTTTATGAGCGTAATGAAAACAATGTGCAAATTCCTAATTTGCGCACTTAAAAATGGTGAGAAAGCAATGTGCAAATTTTTATTATGTTTATTTTAACTAAATAAATATCCTAAGAAAGAAAATATAATAATGAATAAATTTAAAGTGAACAAAATATCATTTAATAGATACTTATTCACGGCATTATGTGTGAAATAATATTTCGAATTTTCAACTTGTAAATCCTTAAAAAAAAGATTTTTTTAAAAACATATTGATATCATACATTTGGATAATAATACCAGATATGAATGAGAGTTTCGTGCATAAGCTAGTAGAACGGCAGGTTTAGCTCGAAAACCCTCCCCCTCGCTTCCATTACGCTGTTTTATATCCGCTATCTTTATTTTTATTGCATACTCATTGTTGCTTTTCTCTTTGCTTCATGGTTTTGAAATGTTTGTAAAAACTATATAAACTAACAAATTTATTCCTCGGGTGATGATATAATGTTCATATCGCAAGTATATATAATAATACTTTTATTTTATTATTTTCATACGGTAAATATACCGATTAGGGGACCATCCCCCGATGACCTTGACCTTGACATATTTTGTCAAGGTCATGACCTTGAGTGATTTTCAAAAGTTTTTAGCCGTCGCTCGTTGTTTGTTAAGAAGTTATTAACAAAAAAAGTTTGACAAATATAGCAGTTATTTTAAGTACTAATAGACATAAATGACTGATATTTATGTGGAAATAGTACATGTATAAACGAAGGAAAGTTAGTTAAAGTAGCGAATTGTTGGTATATTAAGAAAAGTTATTTAAAGCAGAGAATAGAGAGTATGTGCTTCAATTTACAAGTGTGTGCTTTGTATGTGCTTCAACTTAGAAAGCACATATACTTGTAAAAAACCGAAATGTCATGCAAAAAATCTTTGGAAATTAGATTAACATATGCAAAATTTACAATAATCATAGAATTGTCATATATTAAAAAGTCAATAGATATATGTAACAAAAATTTTATTCAGTATTTAATGAATTTAATGGATATATGGAACTCATTATATCGAAAAATGCATCAATGCGTTCATGATAGTTATATACACACTTGTAAAGCGCGCCACTATAACCTATAGGTTAGTGACGCGCTTTACAAGTATGTGCTTTGTAAGTTGAAGCACATACTCTCTATTCTCTGCTTTAAATAGCTTTTCTTAATATACCAACAATTCGCTACTTTAACTAACTTTCCTTCGTTCATACATGTACTATTTCCACATAAATATCAGTCATTTATGTCTATTAGTACTCAAAATAACTGCTATATTTGTCAAACTTTTTTTGTTAATAACTTTTTAATAAACAACGAGCGACGGCTAAAAACTTTTGAAGGTCACTCAGGGTCATGACCTTGACAAAATATTTCAAGGTCAAAGTCACCGGAGGATGGTCCCCTGATCGGTATATTTACCTTTCATACTTTTATCTTTGAAATAGAAAGAAAGAGTGAAAATAAAATGTAGATCTCTACGCTTAACATAGAATTATGATGAGATGTGTTTTAAACTTTAAAAATTTCTCAATTTTTTTTCAAGTAAAAATGTTTAAGCAAATTTAAAGTACGACCGTATATAAGATAATAATCAATAATTAAAGGAAACGCCAAATTCGGTCGGGACTGGATATTGGTTGTCCAATAAATTCGTGAATTTTTAAGTACAAATCGTCACTCTAGTAAACCACGCGCCGAATATACTAACGAGTGTTAGTGGACAATTAAATTAACTTTCAATTTAATTGTGTGAGAATAGGTACTCTTTCTAGCTTTAGTTGTGGCTACGTTTAAGTCCGTAAGTAACGGCGCGTGGTTTACTAGAGTGACGATTTGTACTTAAAAATTCACGAATTTATTGGACAACCAATATCCAGTCCCGACCGAATTTGGCGTTTCCTTTAATTATTGATTAAAAATGTTTATCTACAGTACATAAATAATGATAGGTACAAAAAGGTAATTAATTTCGACCAGACTGGCAATCGACAACTATTGGCTGACAGATGTTATTTATAATTTAGAATTTGTTGCGAAAAATATTACCCCAGCCAGGATTTGAACCTGGAACCTCCCACTCTCCGTGCAGGCGTCGTCCCAATTCGACCACTGAGGCATGTGGTAATATTTATCGCAACAACAAACTAATATACACGTATTATTGTAATGTTGGAACAAATAATGTGTGTATATTAGTTTGTTGAATACCTGTTATCGAGCAAGCAAAAATAAATCTAGACAGCTTAATGAAACAGGATGTCGTAGATAGGGTATATTACAAAATTAAAACATTTTATTATTGCTGTTCTCATTATTCTATGTATATAAATTGATTTTGTAAACATTTGTAAATTTATTTTAGCAGTAGTAATCAAATATTTAAAAATATTTTATTTAATTTTATATAAATTGTGGTTTTTAGATATTTGAAAGTGTCGCTATTGATTGTGCAAAGTATTGTCCACATCCGTATAATTTTCAAAACTGCCGGAAACTGTAAGAAAAACAAAAAATTAAATTTAATATAATTAAAAATAAAAGAACAGTCGTTTTTGTTCGACCCAACTGGCCAAATTATATTGTTTTTGTTCTGTTTGTTTTTATTTTTGGAATACTTTTTCTGTCGGTTATTTCATTGTGACTTTGACAGTTGTACTGTACGGATGTGTTCGCTAATATGGCTTGCGACGTTTCTTTGTTCACGCTACACTGCGTTTTTATTTTATCTGGACTCACAAGATTTGTAAGCCTTTTTATGTTAATTTTTTAATTATTGACTTCTGATTAATATTTTTGACTTTCGCGAACTCGTTTCTGTAAATGCCGATTTTTATTTTTTAGCTTTGCGTTTGCTTGATGTAGTTAGGGCACAATGTCAGCAACGTAATGAATGTCTTTTATGCGGATCGATTGCTATAAAATTGCTTTCCTCACTTGATAAGGACCGAAATTACGGTCAAAACGTCGTGAGATTATAATATGTCAGATTTTAATATATTAATTTGGCCAGTTGATTCGAACAAAAACGACTGTTGTTTTGAATTTTATTTACTGGCGAAGGATAGAAGTCACTCGTTTTGTAAAAATAAAAGAGTTATAATATGTAATTAATATAATTACAAAGTTGTAACTCATCCTGACAATTTTGTATAAGTGCGATACGGTGCGATACGATACCAATAAAAAGCAACTATAAATTGCAAACTTTGTACAATGGTCGCTTTGCCGTTGTTTCCTTGACAGTCTGACTGTTCTGCATCTAAATGTCTCGACATTTCACTTATCTGTGTATCGAAACAAAATTAAATTGTAAAATCAAAAGCCGCACCATAATAACTTTGTAACACAAAAAGTATTTAATTATAAAATTTTTTATTACTTTGCTATCTTCGCTAGTTGCAACATGAGAAATATAATTTCTGTCAATTAAAATATTTGGTTCAAGCAGAAATTATAACATTATTTATGCAATATTACTGTTGGTTAGTGTCTTTTGGTTAAACAGTGAGGTTATGAACTATTCATTCTTTCTAAAATGTCATATAAATAAAATCTAAATTTTTTAATTATATTGTTAATATATATTTAAGGAAAAATGAAGGTAAATGTGCAGAATAGTGGCCTCCTCACCGATTTCGTTGAACTTAGGCTTAATCGACGCGTTTTTGCACAAAACGACCGAATCTGGCAGAAAAAAGTGTTGCTCTGCCCCGCGAAGCGAGATATTAACAGTTAAAGTTGACAACTATCAGGTTATGAGACCTGTCATACCGACAAGATGTAGCGACTACGAGCATGTCTTGCAACCACATGCGCATGCTCCGTGGCCGCACGCGTATAGATTAGTGACGCGCTTTAAAAGTATTTAATTGTTTAAAGCGCGTCACTAACCTATGTAGGTTAGTGACGCGCTTTAAAAGTATTTAACTGTTTAAAGCGCGTCACTACCCACACAGAACAAAATATCTAATAGACATCCAGTGGATGTCTACATATCCATATGATGTCCATGTCTACTATAGATATCTAATAGATATCTAATAGATGTACAAAATATCCATATCTCTCAAATAACTAGCAAAGATATCCATTAGATATCCATGTGTTATCCACATATCCATGTCTACAAAATATCTATCATAGATATCCATTAGATATCCAGGTGTTATCCACATATCCATGTCCACAAAATATCTATCAAAGATATCAATTAGATATCCACATGTTATCCACATATCCATGTCCACAATATATCTTTCAAAGATATCCATTAGATATCTACGTGTTATCCACATACCATGTCCACGAAATACCTATCAAAGATATCCATTAGATATCCATGTGTTATCCACATCCATGTCCACAAAATATCTATCAAAGGTATCCATTAGATATCTACGTGTTATCCACATATCCATGTCCACAAAGTACCTATCAAAGATATCCATTAGATATCCATGTGTTATGTACATATCCATGTGTACAAAATATCTGTCAAAGATATCCACTAAATATCCATATGTTATCCACATATCTATGTCCACAAAATATCTATCAAAGATGTCCATTAGATATCCATGTGTTATCCACCCATATAGCAAAGAAGATCTGCGGGATATACTGAATTTATCTCAAATATATATTAATATCCATAAAATATTATCAGTATATCATTACATATATATACTAAAACACTTTTGTACAGAATATTTAGAGGATATCTTGTTGAGATAAATGAGATATTGGGGATTTTCAATAGAACATCTACACGATATTTTAACGATAATGAAAGGAATTGAATGTTGTAAAAGAGCAGACAAATTTATTTTAAAAAATTTGATTGCATTTTGTGGGCAAACAATTTTAAAAAATTGCAAATGTAAAAATTAATATTATTATTCGATTTCTTTGATTATTCTCTGTATAAAAGTATTAAGGTAAAGTTATCAAAAAGTGAATACTTTACGAAAAATTTCATATTTTATATTAAAAATATTATGACAAAATTTGAAATATCTCAGAAAATTTTTTACAAAAATGAACTTTATTATAGTGTTTTAAAAACGTCTTGACAAGGGCTACAAGAATATGCTACAAAAAATAAAGGCTTTTATATAAAAAATTTAAGGTGCTCTTGATCAATAGCGCCTTAAACTTTTTAAATAAAACCTCATAGGGGGTTAAATAAAAAATAGTTTTATTGCATATTCTTGTAGCCCTTGTAGAGACGTTTTGAAAACACTATAATAAAGCTTTCTTTCGTTACAAATTTCCTGAGATATTTTAAATTTTGTCATTACATTTTTAATATAAAATATGAAATATTTTGTTAAGTATTTACTTTTCGATTACTTTACCTTAATACTTTTATGCGTAGAATAATGAAAAGAATCGAATGATGTAAAAAAAAACAGACAAATTAATTTTAAAAAATTTTATTGCATTTTGTGTAAAAACTTTATTTTGAAAAATTATAAATGTAAAAATTAATATTATTATTTGATTTCTTTGATTATTCTATATATAAAAGTATTAAGGTAAAGTTATCAAAAAGTGAATACTTCACAAGATATTATATATTGTACATTAAAAATATTATGACAAAATTTTAAATATCTCAGAAAATTCTTAACAAAAGAAAACTTTATTATAGTTTTTTAAAAACGTTTTGACAAAGGCTACAAGAATATGCAATAAAAAATTGGGGCTTCTATATAAAAAATTTAAGGTACTCTTGATCAAAAGTATCTTAAACTTTTTAAATAAAACCCTATAGGGGGTTAAACAAAAAATAGTTTTATTGCATATTCTTGTAGCCCTTGTCGAGACGTTTTCAAAACACTATAATGCAACTCTCTTTCGTTAAGAATTTTCTGAGATATTTTCAGAAAGATGCACGGTAGCGCATCTTTCCGTGGTAGCTTGCAATGACACCGATAGGTGGCGCATAATGGTGTGATTAACTCGTAAGTAAATTTCAGTTGAAAGCGAATATAAGCAGGTCCAGGCGAAGCAAAATTATGACATCCGCAAGACATATTTTTGCCAGCAACATTGTTGCGATGATATAAACATATAAGACTATATTTTGTTTTTATAAATTTATAACCAACTTATCCTATTTATATAGGATAATAGACATATATAAGACAGTCAGTAGATATCCACGCAGATATCTAATCAATATTCACACAGAACATAATATCTAATAGATATGTAATGGATATATTCAATGGATATCCATGATATCTACGAGATATCCATTAGATATCCATTAGATATCCAAATGTCCGCAATTCTAAGTCTAATAGATAACCATTGGATATCCATAAAAATATCCATTGGACATCCATACTATCCAGTGGATATTTATATAGTTATCTGCATAAATATCCACTGGATATGGTATGGATGTCCAATAGATATTTTTATGGATATTCAATGGCTATCTATTAGACCTCGAATTGCGGACATTTGGATATCTAATGGATATCTCGTGGATATCATGGATATCCATTGAAAATATCCATTAGATATCTATAGATATTATGTTCTGTGTGGGTAACCTGTATAGGTTAGTGACGCGCTTTAAATAGTTAAATACAAAATATCTGTTTTAATGAAAATCATAACTTTAAAATAATACATTCAATTTTAATTATTTATTGGATTTATATTAAGATCTAACATTTCTCTATAGAAAACGCTGTAACTGTACACACGGCTGTTAAGTGAAGCCCCTTGCACAATGCTAGGCAACAGGCAATAGGAACAGGGAACAGAAATCAGAAACCTTGTATTTATGCAGAATAGACAATGACACAGGCAATAGACACAGAATTTCCGTCACGTTGGAAATTCTGTGCCTATTGCCTGTTGCCAACCAATCATATTGTTCGAATTTTTTAGGTTTGTATTGACGAATTTGAGGTTATTTCCTGTTCCTATTGCCTGTTGCCTAGCATTGTGCAAGGGCCTTAAAACGCGTCGAAGTACACTACATATGTCGCTACGGCGCATGCGCGTGCGGCCACGGAGCATGCGCATGTGGCCACGGGGCATGTTCGTAGTCGCTGCATCTTGTCAATATGACAGGTCACATAACCTAATAGTCGTCAACTTTAACTGTTAATATCTCGCTTCGCGGGGCAGAGCGACATTTTTTTCTGCCAGATTCGGTCGTTTAGTGCAAAAACGCGTCAATTAAGCATAAGTTCAACGAAATCGGTGAGGACACTATTCTTCACATTTACCAAAATAAAAAGTGTTCGTTTTTAAAATTATAATAAAACACGTACTTATTTTTGTATTTCTATTTTATTTTACTGCAGCAGTGTTCCGTGACTTGTCATTACCGTGAGATATCTCGATCTAATCCGATCGCTCCTGAGACAGCAACATGAACCCGATTGCGCTAGGGGATTTTTTGAAATGCATCGACTGAGTACCGTTGCTCGGTCGGATTGGAGATCCGATTACGTGTTGGAAACACCCTTCACATCTTGTCAGTATGACAGGATTCATAACCTGATAGTCGTTAACTTTAACGCTTAATATCTCGCTTCGCGGAGAAGAGCGATACTTTTTTCTGCCAGATTCGGTCGTTTTGTGCAAAAACAAATCGATTAAACCTAAATTCGTCGAAATCGGAGGTGAGACCCCTAAATTGTATAATTACCTCCGAATATTTGATTACTTCATTTTTTTGTGCCACGGTCCTTACTCGAATACTCGATTATATGATTGTTATCATTACGGTCCTTTTTTACTTAATATTGTAATTCACGTCAGCCTGGGAAGAGACGTTCAAATTAATTATTATATTTATTGATTATTGTGATAAATATTACCACATGCCTCAGGGATCGAATTGATACGACATCCACACGGATTGCGAGAGGTTCCAGGTTCGGACCCTGGTTGAGGTAATAGTTTTTGCAATAAATTCTTCAGTTATTTAAATCAAAAATTAAATTAAATCGATTTAATTAGAGGGGAGGGGATTTACTAAAGCTGTGTTGTAAGTCTGACATTTTAGAGTGCATTCGGGGAGACGCTATTAACGCTATAAATGCAAACGCTATAAACTACGTTCGGGGAGCCAATAGCGCGATAGCGATAGCAAGCTCCCCGAACGCAGCTTTAGAATAAAATTGCAATATGGCCGATGATGTGAGTTGTGCGAGTGCCAAGTGTATAACAAACGAGTTTTTTATTTTAATTTTATTTATTGAGTTTTATGCCATTATTTTACCTACAACTTTTATTTGATCATAATTACACAGCAAATAGAATACTACCTACATAACCTGTATTATCAATTATTTACCATTCTTTGCACGCGCAGCATCTTCTGGAGACAATTTGATAGAATAATTTATTCCATTTTCTTCATCAAACAGATTAATTTCAACTTCACTTGGTCCTTGGTCCATTGTTGGAATTGACATTGGTTACGTTTCGTTATCTGCAGTATTCTGAAAGCAGCTCCTATACGCAATCAAGTTTTCAAGGAGAGAATAAACGCCAATAGCATTTCGTGCCTCACCTCGAAAATAATAGCGAAAATAGCGCGAGTGATGACATCACGCTGCCTTTAGTGTGACGTCATCATCGTATATCATAGCGCCACAAAGCGTCTCCTCAAACGGGTTTGGACAATAATTGTGCTAATAGCGTGCTCCCCGAATGCACCCTTAGTGGGCACGCATTTTTCTAAGGTTAGGAGAAATTATGTGCAATACACACAAAAATAATAGGCTACTGAGATCTAAGCTCGGAGCGTAATATTAGCAAGTTTATTCTATAATAAATAGTAACATACGTTTTGTGCGTAAATGTTCTATTATTTTAAATTGTTAATGTGTCCGTGGGAGCCGTAGGAGAGAAGCAAACATTAATATGGTTAATATAGTTTTACTGCACACGTTTTTTTTAAGATACAGTTAAACGCCGGCTGTATATGCGCGTACACTCGACCAAGAAAATCGGTAACGTACTCACAACAAACTTTTTGTACGTTAACAGAACTTACATGAGCACTATCTATATCACGGCATGCCGGCAATCTTTACAAAAATAACCCAAGAAGAGCGCGATAATACCAACTTAACAATGCATAAACTAATAAAAATCTATAATATTTCCAACATAAATATTCCACAATTACGTACGTATGATACATAGTTAAATAGTATTACTAAACTTAACGAATAGTTGACTAATTATAAGGGCGTACATAACACTCAAATGCCGAAAAATTTATCTATTTTGTAACAATGATTAAAGATAAAGTAAAATATTTGAGTTAAGGTATTTTGAGAGCTAATTCTCTCTTTATTTTTTTACAATAAAACTGAGAAGACTTGTTCAAAAATATTAATTTTTTAAATATTATAATAACTATTTAATTACATGAAATCTTACAATTAGTAACAGCTGTACCGATATCTTGAAAAACTTTTCACATATTTTTTATTTATTTTGTTTTATCATACAATATTTTAAGCAATACAATACAGAAAAAGATCAAGGACTAGGTACAAGCTAGAGTCCTTAAAATACGGAGTCTGGCAATCTCCTAGACCTCCTTTCATTGGTTCAAGTTAGAAGAACACACAATGGCGTAACCAATCACAGTGTACATAGACACACTACTACATTGCTAGACACTAACACAGTAATACATACATACACTTATGCACTAATCCCTTGTATACAGACACACGGTCATTTTGTGCTCTTGGCCAGACTCTGTATTCTAGGGACTCTAGGTACAAGCGAGCGAAGAGCGCCCGCCGGCCCTGAGCGCCAGATAGGCAAGTGCACTCATTCGTTATAATAAGTGATTGGAGTATTCGAGTACAAAGAAAGATAGTATTCGATTCCTCAAAGTTTTCAATGTTCTCGAAAACAAGCGTTGTAGTTCTCGGACTCTGTTCTCGGATGAACCAAGAACTACAACACCCTATAAATAAGTATATCCTGATATAAAAATCCTATTATTTCATACAAATAGGTCGAAATTCGACCATCAAAAATGTAAATGTGGTAATATTCTTAAATACGTTTTTTCAATAAACATCTAACTATTAATTGTTAAGAGTTCACATTTACTTTGTTGGAATATATTTTATAAGATTATTATTAATTTTTAATTAAATTATAATAAAATAATCGCCATAACGGTCCAAGCTTGGATCTCAATAGTCTAATATTATTTCTTGTGTGAATACACATATTATTTATTCCCAACTTTAGAAAACCGTGCGCCAAATACTGTGTACGGTCGAATAACTCTTTAATATTGTTTATTCACTTGGCCAAGAAAAAAAGACGCTCATGAAATTATTAAACAGATTAGTGCGATAAATATTACCACATGCCTCAGTGATCAAATTGGTACGACGCCTGCACGGATTGCGGGATGTTCCAGGTTTGAAGGCTGGCTAGGGCTGATATTTTCGCAATAAATTCTTTAACATCGAAAGTTGAATTGAATCGATTTAACTAAAGGGAGGGAGGGAATTTTCACTATTCCAACAGGAGCTATGTTTTTAAGTCTGACAAATCTAGCGTACAGTTTTCTAAAGTTGGGAATAAATAATATGTTTATTATTACACAAGAAATAATATTAGGCTATTAAGGGGATCCTGCAGTCGTATGATTTACCGACATTATCGTTCTTAGATAGATCTTTTAATTGGCCTTACAGAATTGCAAAAATCTTTTACAGAATTAAAGTACGCACAAAAATCTATCTACACAAATGCGATTTTATATCAAAAACACCAAAAAATTAAAATTTTACTTAATTTGGGCACATACACAGCTGTCACCTGACAACAATATTTGCTTCAAACAAAAATTCTGCAGTTTATGTACATATACATAATGTTTATCATGTTACCTAGGGAAAACATGTAAAAATAATATTGTGCAAGTAGAAGTAAGATTCAACGCGTACAAAAAAAGATCCATCTAATGTTTATTTTAGTAATGCAAATACGGATGCAGAATGACAAGAAGAGAAGTGTTGCGTGCAACAGTAGTTGCCGGATTTTGTCAGAGATGGCGCTGCTGCAATCTGACAAGGACAGATACATCGTATAGGTATCCGTTAGACAAGGACAGGTATAGTTTGGAAACATAGAAAACATAGAAAACGATCGAAATTATCGATTATTTTTAGTTCCGCGCTAGATGATGGCACTTTCACGTTGGAGTTCGTGATGGCGCAGAATAATCAAGGATATCTTTTTTCCACTGATTTATTCGATACGATAAAAGAGATACAAAAGGTCGCTATGTTGCACTAACGAAGCGGAAGAACAGCTAGGTGCTTACAAGAAAAAAGCGGAAGCTAGCAAGTTCCGGAAACACAAAAATATATAGAAGGGACAGTCTCGTGCTAGTGATTTATGTCTCCACCAATCGTTGGAAAGTATTAGGTTAATCTATATAGTGCGCGTATCATATAAGACATAGAATAAGAAAATATGTATGCTTAACTCTGTATATAATTCTTAACTCTGCGTTTAAAACATAAACTAACAGTTCGCTTGTCACTGCAGGATCTCCTTAAGATCCAAGCTTAAACCGTTATGGCGATTATTCTAAACAAAAATCTTCATTAATCGACGCAATTGGCGAGTGACAAATTATCATTTAATTACGACGTTTTGACCCGGGGGATTGGGTCCTTCTCAAGTGTCTATAGACTGCATAGAACTATCGCTCTTACGTGAACATCTACGAGATATGAAGATTTTGACCGAAAAAGTCATATGTCAAAAGATGTTCGGTGTCGTAGAACTCTTGATGTAAATATCATAACGTTAAGATATACCAGGTGAGGGGGCGGGAGGAGGCTGGAATATTTTGAAAGGGACTAGGGTCAAGTGGAAGCTTGTTTGAAAGGTCTTTTAAAGACAAACAAAACCCCACTATAGTTTTAAGTCGCTATAAGACACCCCATCGAAAATGACGGCCATTTAAAAGTCGAAGTTTCATGCGCTTAGCGTTACTCAGGATTAACTGCGTGGAGATGGCATGAATGTGATTTTATGTGCCATTTTTAGTGAAACATTTAATTTTTAATTAATTCATTAATTCGTGAACTGAAAAGATAAAAGTTCTCGGCAGAAGCAGAGAACGCGCTATTCCTGGCGTTGTCACGTCCGTTGTCATCCACGTGTTATCGACGTTATCATGCGCGAGAAAAGTACCGAACACCTTTATTAAGCTAGCAAGACCAAATCAGCAAAATCAAACTGCACCTATCAAATTGTTTAGTACCCATCCCATCCCAATCAGCAGACAACGTTAATTAAATGTTTTTTAAACGTTTTTTTTTTCATTGATTTTATATTTGTAGATTTTTATTGCCAAAAAACATTTATTAAACGTTAAAAAAACATTTATTTTACATTTAAAATCCATTTGTTAAATAAACGTTTTTAACATATTTATTTAATATTTATTTTACATTTATTTCATATTTATTAGTTATTTGCAACGTACATGTAACAAATATTTTTTTTACGTTTGTTTAATATTTATTTAAGATTTAATTCACATTTATTTTACATTTACTACTAATTAAGAACGTAAATGTAAAATACACTTGATGTTTATATTTATATTAAGTTAATATTCATTATATTACAACGCTATGCATATAATATTCACTGTATCGATTATGTACTGAAGTTAATTCTGATTCATGTGATAAATATTAAATACATAAATGTGGACAAGTGTTTTTTATATATGCATTTATAAATTATTAATAATTGTAAAAAAATGTGAATTAAATGTAAATTGGCGAAAAGAAGAAGCTTTATAGAGCGTTGACAAACGTTTGGTGAGGGTTTTCTGAGCGTTTATACGCTTTCAAACGTTGTAAGAACGCTTACACAACGCTGTTGGGTTGTAACCGCTTTTGGAACGCTTATCAAACGCTGTATAAAACGTTTCGTGAAAATTCTGTAATGCTAAGCCAACGCTTTTCAGAGAACGCTTAGTGAACGCTGATACAACTTCGTATAGAGAATTTGCTGTCAGACTTTACAAATGTTTATCAAACGCTTTTCCCAACGCCGTAAGACAAGCGTTTTCCCTTTGCTCAGCAAACGCTCTTCCAATGCAATTCTGTAAAACTCCTCCTCCTCCTCCTAAAATATTATGACAAAATTTGAAATATCTCAGTAAATTCTTAACAAAAGAGAACTTTATTAGTGTTTTAAAAACGTTTTGACAAGGGCTACAAGAATGTGCTATAAAAAATAGGGGCTTCTATGTAAAACATTTAGATTAAAAGCACCTTAATTGTTTAAATAAAACACCATAGGGGGTTAAATAAAAAATAGTTTTTTTGCATATTCTTGTAGCCCTTGTCGAGACGTTTTCAAAACACTATAATGCAACTCTCTTTCGTTAAGAATTTCCTGAGATATTTTCAGAAAGATGCACGGTAGCGCATCTTTCCGTGGTAGCTTGCAATGACACCGATAGGTGGCGCATAATGGTGTGATTAACTCGTAAGTAAATTTCAGTTGAGAGCGAATATAAGCAGGTCCAGGCGAAGCAAAATCATGACATCCGCAAGACATATATTTGCCAGCAATATTGCTGCGATGATATAAATATATAAGACTATATTTTCCAAAGTAAGATGTGTTTTTCAAATATTAAAAAGAATTTTCAAATGTAAAACAATATTATTTCTTCAAATCTTAAATTAAAATTATTTTTTTGAGCGTATGTAATAATTGCTGTGTGGGATGTTAATAAAATGTTTTTTAAACGTTAAAATAACATTGTATTAACGTTGAAAATACGTTTTTTAAACATTAAAAAAACGGGTTTTAAAAGTTGAAAAAACGATTATTAAACGTTAAAAAAACGTTTTTTTTAATGAATAAAAAAGGATCTATCCCATTGATTAAACGTTTTTAAAAACGTTTATTAAACGTTTTTTGCAATGAAAAAAAAACGTTTAAAAAACGTTAAAAAAACATTTCTTTGCTGATTGGGATATAGCACACAAACGTTAAATCAACATCTCAAAAATATTGCATTGCAACATTTGCAATATTGCATCAACGTTGCGAAATGTAGATTTAACGTTGAAAGGACATTGCACAAACGTCTAATGTCCACTGAATTGCAATGTCTTGTAATTCAACATTCAGAAAACATTGCTCGATGATCGAACAGGCTAGTGGTGATCCTCTGACTCTGACGCTTTTTTCTTGCTTATACTTGTATATAACACATCTTTATAGTGTTAAAAATCTTGTAATGATTATTAAGGGGATCCTAAACCAAAGGCTGAACTCTTACAATGACGATAATTTCGATCGTTTTCTATGTTACCGACCTATATTTGTCCTTGTATAGACAAGGATGTAGACAAGGCTATAGACGAAGGTAGACAAGGTTATAGTACTTATAATCGTTTAAGGCACAGAACTTTTTTGTTAAGTGAGTCTTTTCTTCGCCAGTAATAATTAACAGAAAGGCACTTAATTTCGACCAGACTGGCAATCGACAACGATTGGCTGACGAATGTTATCTATAATTTAGAATTTATTGCGAAAAATATTACCTCAGCCAGGGTTTGAAGCTGGAACCTCCCGCAATCCGTGCAGGCGTCGTAAGCGTCGTCCCAATTCAACAACTGAGGCTCAGTGCCTAACGCGAGTAATTTGTAAAGGAAAGGTCCCTGGTCCTTGGTTCGATCCCGGCCCGGCTTTTATCCCATATATGCCTCGTAAGAGGTATTTCCTGATTAACGGGACGCTTAGATTAAGGGGGCATATACCTTTCTCGGTTCCAAAAAATAGGCATATTTCGCGATTTTTTTTTAACAATAAAGAAAAATGTTTAAAGGTAAGGGTTTTTGTATAATAAAGTACATCTATTGTAGTTATGAAAAAAATCTTTATTCGTTATTTTTAATGAAACATCCCCCACCTGCAGTCCCGTGAAATAAGTTCCGCGCAAAATTGCGGTACCAAAGATATCTCCGTGCAGGATCATCTGATACACGAAAGGATTACAGGGTATTAAAGTTCAATAGATTTTCCAGTCCTTGACCCATCCGTTTTTAAAAATTCAAATTTTTGACAAAATGGCGGACTGTCAAAATTTTACTAAAATTTTACTAAAACTTTGACAAATTTTAGGAGGATGAAAATTTCAAGAAACACTATGAAAGCCAAAAACTGTTTGCATATTGCAATTTTTGCAAAAAAATTATACGGCACAGAGCCAAAAATAGGTTAAGGTATCACAGGTAAGTAAACAATATGTAATCTTTTATTTAACTTTTTTTAACCTATACAAGCCCGGCATGTTTTTGACCAACTTTTTTGTTTTTAGTGCTAGAACTTTTTTATCAATGTCACTGGATTGAATGGTGAAAATCCTGACCCCCCCTCGCGCCATTGTAGTGGCTTCTGGGGTGGAGCGGAAAATTCATACGTTTCATAATTTTTTTACTTTTGTTGGTTAAATAATAATAAATATTGTAAAAATAATTGTTTAAACAAAAAATTAAGTTAATATTTCATAAATAAAAAATTTAAAAAAGTAAAAATTAAAAATTAAGTTAATTGAGACCAGAAAACTGTATAAAATTGACTGAAACAGTTTAAAGCCACATCATGGCACACAAGTGGCTTCCGGGCTTGTAAAGGTTAAATTAGCTAGTTATACTTGCAATCTTCAAAATTTCTAAAATTTCGATTCCACCACATTAAAGGGAATATTGCAGCTAAAAAAGAATTTAGCTAACGCCAGGTAAATTGATGATTGATCGGAAGGATGAGGGCGTTTTGCTCCAATTTTCTCTTTTTCCATTTTTTAAATTATTTTTTGATCTGTCAGACATGTAAAAGAGTAAATATTGATTAATAAAAAAAATATGTGAGATTTACAGGATAGCTGAATGAAGCAGTCAATTTATGAAACTTACTGTATAGCCTTTTATTCTTTATATGAATTATATGTAAGGATTGCACGTGGCACTTTAATATCAGTCAATACTGTCAATAGTCATTAAGAGGAGCGCAATGTCTTCTCGATTCTCGTATTTGAACTTCGGCCCTTTCCCGTGCTCCGTATTTTCCATAAGCTAACCATCATGTCCATCATCATAAAAGTTTCGACCAATGATCGCGTTGCTCTGGAACGCCGAATCGAGCAACGCGATTGGTCAAATCCTTATGCCATCCTGTGTGAATGTGAAGGAGCCATTATGGTTATGTATAATACGTTTCCTACATTTTATACGTATAATACAGTTTCCTACATGAAAATGTAGGAAACTCTCAAAATGGTCAAGTGACCCAACCCTGCTCTATGCCGGATTGTTTCTCACGGACTAACGCACCAAAGATTCCATGAGGCCACGTGGCAAAACACTCGATCGCCTGCTGCTCCGAAAACTAACTATACGCGTCCGTGATAGATGACATGTTCTTGTAGCTCCGTCATCTATACACACGCGCAACACAAGTACGACGTATACCAACCTAAAGCGCAGAATAGACCATTCCCGGCCTAAAGCCCCAGGTCTGGCCAAAAGTCCTTCTGCAAATCCAGAAATAAAAGCAAAGTCCCTTACATCGATCCTCTAGGTACTCCTTCTAGGACAATTTCTTATCCAGGATTACTCCTGATATTTCACCGATCCTGCTGGAGTCAAGCTCATTCTCTCAAGAGGGCCTTATAATCGCGCCGTATTTTCATGTGAAAATAAAAACAAGCCCAGTTTTCATCGGATTAATCGAGAGACCGATCCCCTAACACCACCTATAGAACAGTCTGCGTAAGCTCTAAAAGCGACTCTAAGAAGGAGCTTCGCACTAGGATCGCGAGATCATCTGCATATCCTTATGCATAAAAACTCGTATTATTAAGCATCTTAAGCAGCGTATCCGCCACCAGGCACCATAAAAGTGAAGAGAACATCCCGCCCTTGGGGCAATCTCGCTCCATCGACCCATCGACCGTCACTAAATCCAGTGACATCATTACCTGCCGCCGCAGCATACCCCGGATCCACTCCGTTAGCTTCCTCTGTACACCGCACGACCTCCCTACAAACAACCTTATACAAAATGTTAAACGCATCCTTTATATCCAGAAAGGTACCAACCACAAAGCCTCACCTTTCTAATTGCCCCCAAAAACGGTTACTGCCGAATAAAGAACAGTCTCGATGAATAAGCCTGCCCTTTATATGCGTGTTGATTGCAATACAAGGGGCATCGTACTAGAATGACAAAGAAAAGACATCAAGCTGATAGGACTAAAATTTTTAAGCGGAAGTGTAGCCAGTTCTCCCGACTTTTGGTATGAACATTACTTTTACCCTCCTCCAGCCTAGACGTGTAATCCAGAGTTAAGCAAGGTCTAAATACTGGTCAGCGGACTGGTGATCAGCCCCAGCCCCTTTTAAAGAAGAACCAAAAGATCCCGTCTGTTTCAGTAGCCTTATAGGGCTTAAATAACTTTACTACCTATTCAACCCTACCAGATCGGACGATGTCAACAGCCAGCCTCCATTCATAACCCCTAGCTCTTAATTCAAAACCCGGAGCCGCACAGGCCAGACCCCTTACGGAAAAATACTACAAAAAAACTACCGAAAAAGAGTACACGTAACTATAAGAAATATTACAGTAATTGCTACAGTTTTGTATTGTGATTTTTTCGTAACTACAGTAGTTATTTCCATAATGGTTTCCATGCGATTTCTTTGGAAGCTCGAAAAGTTGGCATCCAAATGATGAACCAAGCACTACTCCTCCCCCCCCCCCCCCCGACTCCTGCCTCCGAAGCTATTTGCCCATTAGGAAACCACAGGTGCGGATCACGGATTTCTCACCAGAATTTTCGGGTATCCTCTCTACCGACTTGCAAAAATTAACCCAGTTGGCCTTAAAATTAAGCTCTCATCACGTTCTCCTATAGAATTCTCTACCGGACGAACGGCCTGTACATCCTAGCCCTTTTCCAGTCTTGGTGATGCCAGTTTTGAGACGCTTACAGCATGCAGCAGGTGGAGGGAATGGCTCGCGTGCTGCACACAAATTCATGCTGTGTACATACATGTGGGTTAAGAGAGCTTCATGTACGGCACGCACTTGTGTGCGGCACGAGAGTTATCCCCTTCACATCCCGTCCACCGCTGCTGCTTCAAGCGTCTGACATCACTGTCCTCACCCTGAGACCATGTAAATTGAAATGCCACCAAGAAACAGCATCGAAACGATAACAGATATATAAAAATATTCTAAACAAAACGTTTACGGTTCTAAAGGTACTTTATAATAATATATTTAGATTTATTGGAATATGTAACCTATTAAGATACCGATTAGTCCGCGCAAGCAGCGTCAAGCATAGTAGCGCCATTATAGTCATAGTATATTTTTTGATAGCGTTATGGCGCTAGTAATAGAGTTATGTGAGGTAAACGCTAAAAGAAAGTTTTTTGTTATCTTTACTAAGCCGGTTTTTTTATTATTTGTGCGACGATCCTTTGCGGTCAGTAATGAAGTCATAATTATTGGTTCTCCAAAGTGATTTGATAAACATTGTTTATCAAGATTTCCAACAAGATTTCTCGAAAATATTATATTTTTCAAAATGTTCCTATCACTTTCTATTGTTTTCAAAACGTTTTTAAAACTACATTAAAGACAACTATAACCATGTAAAATAAAATTATTTTTTAAATAATTAAAAGAACCTTTTTCTTAAAGGGCTATTAAGTAAATCTCGAATGTATCAAAGTCATATCGAAGTTTTAAAGCCTTTTTTCCGCGATGCTGATTGGTTGCCGCGTCGCGGCTTGAATCACAACCAAGGTCGTTGTGATTCACATCGTGACAGTTTGCGATTAAGCTTGTTGTGATTTTAAATACAAGTCCTGGTTAGTTTTATTATATTAAAATTATTAAAGAAGAGTTATATTTTTTATTGTGCATTGTGGTGTATATATATAAACGTTATAAACACATTAATTATTATGTAACAATGTCATACAAATGTATGTAACACGTTTAAAACTATTACTCAAATACTTATATGTATATACTCAATAATATACAGGCTCTCCTATTTTAATCAACACACTTGAATTTCTCGGAAACTATACGAGATATCAAATCTTTTTTTACGAGGTTGTATGGTATCAAGGGAGACATATTTTGATTTAAAAAACTTGATTTTCGTGGAGACGTCATAGTCAAATAAAGTTCTGCTTTATTTTTTTTTAATTGGCAAAATAACTTTTTAAACACCTACGGTTTGTAACCCTTTTCATTAAAAGTTCAATGCGCCATGTGTATATGTATGTATGAAATTTGCTGCCAAGATTACGATGCATCTTATGTCGGTAAGACTAGAGTCCTAGATAATCAGAGATGCGACATTGACGGTCTTGACGGTCGATATATCGAGCTATCGCGATCTAATCGCGATTATCCGCCATGTTGCTTCCATTATGAGTACTTATAAGTGAGAAGAATTGACAGAGTGAAGTTAAGTTGCAAGGAGGAGAAGGGGGAAAGAATAAGTGTTTCCTAAATAAAATCACTGTAGATATTTTTCTATTATTGTTTTCACCAATAAATTACCATTAACATTATACAAATGTGCATTATACGCACCACTTATTGTTAATAAAATGCAATTACAGAGAAGCAAAAATGGCATTATAACCACGTAATTAGGCAGCCAATCAGGCTATGCCCCTCAATGTCGCATCTCTGATTATCTAGGATTTTAGGTTAGGCCAGAAAACAACTGGAAACTCGTAAAGGAACATCGCAATCAACTTACAATTAGTAGGAATTTTAAGGATTACCTACTCTGTTGCTTCCTAACGCAGACAGAATACGAGTTTGATT